>JANBQV010000021.1:0-179492 GCA_027577495.1 Coemansia sp. RSA 720
CTCGGACCATTGTTCCATATATAGATAAAACTACAGACTACAGATCTTGATGGTTAATCCTGTCAAGTGAGGATCACGACTCACATGACAACCATAATATAACAGTACCCTTAGACAGTGTTTCCAAAACTACTTGGATCACCTTGACAAGCGAAACCTAACAATAACTCCAACTTCAGCTGGTCATCTGCCACATCCTGCTGCTATTAAGAGTCGCTCTCTAACACAGTCTGTGTATGACACTGAAGCTAATAATGAATTCAATGGCTATCGCTGATGAGGCCATCGCTTAGTTGTATGAAGTTGGACTGGCAATGGCAGCAGGATGTGGTGGGTGACCAGCTGGAGTTGGAGTTGTCACCAGGTTCTGTGCATCAAGATGACCTGAGTAGTTTTGGAAACACTGTCTAAGTGTGCCAGGCATGTGGTAGGGTGTACCCAGGTGCTCAGCTGCAGTGATGAAAGTGTTGTCATAATGCACAACAGAACTAGGTACTACATATTGGCAATACACTGTTCTGTTTGCTGTTGATTTCAAAATGAATTGACAAACTAGGAAAAAAGCCCTACCTCCATATACTCTGTGGAGTGGGGGTTGCTTTTACCCTCTGGTGACAGATGTCATGGCTTGTGGGTGTTGACACATGACTTCCACCAGACTCACATAACAACCCTGGCCAAAATTGGAGCAAAAAATAATTATACTATGGCCATGACATAATTTGGGGGTTTTTCTGCAAGTCTTGCACTTTTCCATTTCCTTAAAAGCTGTTGTAACACTAGCTTTGCTGCTTTATGCAGAAAATGGCATGAATGTAATTAATTAAAAACACAAAGCATGCTTTTCCAAATGAATTAAAAGCTAATGTGGGAGTAAGTTGGCAAAGCTGACCCAAGTTTAATTTGGCATTGCTTTGTAATACTTTCTAGTTTTTCTAAAGTAAAAGTCAATAAATGAATAGTGTGTTTTAATTTATTGCACAGCTAAACAAACAAGGCAAGGTGTCTGCAGCATCCCCTGCATCGTTTTCTGGCCATTTTTCTTTGGTTATAAAAAAGCTGCTTAGTTCCCTTGTGTTTAGAACTTTTCTCCACCAACTTTCAAACCAACCTGCTCATCTCTAGTGAAGTACAACCAAGATTATTCGACTTTACTCAAATGCCTAAAGAAAGACCTCCACTTACACTGAGCCCATACCCCAAGCCTGAACCATACCCTACTAAGCCCAAATAGCAGTTGATTTTAAGATGTTACAAGGTGTATTCAGGTATGCTGCAAGGATTGGAAGAAGTATTACTATGTCAATTTAAATATCTTACAACTGATGCATCAAGGCTAGCTTAACTTTACTTCCTATTCTTGGATTAGCAGATATAGTATACTGTATGATATCTATAGCTAGTTTAAGCTTGCAAATGTGGAATAGCTATATAGTTCTTTAACCTTTTAACATAATCCAGCAATACACAGCTAGGCTCAGGCTTTGGCCATTTTTATTGTAACTTTGAAGCTGTTACAAAACAGTTGGCTTTGTGTGGGAACAGCTAGAAAAGACTAGAAAAACTTATAATGCAATTGTGTGCTGACAGTTTAGTGACTTGGAATATTTGCAATATTTTCATAGCTTTTAATTGAAATTCTTGCAATCTATTAGTTGCAGCTGTTGTCATAGCAGCCATTATCACTGCTGCATCTATTGTTGTTACAAAGTTTAAATTATATATCTTGAGCTCCAAAACATGATGATAAAGTAACTGAGCACTAATAAAACCACCTGTGATGTTGACTCATCTTAAATACAATCATAGTTGCTATCCAGATCATTGGGTATGTATTTTTCAAGATACTATACAACATAACAATGCTCAACATACATGCACTCTGTTAATTTCTTCAAAAGCATATATAGTAAAGTGTTGTCCTTTCTGTGCAAGCAACTGGCATGTAAATCGTGTTATAATCTGATCCTACACCAAAAGGAATGTCTGTCTGATGAGTGCTATAGTAAATATATATAGCAAGAACCAGAGGGATACAATGGTCAGACTCTGTCACACAATAGCCACTATCAAGATAGTATCAAAACAAGAACAATAAGACTTTAATATCATCACAAGAAAACTATTGAAATGTATGGCAAACTGGCAGTCTTTAAATAGTCCATCAGTTTGTGATAAAACCAGCCACCAGTTCATGACGTCACATGAGTCATAATGCCAATGTTTATATTTCTGGTTTCCATGCCATTCTTGACACCATATTGACATTTCCAGTTCCCAAGTAGACCATCATTTGCAGTCTGTAAGTGATGGTTTGCAATAGCATTAGTTTTCTATTTAAGCTCTGATGGGACTGCCCTCAGAGCAGTAATTATTGAAGAAATATTGAAGTCTCCTTTTGATTGCTCATGGGGCATTAGCCCTGATTGAAAGTTGTGACAATCATGTCTGATTGTGCTGGTGTTGAATGCAGCAGATGTGTCAAATGCTGGGGCCAGCTTTGGCTTGAGCTTTGTGTATCTGTTCACTATTTCAGCTGGAAGCTTCTTCCTGTGGTACAAGCCTATATACAATGCATACATGAAAGACTTGAGCACATTCTTCTACCTGTTCTTTGTGTTCAATGGGTTCCATATCTTGTTTGATGTGTACATGGCAGTTGGCATGCCTGGCACAGGGTCTGCTGGAATCATTGTGATGCTGCAGTGCATTTCTAGCAGCAAGAAGGCAGCAGTGGTATTTTGTGGGATCTCATTTGCACTGTGGGTGCTGCACTTTGTGGTACCACTGTTTAAGTATATCAAGGTGTGTCATCACTACCAGCTGCACAGCCACAAGTTCTCAGAGGCCAAGCAGCAGGCATACTTGGGCTTTGCACAGAGTGGTGCTGGGCAGGCAGCAGCCAGAGCATTCATCTGCTCCAACACAGGCACATTTGTGTGATACTATTTCTTCTGTCTATATTTTATATATGTTCATTTTGCTAACATTCAATCAAAGAGTTTATATGGGTAACTGGCACATTGCATGTTTAGGCAAGGCGAATGGCCCAGTCGTTGGTGATGAGCACAGCTGGATCACGGATAGTGCATTCTGTGTTGCCACAGCTGATGTCAACGGTGCGTTCTTGGTCGCCCTCCACAACTGTGGCAGTAGTGAATGCACGCAAAAGCCCAACAACAACCACACGCTCAATACGTACAGCAGCCATGGCAGCAGCAAAGGCAGATTGCTCAACAGATGTACCAGAGCGCACGGATGAGCGCGATTCAAGCGTGGCGTTGGCAAAGATCAAATCACGCTCAATAAACGAGCCGCTTTCATAGTCATACGACTCACCATCGTCCACGTAGAGCTGGCCTGAGGCTGAACCGGTGCGGCTGGCATAAACATACAGCGTGAAGGGGTCACGCTGCATTAGGGCTGACGAGCGGCGGCGGCGCTCTCGCGTAGGGACAATGGAGCCGCCGCGTGCAAATACAAGAGTGTCGGCAAGCTGCACAGCAAACTGGCGCGTAAGCGGAGCCGAGTAGGCAGCATGCGAGTGCATGTCATACCAGATCTCATGCGAGGGGAACACTACGCGCACTGATTGCGCTTCAGCAGTGGTAACTGGCGCAACCATAATTGCCGAGCCAACCATAAAGGCAGAGTCCTCGGCAAACAGGGAAGACTCGCGCGGGAATTCGACCCACATCGGCCGCAGCAACGGCAGCCCCGTCAGGCTTGTCTCGCGGAACAGCGTGTATAGATAAGGCAGCAGGCGGTAGCGCTGGCGAATGGCTGAGCGGATGTGTGTCAGGTATGGCTCGCCCAGAAGCCATGGCTCGCGGCGCTTGGTGTCAATGTGCGCATGTGCGCGGAAGAACGGGTACCAGATGCCGAGCTGGTACCACCGCGTCAGCAGCTGCGAGTCAGGGTTTCCAAAGAAGCCGCCGACGTCAGCACCGACAAAGTGGATGCCGGCCACGTTGTTGCTCAGCACCATTGGCACCGATGCGCGCAGATGCTCCCAGGTTGCTGTGTTGTCGCCGGTCCAGATGGCGCCGTAGCGCTGCGACCCAGCAAAGTACGCACGCGACAGCACAAACGGACGCAGCACAGGCGTCTCGCGCGCACGCAGGCCATCGGCCGTAGCTTTGTGATACAGCATGCCGTTGACATTGTGGACCTGGCGATGCTCCCAGCCACCGTGGTGCACGGCGTCCTTATCCATCGTGATTTCAGGGCCGTTGAAGACCGAGGGTTCGTTCATGTCGTTCCACACAAACAGGCTTGTGGTGGACCCGTTGTAGCGGTCCAGGGCATACTGCTTGCCCAGCCATGCAGTAGCATTGGGGTTGAAGCAGTCGAGCCAATTGGAGTCGCCTGGCCAGCACCAGCCCTGGAAGTCTGAGCCATCGCGGGCCTTGACAAACAGTCCCCGCGCATTGGCGTCGCTCCACACAGCGTATGCAGGGTCATGCTTGACGTGTGGGTCGACTACAGTTACAAGGCGGTGTCCGTCCAGGGCCAGAGCATGCTGCATAGCGATTGGATCGGGGAACTTTGCGGCATCCCATGTAAAGTAGCGCTTGCCATCGGTGTGCTCAATGTCCAGCCATATCACGTCGTAGGGAATGTCGTGTGTGTGCAAGCCAGCGCTGACGCCCAGGACGTCAGCAGAGTCCAAATAGTTCCAGCGGCACTGATGATATCCAAGCGCAAACTCCCGCGGCAGCGGTGTCGGCGTCACCAGCTCTGCGTATTGCGCAAACACATCGCGGGCGTGTGGCCCTGGCAGCACAAACACATCCAAGACACCCGCCTCACTGATCCAGTGCGTATCTACGCCTGCACTGCGCCGAAACAGTCCGCTGCGTACGTGCTCCACGTCAACCCAAGTCTCCGCTGCGTTCAGCCACAGAACTCCAGCTGTCGCGTCAGCACTGTGCGCTAGCATTAGCGGCACTGATCCATACAGTGCCATAGGATTGTCAAGCTCGTATTCAAACACGTCCAGATTGTACAGTCGGTACGGCTGGTCGTACGCATCCTTGCCACGCGTCGCCCGCAGCGACAGCGGTGATGAGTGCTCAGGGATCCCGTACACGTGCTCGGCCCCTGCAAAGCCAATGTCCATTCCAAACGACTCGGGTCCGCGTGGCTTCGTGTCGGTCCACGAGCCGAACCGCTCCTCCCATTCGCCTTCAGGCGCGTCCTCCGGTTTGGGCCGCAGGTGCTCGAACCGGAAGAAGCCTTTTGTGTTGAGCTGCACTGACGGCTTGCCGTCTACTAGGTACGTAAGCGTCCACGGTCGCTCAGTCATGCGTACGCTGAATGTTGCGTTGCTGCCCACTACAGCGCTGCTGTTGTAGCTGACTGTGTGCACACCTGCCTCAGACACCAGCTGGAGATCCTCACCCCGCGCGTACGCCAGTGACTGTCCCTCGTCACGCAGTACATGCTTTTGCGTATCGTCATAGCGCGGCGCTAGCGGTGTTTCCTCCTGCACTCGCATGCGCACCACGCCGCTGGCTAGAAACGTCACCTCAACCTGCAGCGGCACTCCGTCTGCCTGGTTCTCAACCACTACTGCAAGCGTATGCTGGTCCAGATGCACGCTGCCGCCGACCACTGCGTATGCTGCTGCTGTCTGTGCCTCCTGCGCTGCCTTCTCGCCAAACTGTCGGTGCCGCTTACAGAACGCCGCCTGGTCGCACGTTTTGAAGTCTTCGCGCTTGACTGCCTGCGCTGCCTGTGCAAACAGCACCATCGCTGCTGCAATCCAGCCAAGTCTCATTTTACAATCTAAACTAAAAGTCAATTGCCCCGATGGCGTTAGTAAACCAACCTGTAACTTTCAATTTGCTGGAAATAACAGCCAAATCAAGCCAAAGATCAAATGATCTTGATGGAAAAGCCCAAATTAGAAATTTGTCAGCGACTGCGCTTTTGCTTCTTTAGTCTTTTTTGCTTTTAGCTTGTACTAACCTACGCAATTTATTTCTTCAATGACTCTCGCATTAAACTTTGGGCTTGGTCAGGCCGTCTTGCTGGTATCCCGCGCCAGCGCTGAGGCACAAAACCTCGACGCGCTACAGCAGCTACGTGAGACTCTGGCAGCACAGGTCGGAAGCAGCGGCAAGGTCGACTTTGAGCAGGTTGATCGCATCGAGAGTGGCGGTGTGTCTCTTGCCAGTGCGCACTACGATTACGTGGTTGCTAACCCAGCCGAGCCCTGGGCTGTTGAGCACAGTGGCCGAGTGCTGGCTAGTCTTCTTTTAGCGCTAAAACCCAGTGGCAGCCTGGCCATGCGCGAGCTGGTTCTGGACAGCACAGACAGCCTTGTCCAGTTGCCAATTACCCGCACAAAAGACGATCTAGCTCAGCAGCTTAGATTTGCCGGCTTTATTGATTCTCAGATCACGTCCTGCGAGCCTGTTTCAGAGTCGACGCTGCGGGTGCTGGGCGAGAGCTGCTGGAATCTGACTGATGCCAGTGCGTTTGTAGCTCGGGCTAGTGGCCACATTCTAGTGGCTACAGTCGCTGCAAAGAAGCCTGCGTATAACGTCGGTGCAGCAACTGCACTGTCCTTTGGCAAAAAGGCCAAAGCGAAGAACACAAACGATGCTCATGTTGCCGCGTCGCAGCCTGCACAGAAGGTGTGGATGATCAGTGTCGAGTCGGATGATGATGCCGAGATCGAAGACCAGGACGACTTACTGGAAGCAGAGGACCTTGCGCGCCCCGACATTGCTGCCCTTGCGCGGCCAGGCGACAGCGCACCCAGGAAAAAGGCGTGCAAGAACTGCACATGTGGTTTGGCCTCAGGTGAGGTTGTTGACGAGAGCCTGGCTTGCAAGCCGACTGACAAGCCCAAGAAGGCCAAGAAGCCGGTGGATGTTGTCAATGTCAAGTCGTCCTGTGGTAGCTGCAGTCTGGGTGACGCATTCCGCTGCTCGTCGTGCCCGTATCTGGGCATGCCCGCATTTAAGCCAGGCGAGAAAGTTACACTTGGTGGCAGCATGCTCCACGACGATTTTATGCCGTGATTATTGCCTATAATTTTAATAAAATCTATAGATCCAGCCAGCATATAACACGCTTGAGCATTGGACTGGCAACATGACCAACTGGCTACTTGACTACTCTACGTGCGAGCGGTCTTGATTGACATTCGCCAAAGCTGAGGCACAAATAGATCGAGTACACGCATATATGGAAGCTATGATGCAGGCTCAGTGCAACCGCACTGCGCCGGGCTTGTGGGAGATGCTGAGAAATGCGCCGCACATTGTGTATGGCAAGGTGCGATGGCATTGTTTGTGGGAACGACCAGCAATAGCGCACACGCATCTACTGTCTTTGCCAGCGCAAACAGCCTGCGCCGCCCACCAGCTCCCCTCTTTCTCGGATCCTGCGAACCACACCCTTTCTCTGCTCTGCTCCAACCTTTAGCTCAGCTTTGCTCTTTCTTCACTACGTACACTCTTGGCGTGTATTTCTCTCCTGCAGTCCTGCGTCGATATCCGCCGGTCTTTTAAATACGTCTCGCTTCGCACAGTAGCCAATGTTCAGTACGGTACCTGCATTGCGCAGGATAGCCCTCGGTGCGCTGTTTGCGTGTGCTATCGTTGCTCTTTTGCAGCCTGGGACTGCCGCTGCTGGTACGTATCTCTGGTTACAAGCAGAAATCTCTTATTTTAGATGTGGCGCATTTCCATGTTTCCCTGTGTAGATATGCCAATTCCCCAATATTGTAACTAAACGTGGTCGTGTGTTGTGACTGTAGAGCTCGATGCCCACGTCAAGCGGCAGTTGACACTCAATGCTGGTGGAGCTACACCGACCAGCGACAGCGGATTTGGGATCTCGCTGAACAACGGCAACTCGGACAGCCCGTCGAAAACGAGCTCAGGCAGCAAACCGTCCAGCTCAAGCTCAGGCTCGTCCAACGGCCAGCCTGGACGCATAGTGATGAAGACGCCACCGCGGGCAATCGAGTCGCCGCTGTTTGAAGCTGCGTCGGAGGTGAAGCTGCAGTGGGACTATGACGATAACATGAAGAAGCCGCCGTCGCAGATTACCATCCGCGGCCAGATGCCCAGCGGCTACTTTGAGCCTGGCACAACTAAACCGCTGTACTGGTACATTGCCCAGAACATCAGCGCTCCTAACAAAATGTACACGTGGAACACCATAACGCAGAGTCCGCCCGGATATACGCTGCGCGAGGGCACCGGATATAAGCTGTTTATTATTGACAGCAGCATTGGCTGGGACAACAGCACTCACGTGTATCCTGGCAAGTTGTTCCAGTTCATGCTTCCGTTTTCCATGTACAACTCGCGTTATGCGCAGACAAACGACGGTGTGCCCAAGGACTACAACCCTAATGCCGCTGCACGTCCAACTATGTCCCATGTCTGCATCGCAGTGCTAGCGGCCGCAGTTGTTGCACTCGTGCTCTAGAATATCCACTTGGCAAATACACGCACATATGTTCCTGTACGACTTGTGCGTATGCTGCTATGTCACCATTTGTGTGCAAACTGCTTTTTACAAAATGCCATTTTTCTAACTAATCAACATATTTCCATACCATCCACTGACCAACCATCAGGATATTGAAGTGTTTAAATAAAGAGCCAAAGAAAGCATGGTCACTATATCGCTCTGCCGAGATTCAGGCATAGTTGAGGCGGAAGATGTCGTTGAAGATAAAGAATCCATCGTGGTCGACCAGCTGGAACGTCTGCGTAAATTGCTGCGGCTGCGGCTCGTCGTCAAACATAAGCTGCCCGGTCACGTTAATAATAACAGAGTTGGTGTTTGGCAGCGACGGCTGTGCGTCTATGGTGGTCACCTTGTGCGCAATCCTCTGGAATGGCAGCGACTACAGTGAAGCGCATACGCAGCATTCATATGTACGGTCAGTGGTCATATATACAAGTATCTAGCACAGGTGCTTCAGCGTGTACTTACCACAATCTTTTCTACAATGTTCGGTGCGCCTTGTAACTGAGTGCCCTCCCAGGTCAGCATCGACACATCTCTCTATAACCGTACATATATAAAGGCGCATAGTAAACAGTCCTTTGGAATTAGTTCAATATACAGACACTCTTTCAAGCACAACAGCTTCGCTTTTTGCCAACGTACGTAGAGAGGCAACAGACTCTTGCGGTCAGAGTCAAACGTCTGGTAGTAGTACGTGACAAACTCCTTTGCCACAGCATTAATGTCAGCCATTGTTTAAACTGTCAGCACACTTGTAAATCTCGCAAAGAGTCGTTGCAATACGAAATATAAATGCCTATACACGGCTAATGACCACTACGGAAAACAATAAACAAGTAGATTGAAACTCAAGCAAGAGTGCCAACAGCAAAAATGGCAAGTCAAACAGTGATTATACCCTGTCAAATCAGTGATCCGCCCGATCAACTAAAGGATTTTACGATTGGGCTTTATTGACTCTTCTCTTCTCCAAAACCTTTCTTTATGAGTACAAAAAGTGTGAGCTAGTAAATGCAGGGCACATTGCGCGACTTGCACGAGCACAGGGTTATAAAATATTGTTCATCTTAAAAGGCCTCTATTGAAAGCGCCAACCAAACTAAAGGTCAATGGAAGGTCAATTGGAGCATCCGCACGGCGAAGTTGAGGAGCTTCAGTTCTCGCAACTGCGTCTTGGTGATGACGGCGATGCTGTATACAACGACGATGACAGCCAGGGCTCGGGCGAGGAGGTACTTCCGGAGCACGCATGTGCATACTGTGGGATCCACGACACTAACAGCGTTTCGCGGTGTCTGGGATGCAAGCGTTGGTTCTGTAATGCACGCGGCAGCACGTCTAGCTCGCACATTGTGTGGCACCTGGTGCGTGCGCACCACAAAGAGGTACAGTTGCACGCCGACAGCCAGCTAGGTGAGATTAACCTTGAATGCTACAACTGCGGCTCACGCAATGTGTTTGCGCTGGGCTTTATTCCAGCCAAGCGAGACACAGTTGTGGTGATTCTGTGTCGGCCATGCGCATCAGCGCCATCGGCAAAGGACGTGATGTGGGACGCCACGCAGTGGCAGCCGCTGATCCACGAGCGCCAGCTGATTAGCTGGCTGGTACGCGTACCATCAGTAAAGGCACAGCAAGGGCGCGCAATAACGTCGCAGCAGATCCGCGTGCTTGAGGAGACGTGGGCGCGTAGTGGCAGCAGCAATGCCGACGCCGATAGTGCTACCGAAGAAGTGGATGTGCAGAAAGTGCAGCTGCACTACGAGGATGCACACCAGTACCAGAACATATTTGGACCGCTGGTTAAGGTTGAAGCAGACTACGATCGCCGCATGAAGGAGGCTCAGACGCAGGATGGAATTGGGGTGCGCTGGGATACCAGTCTCAACAGCCGCAAGCTGGCATACTTTCAGTTGCCAAAGTACGAGCTGGGCGAGGTGCGGCTGGCCGTTGGTGACGAGCTGCGACTTTCATACTCGGGGCTGCTGCTGCGCGAATCGTGGAGTGCTGCCGGCTATGTGATCAAATTACCCAACAGCGCTAGTGACGATATCTGCGTTGAGCTGACTGTTACTAGTGCGCCGACAGAAGTTACGAGTGGGTTTTCGGTTGACTTTGTGTGGAAGTCGACTACTTTTGATCGCATGCAATCGGCAATGAAGAAATTTGCCGTTATGGAATCGGCAGTCAGCGAGTACATTTACCATCGATTGCTGGGCCACGAAATTGCCCGCGCAGAACTGCCGTCGCGAATTCCGCGCCAGTTTCGCGCACCGGGGCTGCCCGAACTTAACGCGTCACAGATTGATGCAATCAAGTCGACCCTGCGCAGTCCGCTGAGTCTGATCCAGGGACCGCCTGGAACCGGAAAAACTGTGACTACTGCCACGCTGGTGTACCACCTGGCGCGCGCCAACGCAGGCAAGATTCTGGTGTGTGCGCCCAGCAATGTGGCTGTAGATCAGCTTACCGAGAAGGTACATCGTACAGGTTTGCGCGTCGTACGCGTCACTGCGCGTAACCGCGAGGAACTCGAGTCGCGCATTTCGCACTTGGAGCTACATACACAGGCGCTGAAGAACGATACAATTCCTGAGCTACAGAAGCTACACCGGCTGAAGATAGCGGTTGGCGAGCTCAGCAGCAGAGATCAGGCGCGTTATCGACGGCTACGGCAAGAGTCTGAGACTGAAATCCTCAAGCATGCCGATGTTATCCTATGCACGTGTGTGGGCGCTGGCGATCGGCGGCTGAGCAGCTTCCAGTTTCGCACAGTGCTGATTGACGAGAGCACACAGGCGTCGGAGCCCGAGTGCCTGATTCCGCTGGTTATGGGCGCCCGACAGGTTGTGCTTATCGGTGATCACCAGCAGCTGGGCCCGGTTATTCTCAGCAAGGCGGCAGCGTCAGCCGGACTCAGCCAGTCGCTGTTTGAGCGTCTGGTGTTCTTGGGGCTACGCCCGCATCGCCTGGTTGTACAGTACCGCATGCACCCGTGCTTGTCAGAGTTTCCAAGCAACTTCTTTTATGAGGGCTCGTTGCAGAACGGCGTCACTGCGCTAGAGCGCACACGTAGCGATGTCGGCTTTTCGTGGCCGAATCCTGACAAGCCCATGATGTTGCTGGCCTGCACTGGTGTTGAAGAAATTGCGTCCAACGGCACATCGTACATCAACCGCGTCGAAGCCAGCGCCTGCGAGAAAATTGTTACGCGTATGCTCAAGGCTGGCGTCAGTCCTGAGCATATTGGCGTCATCACTCCGTACGAGGGTCAGCGCAGCTGGGTTGTTCATCATATGGCGCAGGCAGGCAGCTTAGTTTCGGATACGTACAAAGATGTCGAGGTTGCCAGTGTCGATGCGTTCCAGGGCCGCGAAAAGGATTATATTATTGTCAGCTGTGTGCGCAACAATGAGCACCAGGGCATCGGCTTTTTGAGCGACCCCCGCCGACTGAATGTGGCACTGACACGCGCAAGGTACGGAATTGTGGTTCTGGGCAGCCCCAAAGTGCTGAGCCGCAACCCGCTCTGGCATGAGCTGCTGTCGTACTACAAGCTGCACGGAGTGCTGGTTGAGGGCCAACTCAGCAATCTGGTACAAAGCACTGTGCGCCTCAGCAAGCCGCGAGCGCCTCGCGGCAGCCATGCACTCAGCGGCCGTAGCATGGTTATGCAGCCAAACACCGCGCCTGGTGCCGCCAGCAGCAACCGGCTTGCACAGCTTGTTGGACGCAGTACTATGCGCTATGTGCCGCCAGACCTTGAGACCGCCAATGGTGACGTCAACCCCGGAAACTCGACCATCAGCGACACGCTGTACCGCAGCTTCTTTGATGGATCATCGATGCCAGCATCGTTGTTCACACAGACACCATATGCAGATCAGCTTTTTTCGCAGGAAGCTGACATCCACTCACAACAATTTACGCAGCAGGAGACCGTGCTTTTAGGCGGGCGTAGTCCTGCTGGGCGCATTGCACCGGAGAGCGCCCAGGCTGCAGCGCCCAATGCGTTCAGCCCACGCATGCACGCATCTATCATGTTTAGTCAAAGCGACCGGGTAATGGCTGGCAATGACCTACGGGACGCTCGGCAGCTTGGTGACAGCACGCAGCAGGCAATGCAGCCGCTGACTCAGGGCTTTATGACACAAGAGTATGCGTATGATTCGCACCACGGCGCAGGCCTGGATGATTTTATTGGCGGCTCTCAGTTTACACAGGACGTGCAAACCCAGAACTTTACGCAGTACTGATCAAAGTGAGACCCACGCCACTCGGCGCCGCCGCCATATGCAAGCCTGGCTTGCTGGTTGGGTCCCTGCATTTGCAGGAAAAGCCCACGTCACATGGCCTTACTGCGCTGATAAGCTCTGCAGGATGTCAAGCGGCCACATCCCACTTTACGCGGGGTGAGGATTTTGTCAATTGCTCTCTTTTATGCCCGCAATATGCTCTTAATATACACTTATCACATCCAGAATCAGCACTCGTTCGAATGGCACTCAAGCAGCAGCCCTGGAGCCTTCCGCTAGACGTTATTAATCTCGTATGCCAAGCATCTGACCATCAGGGACTGCATGCTCTTCAACACGTCAACGCAGCTTGGCGGCACTTTAGTCTGCCGCAGCTCTGGCGCAGCATTGACATAGGTGAGTGGGAGAACTGCTCATCTGCTCATACCATCCACAGCATATATGGCCGCTACGTCCAAATACTAGAGTGTCGACGGCATTCACGTCGCCGCCGCCACAGCAGCGAGCGTCACTCACCGTCACCAGAGATATTTTTGGGCGCAAAGACACGAACCGAAGTTTTAAGCGAGTGGCTGGGTCTGCGCTGGCCACTGGTACGGCGGGTAATCATCAGTGCGTGGCCGCCATACAACGTCAGCCGCGTTCAAATGTCGGCGGCCACTGCCTGTCCGCAGCTCCAGGTCTTGGTCCTAGAAGGTGCTGCCGCAACCTGGCTTGCTTCCATGCAGCGCGCTGTTACTATGCACCCAACTCTAACCGAGTTCCATGTTACTGAAGATATGCGTGCACTGCTAGCACCAGCTGCCGACGACCTACGCACCAGACGTTGTGTAAACTTTAACTTTCTAGCGGAACAGTGCCGCCCGGCACTGACACATCTCACCTTGCCGTGTATGGCTGACTCTGCAGTGGATCTGCTTGCTCAGCTTTCTCGTCTGCTTCCAGCGCTGCTGTCACTGCACCTGCGCCAGATCGACGCCGGTGTAGCCACTCGCCTTCATATAAGTGTCCCTCCACTACTGCAAGTTCTACAAACTTCTGGTCAGCATCCGCTTAGCGCACGCATGTTTAGTCAACCGCCAGCCCTACAAGATGCAGCTGGCCATCTCAATATGGCAGAGTCGTTCTGCCATCTGCGAAAATTGTCTGTCACCGGTTCGCGCAGCGAAGAAGCTGCACAACATGAATTCAAAAGATTTTGGTCGGTGATATTTCGGTCAAAATGGACAAAGTTAGAACATTTGGCTGTTCCGGTTGTCTGCGCCGGTTTAGCACCGCTCATCGAGAAGCAGTGTCCAGGTTTGCTGAATCTTCGTATTGCACATGCCGGATGTTTTATTAATCCGCTACTGAATGTGGAATGGGTTAGCCATCTGACACAGCTTTCTCGTCTTCGCCACCTTGACGTTGCTAGTTCCAACAACCAATTTGACGGATGTCGTTTGTCAGCACAACTTGCAACAGACGTTACATGGCGTACACATAGTTTACACACTCTGTACCTGTCTCGGCTCAGCCTTACAACTGAAGCATTGCATTCATTGTTACTTATGCTGCCACAGCTCCAGACACTGTGGTTTACGTTTGATACCAGCCGCCAATCTCTACAGACTCAAAGGGCGCCACTATTGCAGTGTCAGTTGCGCTATCTCATTATTCATAAACTATGCGAAAGCTCTGGCTCTGCTCGCAGCGCTTCGCCAGAGTCGGAAGATATAATGAATAGGCTCGGCCCGCTGGACTCTACAGTTGCTCTTACAGATTGCCTGCTACAAGTTCCTTTGCTAAAGCAGTGTCGACTCCCAATGTTTACGTTTCCTGACACGGAGAGGAGATGGCTACAATGCATGTTTCCACATATTGACTTTAGAAAATATGCGCCGCCTTACTAGACATATTTAGCTTTTATTCTGCCAGCTAGCCTTGATGAATACTTGACTGTTAGATTACGTCGTTAAAGTCAGAGCTGAAATGTTTGTCAGATATGTTGCTAGTCGTATCGCTAAATGCGGACAATAGAACGCGCTCCAGTCGCGGTAAACATTGGCTATCGTTGTGTACTGGTGCGTTTTTACCATATGCCAAATAGTTAATCAACGCTCACCATTAGCCACACCAAGCTGTTTTCATTTTTGCTAGTCGTGGACATAACTGCGTTGTGCTGTTTCTGGCACAGAGGCATCTAGCCCTGCAGTTTTGTACTGAATTTATAGTCAATATCAACAAACAAGCTTTCTTTATACGTTCGTTAGTCTGTTAAACAATAATGCTTGATTTGAGACATGAAAAACTTCCAAAACACAAAAGCTATTGACTAATAGAATTACTTCATAGACGGGTAGTAAAGCGCCTTGGTCTCGGTGTAGAACTCCAGGCTCCACGGGCCATGCTCGCGGGAGGTGCCAGAGCAGCCCATGCCACCAAACGGCATGTTGTCGTCCACATTGCACCAGCTGTTACCCCAGACGCTGCCGGCGTTAACCTGCTTCATCACACGCATCATCTTCACCTTGTCCATGGTCCAGACGCTTGCGCCGAGACCGTACTCTGTGTCATTGGCCAGCTGAATGGCCTCCTCTTCGGTCTTGAAGGGCATGACGCAGACAACCGGGCCAAAGATCTCCTCTTGCATCAGACGCGAGCTCTGCTTCATGCCAGTAATGAGCGTCGGAGCGATATAGTATCCGCCTTCCATGCCCTTGATGGTTAGCATACCGTCCTTGGAGACGTTTTTGACCATTTTGTCGTTCGGATTAACCAGGAACTCAACCTTGGCGCCCTCCTCCTGCGCAAGACGAATGTAGCTCATGACCTTCTCCATGTGCTGCTTGCTAACCACTGGCCCGTAGAACGTCTTCGGGTTCGACGGATCACCCACAATAACCTCCTCCATGGTCATCTGGCGGAACATTTGCAGGTACATATCGTACACATCGCGCTGAACGTACTGCCGCGAGCTGCACAGGCAAATTTCACCCTGGTTTTGGAACGCCGCACGCACGTTGGTGGCCACGGCATGGTTCATGTCACAGTCGCTGAACACCAGGCTGGGGTTCTTGCCGCCGAGCTCCAGAGACACGCGCTTGTACATGCCGCCAGACATGGCTCCAACCCGTGCACCAGTCAGCGATCCACCGGTGAAAGAAATCAGGCGTACATCCTTGTGCTTGACTAGAGGCTCGCCGGCCTTGGTGCCAGTGCCAAACACAAAGTTGACCACACCAGCAGGAATACCGGCGGCGTCCATGATCTGCGACAGGACAAATGGCGTGACGCTGGTCAGCTCAGTGGGCTTGACAACGCAAGTGTTGCCAACTGCAATGCAGGGCGCAATCTTCTCGCACACCATCTGCATCGGGAAGTTCCAGGGCGTAATCAGACCGGCAACACCTGCGGGTACGTGCTGGGTGGTGGCCATCATTGTGCCGGGCTCGTTCTTGGTGACTGACATCTTGGTCATCATTACGTTTGCAGTAGACTTGGTCTCCATGATTCCGTCAACAATGTACTTTGCAAACTGGCGGAACGTATTGGCACACGTAGGCATGTCGCACATAGCTGCCATCATGACCGGCTTGCCCTGATCCTGTGACTCGAGCGTAGCAAGTTTCTGGCAGTTCTCATCGATCATGTCGGCAACGCGGTTCAGCATGGCTGCACGCTCGGTGGCGGGCATGTTGGACCACATCGGAAAGGCGTTTTTGGCCGCGCACACGGCGTTGTCAACGTCCTTGGCCATTGAGTCGGGGATTGGTGTCATCTCCTCGCCGGTCGCTGGGTTGTAGCTCATCAAGTACGAGCCTGACGTAGGAGCGACGAACTCGCCATTGATGTAGTTCATAATCTTGACATCCTTGGCGTTGACTGGCATGTTGAGCATGTTGGACATTGTCATTTTATCGAAATCTTAAAGTTGATGAAACAAGCGAAGCTATAGCTGTCTTTAAAAGTGTTTTTTTGTTTGGAATGATATGGCCAGCTATTCTGTTGGCAGCAGATGAGAGACTTTATATACGCCAGCCGTTACTACTATTTACGCTATTTGGCTGTGTATTCGGCCCCTATTTCTCACAAAAGATTAATTTCAAAAGCAGTACGTCAGCTTGATGCGCGCTTATGCAGTTTAACCACGTCTGCAAAAAATATTGAACATGTGCCTGTAAAATCTGGCGGTTCGCCAATAAAATATAATTATTAGATGGTGCACTAGCTAAGCCATATGCAGAGCCACCCTAGTCCAACTACTCAGTTGACCAACTATGCTACTCGTATAAGAAGGCAGTTTGTCAGAACTGCATGTCAAAGCTCTGCTGGCTGCCGTTATTGCTGCCTTGCAGCAATACAGATACACCCATGTCAGCATTTTACATTTGCAATTGGTATGCATACAGCTGGTGCTCTTCAATAGCACAAACATATATTTTATTCCAAACATATATTTATGTCAGGCACGCAATATCCACCGTGAAATACCACCTGTAGCCTGTTCAGAATGTCTGTAAATATGCCTGCACATGTACATTTGTGCAGAATACGTGCGAATAAATGCTCCAACAAATGCACCATACAGCAAAAGAAGGAATGTAATGGTCGCATAGCACGGAAGAGAGGAGATCCTGCCATTTTCACTGAGCATATTTGCTACAGAAGCGACTGTATGCACTATATTTTACCCACGCACTGTAGCATGCTCCGGAATGGTGTTGAGCATTACTGCTTGCATAGTGTACCTTTTCAATACTGCTATCAACCGTCACTGTCAGTATATTTCAAACAAAGATATGTGGCATGCATTACGCCGCGCAGAGATAGGTAAGCTAATTAATCTGATTCCATTCGGACATCCTCGTCCTCGACGTCCAGAGCTTCGGTGCTTGCCGATGACGATGCTGCATCCATGTCGCTTGCATCGCCATCAGCAGACTGGCGGCAGCGGTTTACTTGATCGGAAACGGTGCGCAGAATCTCTGCATAGTAGCTATCCAGGCCACATTTTATGGCGGCGCGCAGGCGGGTGTCTTCCTCGCCGTAGTCTTTATTTAGTGCTGGCGCAGTGGTAGACGTCAGCGGCTGCCATCCTGATCCAACATCCGATTCGGATGCAAAGCGCGGAGCAAGGCGCGCAGAAACAAGATAGTCCAGATCAGCAGCGGCAAACACATCAGCCGGCAGCAGATACCAGTCGGGGTGGGCAAGCTCGCGCGTGGCCAGGCAGCTTTCCAGCACAGCATACAGATGTGTGCGTGCCAGCTCGGCACGCAGCTCGCTGTCAGGCACATTTCCACCCAGCCGCTTACGAATTGCGTTCCAATCATCGTTTAAGAACACTCGGCGCCAAATTGTTTTTAGCGCTGCTTCCCGAGTCTGTTCCGATAGGCTGATGCTAGCGCGGCTGAGAATGTCGATAGCCAGGCTGTAGCGCTCGCGTATCAGCGCATTGCATTGCTCTGCGTCGTCAGCGCTGCAGCTCGCCAATACACTGTCAGTAGCAGGCATATCGTCAGGGAACGTGAGAGCATCTACGAGGTCCTCAACCGAAAGCATGCGGCCATTCCAAATGCAGCGCACAAGCTCGTTGTATACAACGTACAGCGCTGGACGCTCGTGGCGAATCTCTGGCGTTGTCGTCAGCATTGCAGCGTCAAGCACAGCCTTCTTATCGCTCACATCGTCACGACGTCGCCACGATATCTCAGCCGCGTGGTTGCGATTGGTCCGCACAACTGCAGTCAGATACTGCGACAGGTTCTCCTGAACCTCACACATTTCGAGAGCATCCTCTAGACGAGCATGAGCCTCGTCAATTGCCTTGCCGAGGTTTCCGTCCTGGCACTCGGCAGCAACAAAAGCCAGCTTGCTGAGGCTCAGCATCGTGCGAGCCTGGTCAACTTCAACAGAGTCGCGGCCTGCACGCGCAAGCCTTGTCGCTGCCGCATTAAAATCGTTCATTTTTACGTCGTGGATCCACCCAATCTGCGCTACCGGACCATGCGGATCATATTCCGCCCGCTTTTCAACGTACTCCTTAAGCCATGCATCAAATGAGCTATCTTGTGCGTTCAGAAGGCTGGCCCAGGCCTGGCGTTTCTCATAGTAGGCAAACAGCGTATCAGCAAAGTCCCGGCCAAAGCGCTCAACGTATTTGCGCAGGTAAATGGCGGCGTTGCTGCGTTCAGTAGTAAACACTAGTGTGACCAGCGAGGCCAAGTCGTGGTACTCCTCGGCAAGACGGAATGCCACTGACGCACGGGCCAATGGCACCAGGCACAGCAGATAGCGAGGACGAGCAGCATCGTAGCGACGAACAAGCGCATGAGCTTCACTAGATCCGGTAGCCTGCAAGTGCGTAATGCGGTCCACAAAAACACGGAAGCACAGATTTGCCAATGGGCCAACCTGGTCAATGGTCTCACGCAGCAGCGCCAGCGACGACACATAAGGATCGTCCGATATCAGGCGCATGCGGGCTTCCTCGCTCGAGTCAGGCTCAGCAGCGTCAGGTAAACTGGGGTGGCTAATAGACACACCATCGTCAAAGATGTCCAGACTGCGGCTGGCGTCGCTGGGATCTTCATCGCTGGGCAGCGTAGTCGCAATGATGCGCTCGTAGACAGACGCGCAGTGCTGACCGCTAATCTCGCGGCATAGGCGATACGAGCCCTCTAGTCGCTGCACTAGAAGATCGGCAATCGCCGGGTGTTCGGTCCATCGCTCAAATGCACCATTTGACTCGGATGACCCGTCAATGTCGTACAGGGTCGCGTTCTGGAAGCGGAACACAAATGCCGCCTGTAGAGCGCCAACCACAACATGGTTGGCCTCGTAAGATACGAGTTGGCTGTCGCGGCGGCCGCTTTCGCTGTCGTCCAGGGCACGACACAGAGCTGCAAGATTGCGCTGCATAAAAACAAGCACGTCGCCAATGGCAGCCACATGCTGTCGGAAAAACATGCGTAGCGAGTCGCGCGTCTGCAACCCAGCCGACTCGAGGAACGAAGCGACCAAGTTGTCCAGCAGCTGCGCAGCGGCGCCGCGCTTGGCTGCCCACACGTCGTTCTGGTATGTCCACAGTGCCACCGCAGCTGCCAGCTTCTCGGCATGTGCGCACAGCTGCACACGCGTCTCGCGCGATATCTTTGATACCAGTCCACTGTCAGCAATAAATTGCATGACAGCGCGAGTACGACGCAAACGCTCGTTCAAGTGAGAGCCCAGGTCCAGGCGGTCGACGATAAAGTGGGACGTGTTATCGAGAATTGACTGTGACACGCGCAGCGCTGCCGTCTCCAGCGCTGGATCAACACCAGTGGTCCGCGATTTGATCGTAAACAGAAGCGGATTATGGTCGTTGCCAAATCTAAAAAAGACAGCTTGTTCGATCTGCGTCTGGTACTCGCGCTCTGGGCTGCTTGCTCTGGGTGCTTTGCCAATGCGTGTTCCTAAGCTCGGCCATGCCGCAGTGTTGGTCCGTATCTCACTGTCGTCAGCATCTGCGCTTGTGTCTACCCCAGCTGACGTAACAGCACTGACAATCTTGCCAACTTCAATGCACACCTGTAAAACACCCGTGCCTGCACATGTCAATACCAGACTGCTCTCTGAAGATTCGTGTTGCACGTACGGGAAACGCGGAGCAGTGGAGATACCCAAAATCGAGTCTTCAGCTCTAAATGATATGGCTTCCTCAAATGAAGCACCCACTGTCGGGACCATCAAGGCAATAACCGCAGTACGGAGAATGACAAACATTCCTGGGCCGCCCTCAGGAAGCACCAGCCGCGGGCAGTTGGGTCCACACTGGCTCAGCTCGGCGTCTGGCGCATAGCGCAGTGGCCACATTCCCAAGACATCTGGTTCGGTCGACACACGGCTGCTGCGCAGTATGCAAACGGCCAGCTGCTCCCGCCCGCCAGACCGTAAGCCTTGTAGCCCAGTCAGTACATATACGTCGCCGGAGCGCGTCGTCGCAATGTCGTACACGCCAACGTCAACATCCATACCAAGCCTCTGTGCAGCTGCTTGCGTCAGAGCTGTCACAATGTCCATCGAAAACAGAAACCGTTCTGGATGAGCGCGGGATACCACCCACTTTGCCAGGCGCTGGCGTGTCAGCACATACAGCTCGCGCGAGTGCCGGATCTCAGTGCGCCCTCCGCCTGCTATGCTCACTAGTGCGTCACTGGCATCAGCTGCTGCCGCCACAAACTGAGATCCACCAAGTAGCGATGACATCCGACTGAGCATACCTGTGCGCGCTCCAGCACTTCGGCTCAGGCAGTGCGCAGTGAGCTCGACGTTGCCCTGTACGTCCTGCAGCGATACTTGGAACAAATAGCCCTTAATCGTTGCTACCACAAATAGCCCAGCAAACGCTTCGCTAATTTGCACACAGCGGTCTGATGCATCCGGAAGATCTAGGTCTCTGCTGTGGAACCGATCCGTACCGCCCAGACCAAATGCCACGCGATCCCAAAACCGCAGCTGCCCTGTAGCACTGCAAGCAAGAACACCGACATCACTCTGTACTTCTCCAACCGATACCAGCGCAACCAGAGGTGCTGCAAAGTCTGTCGCATCGTCGGGGTCGGGCATTGCCAGCCGGTACACGCCGCCCATCACGCTGCTTGCGCTGTCATACGACCAGACAAGGCATGTCGTCGGCGTTGCCACAAATGCAAAGCTGCTTTCGCTGCTCAGTCCCGCTGAAATCGGAACGCTCTCGGGGTCAATCGACCCAAGCTGACGCCGCACTGCCTCAGGGAACGCGGCGACATCAAACACAGCATGCTTGTCTCCACGAAGCAGAATGTGGTCTGTAGTCTGCAAAGTGTCGGCCTCAGTGCCGCGTGCAGGATTCACATCCTCAGCTACCAAACCCGTCCGCCCGGACGCCGCAGAAGCTATAGATGCTATAGATGCGCCAAATATAGGCTCATCTTCGCTAACTTTCTTATGTTGTAGTGTTGATGGCTTTTCTGGCTCTGATATGACATCGGCCACTCGTGGCTCTTGTACCCGCTGAGCAAATGGTGCCAGCCACACCGGCCGCTTGGGCTCAACGGCCTGCTTCTTGTGCGATGACGACTGTGCAGCTGAATAATCTGTGTCATCATGGCCTCGCTGCTGACCAAATGCCGCACTGTTTGCCGGCAAGGCTGCTGCTTTTTGCAGACTGCCATTTTGCATGGTTGACGCGTTTATGCTCCGCTTCAGTGTCTGCTTTGGCGCCGCAGAGTCGCTACTGGACACCTCAGCCCGGGACTGCTGAGCTGTCGGCCGGCGTCTGACTCGAACGCTGGGTGACGTGAACATGCTGCCCGGATCGATAATAGAGTAATAAATTTGCAATTTAGTAAACAACAAAATTTAAAAGCTGGCAATAATTCAACCAAAGAAAATGCAAATCATATGGTTCGGTTCGCTAGCTTTGGTTCGGCAGAGCCGCCTGGATTTCCTGAATAATCGAGTCGAGATATTCTTTCGTATTTGAGTCTTCAATAAGCATGACGTCGGTTAGCATGTCAAACCCAGGCGCATACTCGTTCAGAAACACATGCTCTGGAATATCAGTCTCGGGCACAATGTCATAACCGCAGGCTATTGCAGTCAGCCGTGTCCAGCAGCGCGCACATTCCGGCCAGCTATATCCTCCGCCACCCAGCAGCAGCACTGGCCGTCCCCATCCAAACACAGTCTTTACAGGCTGAGCAAACGCATTAGATGTTAAGTTGAATACCTTGTGTGGATCACCGGCTAGCCCGTCGCATCCGCACTGCACAACAATTACTTCTGGATCAAATGCCATTAGCATTTTGTTGGCTACTGCAGAAAATACATGTATAAATGAGTTGTCGTTGGTGCCGCGCTGTAGCGGAACATTGATGCTGTATCCTGCCCCATTGCCTCTGCCTTCACTAAGCTCACCACCGCTGTTTGGATAGAATCCGCGGTCGTGGTGGTGCAGCGACAGCGTCATTACTCCGCCACTGTAGAGAAAGGCATCTTGCACGCCATCGCCATGGTGCAGGTCTAGATCAATGTACAGTACCCGAGAAAATCGCTTTTGCAATGCAAGAATTCCCAATACCACGTCGTTGACATAACAGAATCCAGCAGCCTTGCTTCGCTGGCAGTGGTGCCGTCCACCTTCCCAATGAATTGCAATCTGCGCTTGACCCTCGACCAGGATGTTGGCAGCAGCTACCGTTCCGCCTGCGGCATACCGCACATGCTCCTCAACCCCTTCAAAGAGCGCACAGTCATGCACCAGGCCAAAACACTGCTGTCGGTCTTGCTCGTCATCCTCGTCACTTTTATTGCTACTGCAACTGTATTCCGAATCAGAACCAGTGGCAAATAAACAATCAATATATTCTTCTGAATGAAATAATGTCAGCGAGTCATTATCCAGCGGGTCAGGCTCAATTATATCAAGATGATCGTGTAAGCCAAATGCGTCGATTAGCGCGTGTACACGGGAGGCTCGCCCAAAATTTGACGGAAGGTTGTCTGCCGCATGGATGCTCTGTGACGAGCGCACCAATGCCACCTTTCGATCCGTATGCATAAATTGTGTAGCTTTATTAAAACTATAGAAGATTCAATTGCGTCATGGGTTTCAATACTACAGCTGTAACATGAAGTCCTTTATATGGTAGGCTCAGTTGTGGGAACACTTGTTTGAAAAGAATATAATTGTAGATAACACCCAACTAGCAGGCGTGCGCTCTGCGGTATGCAGCCAAGTCTCTTATCGTTATTAGCTTGAGACCGTGTTCTCTCGCAAATTCAGCACAGTCGTCTCTGCGCTTCATTGTACCATCGTCGTTTACCAATTCACATAGCGCACCAGCAGGGTTCATGCCCGCCAGGCGCATGAGGTCAGTCGCTGCTTCTGTATGTCCGCCGCGCTCAATAACGCCGCCCTTCCGAGCGCGCAGCGGTAGAACGTGGCCAGGGCGTCGCAACGCCGCCGGGTTTTTGATATCAAAGTTACCAAGAATCCCAATGGTCCGGCTGCGATCTGCGGCAGATATACCAGTCGACACGCCCTCGGCAGCGTCAACAGAGATAGTATACTGCGTCCGCAGCGGATCAGTGCTATCTTTAACCATTAGTGGAAGATTGAGCTCGTCCAAGCGGTCGGGATCCATGCCCACGCAAATATAACCACTACTGTAGCGAATGGTAAACGCTAGCAGCTCTGGTGTCGCCTTTTCGGCTGCAAATATAAAGTCACCCTCGTTCTCGCGGTCTTCGTTGTCCATTACAACAACGCCTTCGCCGTTGCCTATACTCAGTCAATATCATATTTACCGCACACATAATTGCCGTTATCAGTACAGTCCCTTTATCGCCTTGATTGCATAAGCAGGTTCTTATGCGCCTGACTTGCTCATGCTAAGCAGTATTTAATAAAACTTACGCAATGCGGCCAGTGCAGACTCAATAGAGTCAAAGTTGGCATGTGAGGCAGCAGTATTGCGGCCGGTAAGCGGTGTAGGGGCCATGGTATCCTTGATGCGCGATAAAGGTACTGATCCCAGGATATAACAAACGTATGCAAACAGGGACAAACAGCGGGACACAAAGGGGGCCGATGAGATATGAAATAGCGATGCGAAGCGGAGGAGAAATGGGTCAACTGCGGTGAATAGTCTTCAGTCGTCCTCTCTCCACACGCCGAGAGTCAAAGCTCATTACTCAGCCTGATTAATAACCCACACCCAGGCTGTGACGATCTCGGCAGTTGATTAATAATGCAGTTCGGTCAACGAGCCGAGTCGTTGGGATTGGGATTAGGTCTAGGTCTTGTATAAAACCAGCTGTATGTGGGTCCGTGCTCATCAACACTTTCGCTTTCCAATTTTTTGATCAGCCTCAATTTTTACTCTTTATCCTGTTTGACACACATTTAAAAAATGACCACTATTCTGGACCAGCTAAAGAACTACACTACCGTCGTCGCCGACACGGGCGACTTTGAGTCGATCGCGCAGTACAAGCCGACTGATGCGACGACCAACCCGTCGCTGATTCTGGCGGCGACTGGCAAGGCCCAATACGCGCCGTTGATTGACGATGCGATTCTGTGGGCCAAGGGCCAAGCCAGCACTACTGACGAGCAGATTGAAAAGGCGTTTGACAAGCTGCTGGTTAACTTTGGCAGCAAAATCCTGGATATTGTGCCAGGACGCGTGTCAACCGAGGTCGATGCGCAGTTTTCGTTTGACAAGGAGGCCAACATCCGCAAGGCACTTGATATCATCGCTCTGTACAAGTCGGTTGGCATCGACAAGGAGCGTGTGCTCATCAAGATTGCGTCTACGTGGGAGGGCATCCAGGCTGCGCGCGAGCTCGAAGCCAAGCACGGCATCCACTGCAACCTGACGTTGCTGTTCTCGTTCCCACAGGCTGTGGCAGCGGCCGAAGCTGGTGTAACGCTGATTTCGCCGTTTGTCGGACGCATCCTGGACTGGTACAAGACCAGCACCGGCAAGAACTACGCCGCGCACGAGGACCCAGGCGTCGAGAGCGTCAGCACAATCTACAACTACTACAAGCAGCACGGCTACAAGACCATTGTTATGGGTGCGTCGTTCCGCAACACCGGCGAGATCAAGGAGCTGGCAGGTTGCGACTTCCTGACCATCTCACCCCAGCTCCTGGGCGAGCTGCAGGCCGAGAAGGCCGATCTGCTCCGCAAGCTGTCGCCCGAGGCCGCAGCGTCAGCAGCTGCCATGGACAAGATCTCGCTCGACGAAGGCGCGTTCCGCTGGGCGCTCAACGAGGACCAGATGGCCACCGAGAAGCTCAGCGACGGCATCCGCAAATTCAATGCTGACGCAGTCAAGCTGCGCAAGATCCTTCGCGAGAAGCTCGCTGCGTAAATCTTTCAACTTGTTGTTATCAAATACAACTTTACCCCTACTCCGCTCGTGAGCGTCAGAGATTGACCAGCTCCAAATGAGTCCTGACCTGAGATTGGACGTGGGCTGGACGATTGGCTGATAGAAACCCGGCGGAAAAATGAGCTCGGGTGCTCGGGGCTTTTATCCTGTCCATGGATTGCGCCAGCCTTATCCAGGGTTAGGGCGCCCATATCCGTGGCCTAGATTCTAGAAAAAAAGACATACTGCTTGCAGGTGAAAGGCCATCTCGCGCTCTCTCCTCTGCTGTCATCCATTACTACTATTTGTAATTATCGGTGGCTCTCTCGCTACTTTTGCTTAGCATACACTCTTCTGCTCTGTACAAACTCACACAAGTATTTCTGCCTTTAGATAATGTCTGCTGAACCTGTTGCCGATTTTGGCCTTATCGGCCTTGCCGTCATGGTATGTATATTGCTTCTTGTGTTTCTCCAGCTGGTACCAAAGTACAGGGCCGTGAGCTTGCGTGTGAGCAGACACTAACTATGCATGGCTTTCTATATATCTATCTGTAGGGCCAGAATTTGATTCTCAACATCAATGACCACGGATTCACCGTGTGTGCGTTCAACCGCACTGTGTCAAAAGTCGACGACTTCCTCCAGAATGAGGCCAAGGGCACCAACATTGTCGGTGCGCAGTCTGTCGAGGAGTTTGTGTCCAAGCTGAAGCGCCCACGCAAGATCATGCTTCTGGTCAAGGCCGGATCGGCTGTTGATAAGTTTATTGAAACGCTGCTTCCGTATCTGGAAGAGGGTGACATTATTATTGATGGCGGCAACTCGCACTACCCCGACACTCAGCGTCGCTATGAGTACCTGACCAGCAAGAAGATTATGTTTGTCGGCTGCGGCGTATCTGGCGGCGAGGAGGGCGCGCGCTACGGTCCCAGCCTTATGCCTGGTGGCAACCCTGAGGCATGGCCGCACCTCAAGCCCATCTTCCAGGCTATTGCAGCCAAGGCCCCCGACGGCGCTCCTTGCTGCGACTGGGTTGGTGCAGGTGGTGCCGGCCACTTTGTCAAGATGGTGCACAATGGTATCGAGTATGGCGATATGCAGCTGATCTCAGAGGTCTACCAGATCTTCCGTGACGGCGTCGGCTACACCAACGACGAGCAGAGCGAGATATTTTCAAAGTGGAACAAGGGCGTTCTGGACTCGTTCTTGATTGACATTACCACTGACATCTTGCGCTTCAAGGACGAGGACGGCCAGCCGCTGCTGGAGAAGATCCGCGACGCAGCCGGCCAGAAAGGTACCGGCAAATGGACTGCCATTGCAGCGCTTGACTACGGCATGCCAGTCACTCTGATTGGCGAGGCTGTGTTCTCGCGCTGCCTGTCGTCGATCAAGGAGGAGCGCGTTCGTGCGTCCAAGATCCTGGCTGGCCCTGCCAACAGCAAGTATGCCGGTGACAAGGCACAGCTGGTCAAGGACCTCGAGCAGGCCATGTACGCATCCAAGATCATTTCGTATGCGCAGGGCTTTATGCTTATGCGGGAGGCCTCGGAGCAGTACAAGTGGGACTTGAACTACGGTTCCATTGCGCTCATGTGGCGCGGCGGCTGCATTATCCGCTCAGCCTTCCTTGGCGACATCAAGAACGCCTTTGACGATGACAAGGACCTTGAGAATCTGCTGTTTGCCCCGTTCTTCCAGAAGGCCACTGCCCAAGCCCAGTCCGGCTGGCGGAACGTCATTGGCACCGCAGCAGCCCTGGGCATTCCAGTGCCTGCGCACAGCACCGCGCTGTCGTTCTATGACGGCTACCGCACTGCGCGTCTGCCAGCCAACATGCTTCAGGCCCAGCGCGACTACTTTGGCGCTCACACGTACGAGCTCGAGGCCACCCCAGGCACGCACATTCACACCAACTGGACTGGCCGCGGCGGCAACGTCCACGCGTCGACTTACGATGCCTAATTTCATTATTCTTCAATATATTTACTAAAGGCTAGTGTCTAAAATCATTCGGTCTTTGCCTTTTGCAGGCGGCGGGCTTCGTATGCCTGGTAGCGATTGTCAGTTCCAAAGATGCGGTCCCACCACCGGAATGTCGATGCAAAGTTGTCGACAAATGCCATATGGTGGTAGTCGTGGTGAGAAGCACCGGCCCAGAATGGCAACCAGTGACTGGCAGACCACGGAAAGTCATACCCGCAATGTGCCTCAACAGTCTGCCACAGCCGAGCCGCAATCCATATCAGCATTGTGGTGATGTGGACTTGCTCAATAAAGTAGTTGAAGAATAGCGGTCCAGCAATTGTACCCTGGCCTAAAATTGCTGTCTCAAGCGGATGAGCGTATTCAGCAGCAATTCCAAACGGCGCAGTATATTCGTGGTGGACCTTGTGGATGCGCTTGTAGAAGATGCCGTAATGGAACAGACGGTGTGCCCAGTAGTGGTAAAAGTCCTCAATCACAAAAAATACGCTGACCTGGAATGCCACACGTAACCATGCCGGGAACGGCGCGCTGCACTCAAACCCGATCATCTTGGCTGCGGGAAGAAAGAACATCATCATTGGTAGCTGGACAAAAATCTGGCTTACCAGCAGGCTGCGCACGCACTTCCACCACTGCTTGTCCGAAATCTCTTTGTCAGGCTGCAGCTTGTACTTGCGCATGGCCGGAATGTAATCACAGATGGCATATGGCAGATAGCGACCATAGTAGACCACTTGGTGGACGAT
Source organism: Coemansia sp. RSA 720 (assembly GCA_027577495.1). Classification (NCBI taxonomy): domain Eukaryota; kingdom Fungi; phylum Kickxellomycota; class Kickxellomycetes; order Kickxellales; family Kickxellaceae; genus Coemansia; species Coemansia sp. RSA 720. Next base: position 28,386 of record JANBQV010000021.1, read on the forward strand.
AAACGCAATGATTCCAAAAGTTATAGCCTCATTACGCCCCTCAAAGAGCGAGAACCACTTTTGTTCGGCCCACGTCGGTGTGTATCCGGAAGGCATTGTGCGCGCTATATTGCCAGTAGTCTGCATCTCGGCCATAAACTGCTCCAGTATTGCCGATGCTAGCGTAGTGTTGGACATTGCGATGTATATTAATGTACGGGTAGATATTCGAATAGTGCAATAACAGCAGGAGTGCAATGTTTTACTCTACTTTTGCTTTACCAGGCCATGGTCCGTTTTATATGGCGTGGTTTCTTGCCACTCGGACTTTCCGCGCTTTCCACCGGCCTCGGCTTTTCCATGAAACGCAGGTCTGCCGAAAATGTGGCCTGACTTTAGCAGCGAGTCACGAGCCGTACGAGTCGTGAGCCGTTGTTCAGCCAAACTCAGCGCTGGCTGATGCCAAGTGTGCACTTGTCAACTCTGCATTTCAATCGCTTATTTTGCATTCGACCATCGTCGCATTAACAGGGGAAGCATAGTCATAATGTTTGGATTTGGGACCTTGTTTTACGTCATTCTGCTGTTACTCAACGGAGTAGCTGTTCTGAATGAGGAGCGTTTCCTTGCACGCAGTAAGTTTCCGTGGTATTGGCGCCGGGCGATGGCTAGGGATAAATACAGCGGCTGCAAACACTAAATAGTATAGCTGGAACTTTTTACTCTGTAGTCGGCTGGGCTCGCAACAGTGCTGAGCTCTATGGCGACACAGAATCGGTAAAGGCCAAGATGATCAACCTTATATCAGCGGTGCGGACGCTAATGCGAAGTAAGTAGAACACAGCCACAGTATACGTCGCAGTTTAAGAAAATATACATGTACTAACTTTGCCTTTATAATATCGGTATTTTGCTAAGCTAGTCCCACTTATCGCCGTCAACGTCGTTGTGATTGTGTACGCGCTTGTTCTCGGCTAAACCGGCGAATGATGCTCCCAGAAACTAAAAGGGCTTTTCTATTTTCAGTTTCCAAAGTTGTGGGGTTGTGCAAAAGCGCGGTTGAACCGCCAGCCAGGGTTTCTCGTCATATAATAGGGTTGCGCGGAAGGAGTTGGCGTTGCTGCTGCAAGAGCGACTTGAATTTTTCTTCTTTCTTTTTTATTTTGTGTTGCACTTTGTTTTACTTTTGCTGTTATCCAAACACGCTGTTGCCAATACTTTGTTCACTGCAAGTCAATTGCCACTTGCAGCCAGCGTGTCAATACGAATTTGACGTTGAGCTATCTGGACTTGCACAAGCTACCACGTACGGCTGTAGCCACCCATAGTTTGAAAGTAACAAGCTTGCTTGTAAAGGTAAACTGCCTTTGGTACGCACGGATACGTGGTTAGAAGGAATGGGCCACGGCAACGAGATACCATGCAGCGACGGTCGGGACTCTTGTCCAGCCAATCAGCCTGGCAAGTTTGACCCGTCCAAGATCTACGATAATAACAGGCGACTACGATTGTTACAAGATATGACAGTTAGCGCTGGGTGGCAGACGACGCTTTACGAGAACCGGACGCTGGCGTCGGCGATCACGGCGGCTGTGTCAGGGATGCTAGTCGGATACCCTTTTGACTCGCTCAAAACGCGCATGCAGACACACTACTATCCATCGCTTCTGGCATGTGCGCGACGATCGATCGCCGAAGAAGGTGTTCGTGGTCTGTATCGTGGATTGGTTCCGCCGCTGCTTACAGCGTCAGCGGCCAAGTCACTATCGTTTTCTGTGTTTGAGCAGATAAAGCTCTGGCTGCGACATCATGATCCATATAAAAACGGCGGTTCGGTGCTAGGCATGCCAAACTTTCAGCGCACAACTGTCGGATCGGTGGCATTGACAGCCGCTGCATCGGGCAGTGTATCTGGTGCAGTAATTGCTGCGCTGTGCTGCCCGCTTGAGCTGGTCAAGGTGCAGATGCAGCTGGCTAATCTGATGGCCAAAGGCACAAATGTCGTTACAGCTGCTTCAAAAGCAACAGGACAGACGACGTCGCTAGGCGGAAATTCTCTGACCGCAGAAACTCACATACGAAGCCAAAGACCTGCTCCTCCGCGGTGGACTGGGTCCAATTTTTCTGTGCTTCAGGAAATTGTTCGCCAACGAGGCGCGTTTGGCATGTACTACGGACTTCATCTTCACATTGGTAAGTTTATAAATGCAAATCAGACATTTCTACGGATAGTGCAGAAAGCAGAGTAGAGTGCAGTGTTCACGAGACACGGAATGAAATGGTGCATACCGCACATGTCATGCCAGCGTTGAAAATGGCTGAAAATAGACAACGAGGTGGATGGCAAAATAAGGATAAGCTTTAACGAGAGTTCAGCTGTTCATATGCTGCTGCATGCTAGACAATGCGCTCCTGGCGAGTGCCGGAATACATGTGCCTTGTGATCTTTCCAATATGCGTGATTGTGTGGAGGAATGTCAGCCTTTTACTAATTAATTTGCACAACTGCCGTAACATTTTGGAGCTAGTTCGTGACGCAAGCGGGACGGCAATTTATTTTGCCTCGTACGAAACGGTCAAAGAGACGCTGCGGCGCCTAACTGGGTCTGACACAACCGGAGTACTGACGCACATGCTTGCTGGCGGCACTTGCGGCGTGGTTTCATGGCTGCTGATATTCCCAATTGATCTGGTAAAATCAACAATGCAGTCGCAGGTGCTAAAGCCAAAGAATGCGCAGAAATATGCGTCCTCGTGGCACTGCCTACGTGACATTTACGCGCGACTGGGCATGTCAGGGCTGTATCGCGGGGTTTCAGTGAGCCTTATCCGCGCATTCCCCATACACGGCCTCAACTTTGTTGTTTACGAGTGGGCTCGCGCAGCAATTTGCCGCATTGCGGGTCGCCCAGAATAGAATTTAACAACACGTAAAGTCCAAATCAACAATGTTTGCCAATAGAAAATCAATGAAATTTGTCACTGCAGCTCTTTGTTCTGTGCAGAACCTTCTGTTTCCGCATCTGTGCGGCATGACTGGTGATTTCCCCTGGAGTGTTGGGGATGTGGAAAAGACGTCTGTTGTGGTTCTCTGGCTGCTTGGCTAATGCGCAGCAAGAGTCCTCATCTGGCCAACGCCAATGTCCGCGCCAAGCCTTGCGTGACTTGTGGGCATGCTGTGATTGACTGCACAAAGGGCTGCGCAGCCAGCCGCTTGCGTCAGATCACACACCCCTTTTAGCGAAAAGAGCTGGGTAATCGCCCTCCCCCTTTGCCTCCTCCCTTGTTGCCCCCCTATCCGCCGCAGGAAAGGATGCATTATAAAATCCGCGGTGCTGCACTTTTGACGAACATCCGTACATTCTTTCACAAAAGTGTTTTTTCCTTCATATTTGTTTCAAGCGTTTTATATAACAAACCCACTTTCAACATGAGCTACGGACAGGGCGGCAATTACAACCAGTACGATGGCGGCTACGGCAACCAGGGTAGCTACGGCGACCAAGGCGGCTATGGCAACCAGGGCTTCCCAGGAGACAACTACGGCGGAAACCAGGGTTACCCGAACCAGGGCGGCTACCAGGACCAGAGTTATCAGAACCAGGGTTATCAGAACCAGGGTGGCTACCAGAGCCAGGGCGGCTACCAGGCTCCGGGCTACGGTGGAAACCAGGGCCAGAGTGACAAGCTCGATGCGGCCAACATTGACCCAAGCATGTTCAACGAGAACGACTCTGTCAACGACATGGTTGCTCGGATTCTAGGCGACCCGTCGATGGCTACCTCGATTCCTGACATTGAGGCATACCAGGGATCTCGCGACCTCAATGCAGTCGACAACTTCAACATGGACGAATTTGAGAAGGAGTTTGGCAGTGTCGGCGCCGGTGACGGCCAGCGTGGTCTGTTTGGCTTTGGCGGCGGCCATGGCAAGTCAAAGACGAGCCATCAGCTTATCGGTAAGTACAGTGCTTGATTTTTGTGTTGAACTGGCAAAGCAGGGAGAGGCGCCACCTGGCTTCTCCTCTTTCGTGCTCACATGCACGTCATTCAGCCTGCATTTGCCAGCCAATTGTGCATGCTTATGTCTGCTTTCTTGGGTCTGCTTCAGCGCTTTACTGATTTGCTAGCTGCATTATTTTCCTATAGGCGGTGCTGCTGCATGGGCGGCGTTTAACTGGTATGAGAACTGGAAGGTCAACACCAAGGGCGAGAAGATGAAGCACGGCTTTATCAAGAAGCTGCTAACAGCGTTTGCTGCGGCGCAGGCCGTCAAGTTTGCTGAGCAGAAGAGCTCTGGGTTCCAGGGCGGTCTATCGCGCGACGTGGCCATCCAGGAGGCAGCCAACTATGCCGACCACGTTGCCGACGCAAAGTACCAGAACCATTCAGTTGACTATACAGTTCGCGGCGGCGAGGCCGACAACTACGATAACTACGGCCGCTATTAGTTTAATAATAATTTGTTCTTTCCTATTAAATCATATGATCTGATTGCAGCGAGCAATCACACCAGTTCTGAGCAAGAAAATTTTTTTCATGCAAGAGGCACCTAAGCGAGGGCAGGGCTGATGCGCTGGCCACCAGCAAGCTCGGGCAGCATTAACGCTGTACGGGCAAGCGAGCCGGGTCCACCGACATCACCGCATATTGACAGTTGATGCTGAAAGCAGCGCAGCACCCAATCTCTCTTTATTTCTTCTGCCATTCCCGCATTATTTCTTTTCAAGGAAGAGACTTTAGGGCAGCCAGACTTTTAAACGTTGGGCGCAGAAATTATTCTTCCTTTTGCTGTTGAGTGCAGAAAAGCGCAATTATACGTTCTCTTTTTTCTTCACTATTTCATCTGGACAGCACAACTGTCAATCTTGTTCAATTCGCCAGCACTTGCAAGCACAGCAACGTCGGGGGCTCGCACACATTGAACTAGGGCATAGCAAAAGTAAAGACCAAGAATAAAATGTCACGCTTTTTCCAAAACGTCAACGATTCGGAGAGCAGCGATTCGGATTTCAGCTCCTCGTCGGACTCTGAGTTTTCGGAGAATGAGCTAGAGCAGAAGCAGAAGCAGACGAGCACGGCCGCGAGCGGGCGGTTTGCTCGGGCAGCATATGACTCGGACTCGGACACGGACGTCAAGCGTGTAATGAAAAACCCACGGGAGAAGCAAATGGACGAGGCGGTCAAGCTGTCGACTGACATCCTAAAGGCAATGCGTACCGACGAGTGGCAGGCAGTGTCGGTAGACTATGAAAAGCTGCTTCCAGTGGTAAAGAAGCTCACCAATCTCCTCAAAGGCGAAAGTCTGCCTCGCGTGTTCATTCGCTGCCTGGCCAAGTTAGAAGACCGCACGATAAAAGACGGCATGAACAAGGAGCAGCTGAGCAAGCTCAAAGCTGCCGATGCGCGGGCGTTTAACAAGATGAAGCAGCGCATGCGCAAGGACAACAAGTCCTACGCAAAGGACATTTCTGCCTATCGCGAGAACCCTGTGGACTCGGCCGACGAAGAGGCTTCGGCAGCCAATGCTGCTGTTGAGTCTGGCTCTGAGGATGAGGACCAGGCCGTGCCGTCGATGCAGACTGCTCGTGCAGTGCCAAAGGCAAAGCAGGCGGCTCGCGACTCGGATATGGACAGCGACGATTCGCAGTGGGACATGGACGACTCGGAGGTATCTTCGTCGGAGAGCGAGGACGAGCGGCAGGTAGGGTTCTCGCGCTGGCTCAAGAAAGCACCAACAAAGGATGAGGGCAGCGCAAAGAAGACCAAGAAAGACCGATCGCAGCGGTCGACGCCGGCGCCGGCACCGCAGGCAGATGCCGACGAGGACGACGGGTTCACGACGGTTGGCAAGGGCGGCAAGGTTGCGAAGAAGGTGGAAGTGACAGCTGAGTCACTCAACAAGCATCTTAAGGCTATTCATGACGCTCGTGGCCGCAAGGGCACCGACAAGAAGGAGACAGTTGTGATGCTGGGTTCGCTGCTGGGTGTGGCGGGCAACGCGCTGCAGCGCTGCAAGGTACTAATGGCGCTGATTTCGGCTCAGTTTGACGAGTCAAGCAGCCAGAGCTACATGCCAGTCGAGCAGTGGAAGCGCTCGCAGAGCTCGATTAACGAGCTGCTGAGCACACTGGAGGCGAACCGGCAGCTCTCGATCTTTGAGACAGCTGATGCACACGACGACGATTCGGACGTGTCGTATGCAGGCGAGGAAGCTACGCTGCGTGGCTCAGTCGTCTCGTTCATAGATCGGCTTGATGACGAGTTCACGCGGTCGCTGCAGACGATCGACCCGCACACGCCGGACTACATTGAGCGTATGCGCGACTCTGTGCCGCTGTATGTGACGATCGCTCGTGCGCAGAGCTACTTTGAGCGTGCTGCCCTTCAGGAGAGTCTGTGTCGCGTGGTGCTGCGGCGCATCGAGCACCTGTACTACCGCACAGACCAAGTCAACAGCCAGGTCGAGGCGGCGGCGGCGGCACTGGAGACCAGTGGCGAGTCGCGTATTGTGAGCGGTGGCGATATCGAGTCTGTCGTCCATGGACTGTGCACGTTCCTGTACCAGCACGCCGATCCACTGCTGCGTATGCGTGCGATGCTGATGCACATCTTCAACCACGCACTGCACAAGCGCTACTACGTTGCACGCGATCTGTTGTTGATGTCGCACATCCAGGAGTCAGCGCACCAGGCTGACGTCAACACACAGGTGCTGTACAACCGCGCTCTGGCGCAGATGGGCCTGGCTGCGTTCCGCCTGGGATTGGTGCGCGAGGCCTTTGAGCACACTGTCGAACTGATGTCGAGCGGCCACCAGCGTGAACTGTTGGCTCAGGGTGTCGGCCAGATGCGCACGCAGCAGCTGTCGCCGGCCGAAGAGCAGCTGCAGCGCCAGCGCCAGCTACCTTTCCACATTAACATTAATTTGGAGCTGCTAGAGTGCGTGTTCCTGACTGCGTCCATGCTGATTGAGATTCCTTTCATGGCATCGGCCAATGCCAACCCTGAGACGCGCCGCACTGCCACTTGCCGCGTGTTCCGCCGCATGTTGGACTACAACGAGCGCCAGGTCTTCTTGGGTCCGCCTGAGAACACGCGCGACCACATCATGGCTGCTGCCAAGGCTCTGGCCGACGGTGACTGGTTGGCTGCCCGCGACTTTATCCAAGCTATCAAGATTTGGTCGCTGCTGCCCGACTGCGAGGAGATCAAGGACATGCTGGCCAGCAAGATCCAGATTGAGGCTCTGCGCACCTACCTGTTCACCTACTCGACCCAGTTTGAGTCTGTGGGTCTCGACGATCTGGCTACTATGTTTGATCTGTCGCGTGGCAAGGTCTACTCGCTGCTTGCTCGCATGGTGTACCAGGATGAGCTTCAAGCGTCGCTGGACGAGGTCAGCGGTGTGCTGGTCTTCAGCCGCGCCAACTTTGAGGCTTCGTCGCGCCTGCAGCAGACTGCGCTGATGATGTCCAACAAGGTCAACGCCTTTGCTGACATCAACGAGCGTATGTTTGAGCTCAAGAACAACGGCGGCCAGGCTCCAGGCGACCGCCAGGGCAACGCCGATCAGGGTGGACGTGGACAGGGCGACCGTGACTCGCGGTCCAACTACCAGCGCGGCCCCGGCGGCGGCAACCGTGATGCCCAGCGCAACCGGAAGGACGGCGGTGCCGGCGGCAATAGAAATAACAATGGCCGTAACACCAACAACAACCGCAGAGGCGGCGGCAACCAGCAGCGCCGGGGCGGTCGTCAGTAAGCGCCTTTTGCCCGATGTGCTTGCCAGTTTTTTCTACTCAATAAAAATTATTATCTTCAAGTCACGTGAAGGAGGAGAGATATCGAGCTTGTTTTACAAAATTGATTATTTCCTTCTTTCTTTATTTTTTATTTCTAATTTGTAGCGAGCGGCGATTTAGATCCACTTGCATTCAAAGAATACACTAGTGCCGAAAAGATGTTTAAGCGGTTCTGGCAGGCTGTCGGCAGAAAGGTCTGGATAACCGAGTATGCAGAGTCGAAGATACCGATTGAAACCTTCCGTACTCCGGCGCCTGCGTCGCAGCCCGCATACAAAAAGCCTGTGACTGCTGCGTCGGACATTTCAAACAACCAGTACTTTAAGCGCGACGTGCGCCGCAACTATCCGCACACAGAGGTGTATACACAGGCCGATATTGGCGGTCTGCTGCTGCACATGCACACAGTCAAGAAGATTTCGCCGCCCAGCGTCAACGTTGACAAGAACGCAGCCGAGCTGGAGGCGGATATGGCGACGAATGTGCCAGAGATCTTTGTCAAAGACATTGTCGGGGCACTGGACATACTGGGCAAACCGATTTACTCTGCTACCAATTTGCCGCCCGTCCCTGGAGCGCCCTACAGATACAAGCTCTCTCCAGAACAGCACATCGAGGGCCCGGGCGAGTACTACCCCTCATATCGTGTTTACTGAGCAGCATATATGTTTTTAACTATAACGATTACACTTTTCTGACTCGTATGGCTTTAGTGTTTGGCTAACATGAACAAGCAGCATGCAAAATGAAGAGAAATGAAAATTAAATTTTGCTTGTCACCATGCGCGCTAGCTCGCGAAGCGGTGGCAGCCGCGGACCCAGAGCCCGGACAGATATTGCGCCAATGCCGATTACCGCTGCAACAGAGATAGCGCGGATTGTCTGGTGAAGCCACGCCGTCTGACGATTCCACTGCCTGACAACTTTGGCATACGGGATGGATGTAAAGCTGACCATGGTGTACAGTGGAATGATGCGCTGTGGAAACAGCCGATGCAGCAACCCCTCCAGATGCTTACGTGCCAGATACGCGTAATCGACAACCTTGGCTCTCATCTCCACATAGTTTTCCAGCGCCAGATCGACTATGGCTGAAGTGTCCACTGCTCGCGTAACCGAGTACTCGTCAAGTGCTTGGTGCAGTTGGTCATCGGTCAAATTAGCCGTGCAGTCGTTGGCCTGGCCGCTCTCGTGCAGCGTTCTAACCATGATGCGGTCTAGCGCCTCAATGTCCTCGAAGCCGCAGTTCATCCCTTGCCCGTAGAAAGGCACCATGGCGTGTGCAGCATCGCCAAGTATGACAGCGCGGCTCTTGTACGTATAGGGTGCGCATTTTACGTACATTAAAGAGCCTTTGGGGTTGGCTGCATACTCAGCACACACGCGACGCTCGCCTATCAGCGCTAGTGCGTCAGGAAAGTGCTTGCGGAAGAAAGCAGTGATTTCAGCGTCGCTCTCAACCTTGGCAAACTCGCTCCAGGGCATAAATAGCGTACAGGTGAACGACTTGTCGAGATTGGGAAGTGCAATGAGCATGAACGAGCCACGGGGCCAAATGTGGAGGTGGTTTGGGTCCATGGCAAACGAGCCGTCCAGTGGAGCCATCGAAAACTCACAGTAACCGTGCTCAATGTACGTCTGCGAGTAGTTCATCAGCACTTTGCTCATCAGCCGCTGCCGCACTCGGCTGAACGCGCCGTCAGCTCCCACAACCAAATCTGCATCAACGCTGACTTGTTCGCCGCGCTCGACATCTCGCAGCTCTACACGCCCTGTGTCAAAGTCGGCCTTGACAAACTCGTAGTTAAAGTGCAAAGTTACGCACAAGTAGCTGCTAGCTTCATCCAGCAGCAGCTTTATCAGCGTACTGCGTCCAACAGAGTTGATATGCTTGTTAAACACATCGTAGGCCTGGCTGGTCTGCTTCCCATCAAGTGTGTGGATCATTCGTCCATGCATTGGAATAACGTGCTCCTTGACCCGAGCCTCCAGTTCCGGATCCAGGCGTCGTAGCGCCGAGAACCCTCGCTCTGATATGGCCAGATTGATTGACCGGTGCTCGACCAAGTCGCTGTGCTCAGGCAACCGGATATCTACAGCATATATGATCGATATTAAGAATCCAGGGCTATCGATAACCGCCATTTCATATATGCCAACAAATACACAGTACGCATACCGCGTTCGGCTTGGTGCGACAGCAACTAAGCAGTAGATGCTTACCTGGACGCTTCTCGTACAGATCAACTGTCCATCCGCGCTTGGCAAAGTAGCATGCAGCCAGAGACCCAACCAGTCCACCACCAACGATAACAACACGGCGCTCGGGCATCCTGAAAGTAAGCTAGTATATTTAATACCTGCTGTAAAAAGTTGGTAAGATAAAGCTTTGAAGAAGAGAATTGGGATTGGACAAGTCTGGGAAACTGCCACCTGGTATCACGCTGCCAAGCAGTGCTGATCCGCCGCCGCTTTGGCTGCCAACCGTCCAAATTGGTTACCACGGCCTTTTGCCACACAGCCTCTGTTCCGCCACAGCAGCGCCTACGAGCCATGATCCCAGCACTAATTTTTGGATCTGGAGGAGGGTTTCACTTCTGCTCGGTTTCAGTGCGTCGGCTTTTTCCGATATTCCGAGCGTGTCCGCACTTTATTTCTCCAAAATTTCTGTTCTTACAAATAGCACACAATGGCGGGAATTCTGTTAGAGTCGGGAGTTGTTCTGGTGCCGCTGGCATGCGCCGCACTGTATGTCATAGTGATGTCAAACGTTCTGCTTACTGTCTTTGGTCTGGCTGCGGTTGTCGGAGCTGGTGCTGTTTATCGGTTGCGCTACCATTACAGCTCGGGCGCACGCACCGACCTGATTGCAACAAGCAAACACTCGAATGATCGAGGGAGAAAGCAGACAAAGGAGGCTGATATCTTGGATCGCGAAAACGAAGACTTTCGTGAAATCGTCCAGGACGCACAGGAGCACTGCGACGGTGACAGCGAGACGATACAGAGCAGCGGAGCACTGCTTTCAGAGGCTACAACGTCAGACAGCGCAAAGTATGATATGGAAAAGCACGGTGGTGCGCTGTCTTACGACCACCGCTGTTTCTACATTGATGGGCGGGCGACATGGGTGTTGGCGACTGATTTCGACTACTGGCGGCTGCCAATTGCGTTATCAGCAGAATCGGAGAATGCGAAGCTGGCTGCCGGAATTGCCGACGCAGCGAGAGATACGTGGAAACGCGCGCTGCTGCAGCTCAAGACTCTGGGCTTCAACGCTGTGCGCATCCGATTCCATTGGGGCTTCCACTCGCCCAGCAAAGGCAAATACAACTTTACTGGTAGTCGCGATGTGGGCTCTCTGTTGGCGCTATGCGAAGAGCTGAACATTCTTGTGATTGCCTGTGTTGGTCCGTTTATTGGCAGCGACGTCCAGGGCGGTGGTTACCCATTTTGGCTGATTCAGCGAGATCATATTCGTCTGCGGCACCTTTGGCGGTCAGCCATCAAGCTCTGGGACAACCGCTTTGCCGCTGCTGAGGCCGAGTGGTTTGACAAAATCATTTCAATACTGACAAAGCACGAGATAGTCACGAAAAACGCCCATGGACGTGGATGTGTTGTGGTAGTGCAGCTGGAGAACCATTTGGGCACTCACGGCGTGCTGGGGCTTCCGCTGGCGTTGCATGACGAAACTAGATTTTTGGCCCGCATGGCTCGTGAGCGTACTCTGCGCGTACCGCTGGTTACCAACAACCTGAACTGGCCTGGCGATTTCTCGACGCTTGCTGCCCGCGTGTGGATCCAGATTGAAAGGAAGCTTCGTGCGTATCACATCATCAAGGAACCGTTCCGCGCCGATATACCAGGCTTTACTGTGCATAACATTGTCAGTACCCCGGTTGACAGAGATGCTATGGCTCAAATTACACAAATCGAGACTGCGCCAATGGTTGCGTTGGAGCTATATGGTACCGATGTTAAGCAGAATGGATCATTTAGCGATCAAATTGAATTTGCGCTCAGCCAAGGACTTTCGGCGTTCTCGCTGTCAGGCTTTTTCAAGCGCAGCTGTCCTGGAAATGTGGACAGCCCCCTTCGTACTGTGTGTGCTGGCGACGATTACGCGGCAGTTGCCGAAGACGGCATGCTGTCTCCTGACGCCCGGACTGCGCGCTTGGTTCTGTACGCTGCCCGCGCGCTTGAGCAGCAACTTGCGGCATCTGATTTGGTTGGATCTCGACCGTGGATCCTGCGTGCCAACCGGCCTAGTGTTCGTGGAGTGAGCATTGACTCTCTTTCTCTAAACGCTGTTCAAGTCCGTCGACAGTGGGAACATGCCAATGTTGGCATGCAGTCATATAGCTCGGCTTCAAAAAACAAGAGCGCAAATGTGGATGACAATGACCAGCTGGGTATTGTGACATATATAGATGGGCGCGAGATGCCTGCCGATGGCGAGCGTGAGCTGGCATTTTTGTTCTCGCTGGCCGATGTCCCAGTTCTGGGCAAAGGCTGCAGCTTTGCACTTACAGGCACGCTGGGCCCACGTCGGCGCGGCATATTTGCGGCCAATATCCTTGTTGGAGAGCAGGCTAGCGAGGACCCTTTGGCGCTCACCGCCTCATCAAAGGAGATTTATGCACGTGTTGCTCTCGACAAGGACTCGGAGGCGTGGGTGTGTGCGGAAGAAGGCGTGCAGTCAGGGCAGCTGTTTTTCCTCGGCAAATGTCAAGTATCGGGCCACGCCGAGGTTGAAGTTGTGGACGTTGAGCACGCCAAGGGCCACAAGTTCAGCTTTGTCATTCCCAAGCCCGGCCCAGGAGTATTCAAGGTCACATCCGATAGCGGTGTCTCGGTTACAGTTGCACTACTCAGTCAAGTGGCGCTTGATACACTGGCAGTTGGCTATGGCGCCCACAGTCGTGTCGACGCAAAGAACCAAAAGAATGTGTCATCGACAGGGTTGGCATCGGCGGTGGCATGGGGTGCTGATGGGCTGACTTGGAGCGGCGTAAACTCCATTGACTGTGCGCTTTCCAGCGCCAGCGCAGGTAAACATATTGTGGCTATTTCACAGCAGCAACCGCAGCTCGAATCAGGCGCTCTTCAGCCTATTGAGGATTCAGATACCAATGTCGACGAGGCATATAGCAAGCATGCGGTTGTTTGGCAGTTTGTTGCCGGAGGCAGCGACACGTCAACCACAATTGAATCTGTCACGGACTTTGAGAGACGCACTACCAGCTTTGACAGTCTGCCCTGGAAGCTTTTGCCAACTATGGCGGATCTGGAGACGATGGATGAGATCAACGTGATGTCCTGGCAGCGGGATCTGGGTACATTCGCCTACCAGGCATCAGATCTTGGCTTTAATGCCAGCAACGTGGTGTATCGTTGCCAAGTGCGCCTGAAGCCCAAGCATGTCATGTCTGGCAAGATACTGCTACAGCTGAATATGCGTCATCGGTGCACGCTCTGGGTCAACGGCATTAACATGTCAGGCCACCAGACGTTTTACGAGCGCGCAAGAAAGGCTGGTTTGATTTCAGGCTATATCGAGTCATGGAGAAATCCTGGAGCATCGGCAGGGGCCGATAGATGGGGCGGAACGGCGACTTTTGATGTAACAGGCGCCATGCGGCTGTCCAACGCCGAAGACGAAGAAGGCGCTCTGAACGAGGTTATTATTATTGTCGAGTCGTTTGGTGTTGGCACACAGGCAGACGGCGGCAATGACGCGCGCACGCCGCGTGGGCTTATTTCGGCCTACTGGCATGGATTCAACTTTGTCGGCGAAGATCATGACGACTCGGAGATCCATGACCACGAACACGATAAGCGCACTGAGCAGATGCGGGCAAAGTGGGAGATATGTAGCGTGGACGTTACAAAATTGTCAAATTCCTTTAATTCGTCAGGGTTCCCAGACGAAGCGACTCAGGCTGGGTGGGTTGCTGCTGTCGAGCATCCGCTAGCACACCAACAATGGTCGACCCGAGTGCAGCTTAATGTTGATGCGGGCGTTCAGTGGCTGCGCTGGCGGCTTCCAGCGGCACCTGACGGCTTTGCCAGCGAGCCTGTCTTTCTGCGTGTTATTGGCAGGGCAACTGTATACATCTGGGCCAACGATGTGCTGCTGTCCAAGCATCATCCAAGCAACACCGAATCGCTTGTGCTGCTTCGAGGTGGGACCCGTGGCTTGCATGCATTGGATAGCCAGGTGAAGGTTATGATGTACGGCTGGGCTGAGGATAGCAGTGATAGCACAGCCATTCCTGTCGAGCTCTCGCTGGTTAACGGTGACATCGAGTTGTCAAATGAGTAAAAAGTTATATTTGAAGGTCTCATTTGGGTTTATAGATTTATATTGACGTAGGATATAATTGAAAATGACTAAATCTCTTGGCACCATAGCTGACCCGTACAGAAAACGAGCGGCGGCTTTAAGTATGGATATTGATAAACTGCAGATGTCGTTGACTACCTGCACACAAATTAATGTTGAAACAAACCAACCCACTCGCAGATCCCGCACGTGCGACAGCTCACTGGTACCACAGTATTAGTTTAGTCAAGAGCTGTCCTGCTTATGTCTTATCGCACGCGCACGCTCCTTCTGCGCAGCTGCACTCTGTACCGCACGAGCAGTTACCTCCACAAGGTCCTGACATTTTGAATAAATTCTAGCGTTTGTGATGTGTATCAGAAGAAGCTTCCAAAGAAGTTAAGATATGCTGAAGATTCAGAAGAAAAGGCAAGGTTGTGAAAAGGATGGAGAATAGAAGAATATGGCGGTGGTGGAAATGGAGTATCCATTCGCCTTTTATAGCACCCGAAACAGCATTCGTCACACCCGTGTTGGCTGTTTCTGAGCAATAAGATTGACGCTGTCTCATGCGGCCTATGCTTTCGACTTTGCGCAGGCAAGGCAAATCACGTTGTTATGCATAGCCTTGTGCGAAGCAAGAAAGCGGGCAGGAATGAGAAATACGTCCCCTCTTGCACCCTCTCTGCGTGTACAATAAGCGCTTCCGCTATTCTGTGCATTGTTTAATGAGCGAGTTCCTTGTCCGGGCAGCAAGAAATACAAGCCAGTGAGAGCTGGCACCATGCGCTGATGCTTGTTTGGTGCATTCGGAACACAGTTTGTGCTGCCCGGTTATTTCTGGCCAGGCTTGTTTTTCGCCAGTACTTTTAGCACCGTATTTTGCCCACCCCTGCATGCCGCATGTGCATTTCTAGGCTTCATTGCTTGCTACGCAATTGGACAAAATACAAGAACGGCGGTTTTCCCCGAGCTGCACACCATATTGGGTGCATCTGCACATGTCTATAGGTAGACTGATAAATGACAATATGTGCCACATCCGCTAAATGAGTGAGCGTATAGCATACGTTTTACTGCTTGGACAAAAAGCGGCCGTTTTGCCAAATTAATGCCTCATGTCTCATGTCTTTGGGAGACAATTAACGCAAATTCTATCCGCAAACACCACCAATTGCCTTTGGTCGTTCTCTGCTGACCTGTCAAGTCGATTGTGCTTGTGTGACCGCTGTATATCCCTAAAGTAGCCATATGCCCACACATCCATGTCTGTACTGACGCAGAGATTGGGCAGGCGGCGCATTAATTATACATTGTTTTGCAGTCATACGCCGAACGCCGTGAAAAGAATCCGGGCGTGCTTGTGACTGACCACATTACCAAATTGGGGATAACATTACCAGCTTAAGCTGGCCATTGTATTGCGTATGTGCACCACAATTGTAATCGATTTGATCTAATTTAATTTATAATACATCATCAAATTTGGTTGACAAATTACAACGTTGATCAAGTTGTTGGTATAATCTCAGGCCCAGCACGCTTTTGAAAGTACACACGTCAAACTGTGGGCTTTGTATATTCGAACAAGATTAACATTTAAACAATTGCCAAAGATCAAGAACTTGTGCCCTACGTTTCGTCATCGACATGTATAGATTTGAAGAAAGCTCACAGCAAAAGATCTGAGCTGTGAGACCAATGTTGATCTGTTTCAGGATGCGCACAATGACGCAAGTACTTTACCCGAAGGGTTGTGTGACTGGTTCTGAGGTTTGCTTTTCAGAAACTGCTAAGGCTTGACCACCGACAGCTGGTGGTCAGTGCATACATCTTGATAAAGCATTTGTGGCCACCCAATGTTGCACGGTATCTGTTGCTAATTGCGCATTGCAGCCAAATAATAGAACAACATGCTGGCATTCCGGTTTTGTGCATCGTCATGGGACATATGGCGATGGGGGACATGTGCAACACGATGTGTTTCTGGATGCAGACATGCTGGCCAGTTGGCCTCGTGAGAAGGCTTTTTTGCAAGCAACTACGACTGTGCGTAGCGTTAGTATCGATGCGCCCAGTAAGATCGGTCAATTGTGCATTTGTTTTATTCGTTTTACAAAAAGAGCATGGTAGATAATGCTAATGTGTCAGGTGTAAGAAATGTACCTCTTCATGCAGGGTGAATGAGCAGGCGTGCGTTGCGTCAACTGACCGCCGTCTCGTTTTCTAGTCTCTTGGGATGGTAATGGTGACATGCTTTCCCATCCTGTAGTCGCAGTACGGGCAGTGGTGGGCCTTGCGCTTCAGCGAGCCCAGATCCAGCACTGCCAGAGCCAGCGGCAGCAGCGTGGCCGGCGCATTGACTGCAACCCCTGCGGCCGCTACAGCAGCAGTAGCAGCAATGTTCTTACCGCCAGTGTGGCGTTTGATGACCGTCATTATGCTTTCCTTGCACCGCGGGCACTTTGTCGCAACTGGCGCATCGCTGGTTACAGCGCGTGTTCCGCGTGGAAGCACACGCTTGCGGGTCGTCTCCATCGAGAATACCGAATGCCGGTCATCGATGACGTTTACGTGTGACGCAGCAGCATCGCGCAGGCCGCGGCTGCGCTGATTCCCACTGTCATGAGAGCCGGTGCCATAGTCATGCTGAATTCCACGGCTGTGCTGGTACCCATTGTCGTAGGGATTGGCATACGGCGCTTCATACTCTTGCTGCATTCCATGGTTATATTGGTACCCGTTGTCGTAGGTACTTGGATGATGGGCACCATTGTCCTGAAGGCCACGACTGCGCTGGTACTCGGTGTTAGGCAGGCCACGATGCTGACTGTGGTGCTGGCCATGATTTGGACTACGGTGCTTTCCATGGTGCTGTTGCTGGCTGCTCGGATTGCGATGCTGGCTGCGACTCTGCTTGTGGTGGCCCTGGCCAAGCCCGCGGGGCTTTTGGGAGGCATTGTGGTGGATGTGCTGGCGCACCTCGGCGTTCTGGCCGTCACTAAACATGTGCTGGCGATCAATGGCCATGACGACCTCTGTGATCAAGCCGACGACGCCGTCAGCATTATTGTCAAATCGCCATTCTGCCGGGATGAAAGCGCTGGATTTGAATGCCTTGCGCGGCTTGCGCACGGGCGCGAGCTGTGCAGGAGGGCGTGCGGACGGAGGATGACCTGATACGGACATTGCCAGAGAAGGCACACTTTTCTGAGATGACTAAAAACGTGGCACGAGGTGCTTGAGAAGGAGGGATGAAAAGGGAACAAGCATGCCAGCTGTGCGTCCCCTCCTCTCTTTTATAAGCGGCACGCGCAGCCAAGGGATTTGCCATCTCAAGCTTTTATTTTGCAGAACAGTGGAAACAGCTCAAGCAAAATGACTACATTTCTTTCGTCAGACAGAAGAGTCTAATGCATGTTCTGCCGCATTGGCAGCCATGTGGGACTCGTATCCATTTTCTGTCTGCACCGCACCACGAACCCGGTCCTGCATTGTGCAAGCGTTGGGACTCCCCATGTCACGGGCAGCAGCGCTTGGCGACAGAGAAAATAGAACGGCCCCAAACAGCCTCGGAAAAGTGACCAAATTGCGCTTGCCTGCTCGGCATAGCGCAATGATTAACGCGAAACAGACATACACAGACATGCCGCATGCATTGCCACATCTTTTTAAATAGTGTTGTCCAGCCCAAGACGAGATTAGTTAAAGCTGCCACCACAATTGGGGCAGCCGCACCTGAGCCAGCTCACGGCACGGTGCCGCCAAATGGCCAGCGGCTGCGTGGCAAGTGCCATTGTCCTCATCTGTCGGGGGAAGGTTGTACCACACTACGATCAAATGGAACGCTTATCTTGACATTCTTCCCCATTTTGTAATTGCAGCGTGGGCAGTAATGCACTTTAGGCTGTAGTGCCTTGACTTGCAACGGCAGCATCGCAAGCGGCAGCAGTGCCACAGGCAGCTTGAATATAAGTCCTGCCACCACGGCGCCTGTGCTGGCAGCAACATTGAGCACATTAGGCCGCCGCCGCACCAGCGTCATGATGTCGTGCTTGCATCGCGGGCATGTCGCTGGTACCGATTTGCTGCTAAAGTGGGCGCGGCCATGGCCCATGTGCATGCGTGACATGTTGCTGGGATGTGAAAACATGCCGTGAGGATCATGGGCAATGCTCACCATTGAGGCTGCTGGATGCATTCCGGGCCGTCCATGCCCGCCCATGCCCATCGCACTGTGTCCGCCCATACCCATGCCATGTCCTCCCATGCCCATGCCATGTCCTCCCATGCCCATGCCATGTCCTCCCATGCCCATGCCATGTCCCCCCATGCCCATTCCATGTCCGCCCATACCCATGCCATGTCCGCCATGGTAGCCGTGCATGGGTACATGGTCCGATGTATACTGGTGGTCAAGCTGTCTGACTATGCGGCCAACAAAATCAACAAATCCAGCTTTGGAGCTGTTTAGGTTCCAAGTGGATGGCACAAATATGCTTGACCTGCTAAATTTCGAGTATGCATTATGATTAGCACCTCCATATCCGCCATGTCCACCACCGTGTCCGCCATGGCCGCCTCCGTGTTGGCTGCTATTATGTCCGCCATACGGCCCTCCGGGATGACTTCCCGTATATCCGCCGCCGTTCCCACCATAAGGGCCATGCTGACTGGCAGGGTACCCGCCACCCTGCTGAGGTCCAGCCCCCATATGGCCTGCTGCTTGCTGCTGGTATCCACCCGGAGGCATGCTGTGGTGAAGACGTGGATCTGCCTGGCCGCCGCTAGAGTGTGGGTATGGTGTGCCATGTGCAAAGCTTTGATTTGGCCGCCCATTATGTGCTCCGGTGTTTGGCGTACTTAAAAATCCTCCATGCATGGGGTTTGAAGCCATATGCAAGAGCGCCTTGCAGCTTTAATCGCTATTTTAAGAGTACTTGTGGTAATAGATGCTGCGTCCGTTAATGCGACGCTTAATATACTTCACCTGTTTTGCTTTTTGGAATATAAAATGTAGGCAAGGCAGAGCTCTAGCGCCCGATAACAATATTATAAAATTATTAAAGTAGAAATAAGAGAAAAATGACCATGATGCCAAGGGCCAACAAAAGAATAAATGCTTGATGAAAGGGGGGTTTATTCCGAGCTTTCCTATATTATTTAAAAGCAAGACTTGCAAAGACAAAACACGGCAAGCTTTTCTTTTACTAATAAGGTTGGGGCCGCCTATTAAAATAGCACGTCACCTCTTTTGCCAAAGTAAGATGCCGATGAATCCTTTACACGGGAGCACTAAACTTTTTATTTTATTAGCATGGCGCAAAATAATGCCAAGACAGGCAAAAGCGCACCTTTTTCCTTGACCAAAATTAATAAATGTTTATCTCAAAGCGTTATTGCATGCATTCGGCGCTTTATTACACGTTAGTCTAACATTCTCCATCTTTCTATTCGTCGTGGTCGGTGTTGGCTAGTGGCAGCCAAAAGAGGTAGAAAAATAGAAACTGGGCAAAAGATTGCTAGCCCAAGCAAAGAAAGCCTAATTGCCATTTCTGTATCCAGGCGATGAGCGGCCCAGGCGGCTGTTAATCTGCAGCTCAGCGCCTGTCGGAACAGTAGAAATGGCCTCGTAGCTCTCCTCCTGCTGTATCCTGCGCTCTTCTTCCTGCTTTGCTCGCATGTGGCCCCACCCACCGCGCGCCTCGTCGTACTCTTGGCGGTATTCGTCACGAACCTGGCCGCCCGACCGACCGCGTCCAAACTGCCTGCCTTCTCTAAATCCAGGGTCTAGATCAGTGCGGATAATTCGGTCATCCAGCTTGGTTCCGTTTACATACTTCATACACTCTAGCGCGCTCTCGTGTGTGTAGTACTCGACAAAGCAAAAGCCGCAGGGTGTTTTGGAGTTTCGCGACAGACCCATGATAATGCGCTTGATCTCGCCCGCCTTGGAAAATATCTCATACAGCTGCTCCTCGGTCGTGTAAAACGACAGGTTGCCCACATAGAGCGTCGCAGTGTTGGCAAGCGCCTTGTCCCACTGCGTTGTCGAGCCTTGGTACTGGTGGTCCTTGTAGGTCGACGGCCGGTCCAGCCGTGGGACAATCGTAAAAGTATCTTCAAGCAGGCTGCTGTCAATCAAAGCCGTCAAAGCCATTTTTACGTCAACAAGATTCAACAAAACAAGACAGAATATGCAGGAAAATACACTCAACAACCAGGTCAAACAGTCACAGAGCTGACGCGCTTGTGCTCGCCCAAATAATAAAGTTGAAAGCAAAGCTTTTGTCTAATGGGATTGAGTCACATGACACGTAAAAGGTGGCACTGCAGAAAAGTGTGCTTGAAATTCGAAGAGTTTGAAGAGTTTCAGGGTTGTATTTAGACTGAGCTGTGTTGACAAACAAATTCCTGCCAAAACAGTGCCCAGAGAAGATGATATGAGAAGAAAAAAGAGGGGTGAGTCGAGAGAAAAGCTGCGCACAAGGCACAATAAATCCCTCCCTACATAGCAAGCAAGCAACGCTAGACGCTGCTGGACGAGCAGCATCCAAATGCCGACTTGATCTTAAACATGAATCCCTGCTTCTCGTGTGGGCGGCCATTATGACTAGCGTGGATGTTTTGCGATTGTGCGTTGATGTTGGCAGCGTCGGCCGAATGGTGCGCCAGGCCGTTTGCCTTTGCCAGCTGCACATCGGCGCCCAGCGGATTTCCGGCGCGCTTGGCGTCGATAGGGCTGAGGTGGTCGCGCGAATGCTTTCCTGGCGTGTTGGCAGCAGACTGGTCCATGTTAGGCGTCGATTGCCTGTGTGCGACGTTGTCGTAGCTGCGCAGCGCCTGGTTCGAGATGTGATTCTGGTCGCCTTTGTAGGCACCCGATGCGCGCGGATGCGCAGCATGACGCGCAGCAGACACTGTGGCCGAGCTCGAGTCGTAGCCGCTGCCGTTGTTGAGTAGCCGCCAGTCGTACATGCCGTCGTCAGACACTCCAAGGTTGGCCAGCGCAGTGTCAAACAGTCCACGCAGATAGTCGTAGTCTGGAGTCTCCTCAAACGCATATTTCCGCACTGTAGACAGATACACGGCAAATTCAGGCGGAAAGCCCTCGCACAGTTCGCGCACACCAACCTGCTGCTTGCGCTCGCCAATCTTCTCGTACTTTTGTTTGTTGGTCGCCGCCTTCAGGCCCTGCCAGGGCAGGCTGCCGCGCAAAAAGTACATAAACACATGGCCCAGCGCCTCCAGGTCATCGCGCCGAGACTGCTCGCGCCCCAGGTGCGTGTTGATGCTCATGTAGCGCGCAGTGCCACTGAGGCTCTTCCGCTCTCTGTACGGAATGTGCTGCTGCGTCCGCGGATCACGGTACTGTTTGGCCATGCCAAAGTCGACCATGCACACCATGTTAAAGTTGGGCGAGCGCGGATAGCCAATGAGGAAGTTGTCTGGCTTGATGTCGCGATAGATCAGGTTGTGCTCGTGCACTGCCTGAATGCGCGACAGCATGTTCTTGGCCAGCATGGCCACGGTCTTGACCGAAAAGCGTCTTCCGCACATGTCGAACAGGTCCTCGAAGCTGGGACCGAGCAGGTCAATGCAAAGGACGTTATATAGACCCTCCTGGCCAAAGTAGTGGACATCGGGTATTCCAGTCTCACCGGCCAGGATCCGGTAGCTGCGGTACTCATCTCGCAGCTGAGGTGCCTCGCTCTTCCGCATCTCCTACACATCAAGTCGTGGATGGCGCAGCACACGTAAACAATACATTAGCAGATCAGCCTTTCAATAGATGTAACTATTGCAGCTGCCGTAAAATAGATCCAAAGCTTGGACGAGCAGAGCCATGAGCGCACGTGCGCCCATAGCCCCGCTCAAGTCATCAGCCATGTGGAAGCAGCAAGGAAGACAGTTATTAAAGGATTAAACGAGTAGCTCGCGGGGGTGGGGCAGTGAAGCTGCTTGCAAAAATAGCCAGTACAAAAACAGCGCCACACATATCCTGAGCGAGGCAGTGTGAGAACGCGCTCACAACAACCGGCTCTTGCTCATTTCGGGCAAACACTTACAAACTTGATGGCCACCAGCTTGTTCGTAATCAAGTTGGTACCTATTTGAAAATCCACCACGAGGCTCAGCAGCTAGAAAGTTAGTACCATGCCAGGAGTCAAACCGCGCGTATACATAATGCGCAGGAGCTGTGAGCAAAGCAGAGCAGATAAGCGCGCATGCAGCCAAATAGCAGACAGGATGCATGCGCAGCGAGACACGCAGTTGCAAGACTTACCTTCATAAATGACTCCAAAGCTGCCCTCGCCGATGCGCTTGCCGACGCGGTAGTGGACGCCGACAATGTTCGGGCTGGTGTGAGGAGTCTTGTTCTGACGGACAACCATTCTTTTGTCTGAGACGCGGTACTTGTCGTGATGGGCTGCCTGGTGCATAGTTCAAGCCTGGCACAAGCTAATATGCGCAGTGCTGGATATAGGGCGAGAATAAGGAATGTCAGCACACCAACAAAAGACCCACGACCGCTGGCAGACTGACTGAATGCTTAAAATACTATACGGCTGTTGGGAGAGCGCTCGTAACCAAGCAATGTTTAGCAAAAAAGGAATGAATGCAGGCCGGTCCAATCACGACGGAGCTGGCAAATTGAGGTTTACAAGCGATTGGCCAAGCAGCAGATGCGCCGGTCGTAGCTCTCAAGCGAAATTGAAAAAGAGTATTAAAGAGGCGAGCGGATAACAGCAGCCGGAAATACAAGCAACAAATTGCGAAAATGCCAAAGCCAAATTGAAAAAGCAGGGGGAAGAAAAGAAGAAAATGGCAGCCGAGCGCTGAGCCAGTAACGGACAGGACAGCAAGCGGGGGAGGGGAGCCGCATCAATAAGCAGAAAATTGCTTGTCGGCGCCAGGTTCTAAGGCGCCTTGAGGCCTCTTTGCAGTTTGGGAGACCCGCACATCCGAAGCGGTTGAAGACCCCATTGTTGGCTATTTGTTGTCGTTTTGCGCTGCTTGCGCCAACTGGGTGGATTTGCCAGCTGCTGCGTCGTGTCTTCACCCTATCGCTGCACGTGCTGTGATATATGCTTGAATCGCCCTGCCTCGCTCAGGCCTGTTTCGCGTTCGGCGGCAGGCGGTGTCAGACTCTCCTTTAGCAACCGGTGTCATTGCGCAGGCAAGTGGCGGACTGCACGCACCTAAAGCGGTCCTGGCGGTCTGCACCGCCCCTCTTTTGGCTGATCCTCGCGCTCATTATTGTTTCCTCGAGCCGACAATCGCAACAGTTTCGGCAGGGGCGTAAATAAACACGCGCTGTTGACAGTTTGTCTGTCCTCTCCCCAGCCTATTGCCAAAAAGCGAGCCTGCATGGTTATTTTTGCAATAGAAAGCTGAACATGTTTGTCCAGTACAACACAAACAATAAGAAAATGTATAAGCGAAAAGGCCAGCCAGGACCAACATCAAAGCAAAAAGAGCACTAAGCCTGCGTCGAGTCAGGTCCGTCCTCGTATTGGCTGTTGACCGAATGAATCCGTAGCGACCCGCTCTCACCGCCCGCTAGCAGCAGGGACCGGCTCCAATCCAGGGCCAGGAGCTTCTTGCCATCGTCCTTGGCGCTGGCGGCGTGCACAGTATACAGTGGCGTGCGGCTGCGAATGTCCCAGACCTTGATTGTACTGTCGTGCGACGCCGACGCCAGCATATACGCAGAGTTGGGCGCCCAGGCAACGCTAGACACAAAGCCCTTGTGGCTGGACAGCCGCAGCTTGACCACAGTGTTGTCACTAGACCGTGGGTCCCACAGCCGCACAGACCGATCAGCATGGCCGGTGGCAATCAGCTGCGAATGTGCTGAGTAGTCCACATCCAGAATAACCTTATCGCACAGGCTGGTCGCCACATTGACGCCCGCCGCCACATCCCATGTGCGTACCGAGTGGTCCCAGCCGCCCGAGTACACATTCGACTCACGATCCGCATCAAAACATACGCTGGTAACCGCACCCACATGCCCGCTAAGCGTGCCAATCGCTGCTTTAGTCATGATATTGACGCCCTTCCGCTTCTTGACCATTGGAGTGGCATCCTGAGCCTCCAGCTCGGCATCTTCGGACTCTTTGGGTACAGCCAGGCTCCAGAACCGGATTGTCGAGTCGGCCGATGCTGTGACAAAGTGGGTGTTGGCAGGATTGACTGCCACTGCCTCGACACTGTCGGTGTGTCCTCGGGCTGCGTACAGCGGCTTGCGCTGTCCGCCCTTTGAGCCCCACGCAATTGCTGTCCGATCTTGGGATCCGGATAGGATCTCCACTTTGCTTTTCTTTACCGGATCCAGCGACGCTGCTGCCACACACTTGACTGCTGATTCGTGTCCACGCATCTCACTCACGCACTCGCTCTGCGCATTCCATACGCGGACAATGCCGTCAAACGATCCCACCACAAAGCGATCTGATGATGCTACAGCGATTGAGCTGATCCAATCGTCATGACTATATGACGCAATCTCTGTCGGCGGCAGCATTGACTCGACATACTCGAGCGTCAGGACATTTTCGGCTGATAGACTGTGTTCCTTCAGGTAGCTAGCAATGCTCTCGCGCAGGAACTGCCCATCCACCAAAAAGTCAAACGGAACCGGTGCTTCAAGACCAAGCAGATGGTTCACAATCTCAGACAACCCATAGCGCTGCAGCTGCTGCGGCACCACCAGCGGTGCGTCCGGAACTTCATACTTTTTCTGCTTTGCAACCAAGCGAATTTGCACCTGTGCTTCGTTTGTTGCGTCCATTCTGTCCTGTTGTAGATGCAAAAGTACCACCTCGGGAGGTTTAGTTGTAGAGAATACAGAGCAAAGTAGAGCAAAAGAGGAGCAGCCCACAAGCACCGATCCAGTCAGCTCTGAAAAAAATTCCTGATCGGCAATAATTAATTAAATGTTAGAATCAGCGCATCGAGATCAAGTTCCAAAACTTGGCTGGATTGGTGCAATATTACATGTGCGGAGAGATACGTACAACTGTATTGCCTATTCGCCATATGTGACTAAAACACGGTCCAGGTGGATCCAAAACAATGTTAACGGCGGCACTCATTTTCAATTATATTATATTAATGAAACAAGTCGATTTCATGCTCTACACCACGCGGCCAAGAGTGATTATGGCGTGGTTTCTGGCGACAAACGCCTGGAACTGGCATACTAAACTTGTGTCAACGCTATAACAATTGCGGAGAAGACTAGCCCGTCTGTGCACATTGTGGTTTGTGGAGCAAGTGAGTCCCTGGTTTCCTGACTTTACACTCGTTTAACACAACTATAGTTGCGCTATTTCCTCACCTTGAAAGCAACTGCATTCTATTCACACCAAAGTAGCTATAGTAGAAACACAGAGTTATGTACCATGGCAGAGATACAGTCTATTCGCCGAGCGGCGGTTCGGGAATGTACTCGGGCGACCACCGTAGCTATGTGCACAGAAGCCGCGGCTCGTCGCCAATGGGCAGACGGCATGGCAGGCCATATCGTGTAGAGCCGTCGGGCAGCCACCATGACTATAATCGACGCAGCCCGTCCATGCGTCCGCGCGGATCAGTTGAGCGAGACATGCACAGATTTGGATTGCGCAGCTCGCTGGGACGTAGATTATCAAAGGGCTCAATTCCTCACGCTCCCTCGTTTGGGCGGCGGCCAATGCGCGGCTCCAGCTATGTGTCAAGCATGGCATCGATGCACTCGCCATTGGGCATGCGCTGCCCGCCAAGTTTGCCTGCAACCTCTTACGGATTGAGTGAGAAGCACAGGCCGCCGCCATACGACGCAACGTATTGCGAAGGCTTGGACGAAGATGAGGATGAGCTGGCAGCTATGGAGCGCACGCGACGCACACGGCGCATTGTCAAGTACTCGGGCTATGCGCTGCTCGGGCTGCTGCTCGTGCTGACGTGTTCACTGCTTGCTTACTTTTTGTCGCCGCGCACGCCAGTGGTTGCGCTGCATGCGGTCAACTCTCCTGACAGTGCAAGCAACAGCAAGTTCAAGCTGCAGGGAACAAAGCTGCAGTTTCACGTTGACCTGATCTATCGTGTTCAGAACGACAACTTTTTTGACATGTCGGTGGGCGACATTAGCACGGCAGTGTTTTGGCCAGACACCAACTTTGCACTGGGCGGTGGGCGTCTCAGCGACATCAAGATTCCGGCCCGCCGGACCGTGCAGCTGACCATGCCGATTGCCATGCGCTACGACGTCAAGCGCGGGCCGCCGCCGGTCCTGCTTGGCATGGTTGAGAGCTGCGGACTGCACGACTCGGGCATTGGCGAGATGAACCTGGAAGCTGAGGTACAGGCTGACGTGCGTACCAAAATGAAGCAGACTGCAATCCAGTCGGGCCGGCAGAGCATCTCCGTCAAGTGCCCGGTCCGTCGCATGGCCACGCTACAGGTCGACGACGGCACTTCAGGAAACCTGGGCGACATTGTTCGCATGCTCAACGCCTGAGCTGCGCCATTTGGGTTTGTCCAAGTAAACACTAGAACCAGCTACGTACTTTAGGCTTGGCTACAAGCTTGCTCAAGCGTACAACCCTGAGTCTGGACTGCTCATAAGGCAGTTTCGATTGGCTCAGCAATTAGTGATTTTGTGTCAAGCTGGTCTGGTGTTCCGCAGCACGTCTTTGTTTCTTTTCTTTCCAGTTTCCTTTTTGTTTGCAATTCACATTTCGCATTGGTATTTTCCTAACGTGATATTTGGCAGGGACGAACAAGATAGCGCGTGAATGCAAGCATACAGGCGCTGACCCGACAAATGAGCGTTATAGACCTGACGTTTGACGACGACGACCGGGAGGCAAGTGCGACGCTGCAGCAGCTGTCGCAGGCAACACCCCGGCACGTCCGCGACGAAATATACGAGCTTTCAGACAGCACTCCAACAGCGCCAGACAGATTCAACGTAGCGAGTCAGCCGCCTGGACGCAAGCGCAAGCGGGTTGGCACACAAGAGTTGGCCTTGGGAGACACTGCCGTTGAAAGCGCAGATGACACCCAGGTTATAGCGTTGCAGCACGCAACGCACGTGATTGAGGTAGGCGACAGCCCGATAGCTGAAGGCGAGGTGCCGGTCGACGTAGAAGCATACCAAGACACACAGGCACAGATTCATGTGGGGAACCAGCAATACACGCCAACACAGAGCGCAGCGCGATATAATGGCAACAGAGGTGTAGCACCACATCAGTATACAAATCCCAGCAGCTACCAGGCGCACGGACGCCAGTTTGCCAATGCTGGCGCATATGGCGGGCAAATGCCGTTTTCAGGCGCCGGCCAGCAGGGGGCGCCATACTCGGACTCGCGAATTGTGTTGCCTCGACCACCAGCGTATACAGGGCCAGATCCAGCGATGGATACCAGTGCAAGCCAAAGGACTGGTGCGGCGGCGAGCATGCGCATGATCGGGCAGCTGCGAGCAGTGGCGGTGGTGTCGACAGGGTCCATACACTATCGAGAAGGCACAGCTACACAAGTGCCAACAACTCTGCGCAACCGGCGCGGCGCAGCGCAGGAGGTTGAACTATATGACCAGGCTGGTGGGCTGATTGGCATGCTGGAGCAGTCGGTTACGCGCACAATATTCTCGCTGCAGGCCAGCGGCCACATCAAGGTGGCAGGCATGACAGCTGGGCCATTGCGCGGTAAGTTTATCTCGCCAATCCAGCTGTCGTTCTACGCCGATCAGCAGCTGGCGCTGGGCATCATGCGCGTGCTTGAGGAGTCAGGACTGTTTCTTGATCAATCGACAGCTGAAACTCAACGTACCATGGATGCGCTGGGCGCTTCCAGCAACGCCCTGACGCAGGGGATGAACTACAGGACACGTCATCCAACACGCGACGGCGATGGGCTGATGTCGCTACATTCCAACTCTGACAGCGTGCTGCCCAGCGTGTTTGCCGATATGGAGTTTACGTCAACAGCCTACGGCGATGGCGGTGGCGAACTCGGTGGAGAGTGGACTGTGCGGACCAAAGAGCGGTTTCGCGCAATGCCGCTGCCGGCGACAATGCGTGTGGTAGGCCGAGCGCCTGAGCCCGAGGACGCCAAAACACGGCTGGCCAGCATCAAGTCGACGTTTGTGACGCTGCTGGATCTGCCTGAAACAGATGCACCGGCGCTGATAACTACAGCGCTGCGGCGCCACCAGAAGCAGGCGCTGTACTTTATGATGCACCGCGAGACCGACGGCGTAGATGTCGAAGGCGCTTCAGATATTGAGGCGGCGTTTCCCAAGCTGTGGGTTCTGTCGGGCGAGCGCTGTCACGACACTGCGCGCCAAGAGTACTCGCATGCGCTAGTCAATGTGCACTGCGTCGGTCCGCCGGCGCCGCTGCGCGGCGGTATCCTGGCCGACGACATGGGTCTGGGCAAGACGCTGTCTACTATTGCGCTTATTGCGCGCCTGCCGCCCTCACGCCGCCCAGGCGAGCGTGTCAAGTTTGGCGGCGCTGCCAGCAGCACAAGCAGCCCTAAAAGATTCAGTGACGTCAGTCGTAGAAAGCGCACAACTGCCAGTCGCGGGAAAAACACCGCAGCTAGTCGCAGGAAGCACAAGGCGCCTAATCGTAAAACAGCCAGTGGCTCTAGCTCTACTCGCAGCCAGGGCACGAGCCAAAAGCCCCGCATTGCACGCAACTCGCGGCCCAGCCGGAGCCGTCGGCGAGTTGTTGAGAGCAAATCTGACAGCGACTCGTTTACTGAACTGCCACCAGCCAAGCGCACACGCCAATCGCGAGCCGCTTCGCAAGCACCAGTCAACTCCGTGTTGAGCGACTCTGAAGATTTGACAGACGATCCACTGAGCTTTGTGGCAGCGCCTTCAGGATCACGCCCGCAACTGGTTCGGCCAGATTTGTCGAGTGATTACTCATCGTCATCCTCGAGCTCAGACGTGGACGGTAGCTATAACGGCGGATCGGCACGTATCAAATCACACAGCGAGAGTGTTAGTGACAACGATGACGGCAGTAGCTCGGATGAGTCGGATCCTGGATACGAATCGGACGGGCGGCCAATGACGCCGCCGCCAGAGTTTGACAATCTGCCGACCAAAAACAAGGTTGCGTGCGAGCGGCGGTTCAGCGACAATTACCATGGGCGCTACGCAGGCAACACTCTGATTGTGTGTCCGCTGTCAACCATGAGCAACTGGGAGGAGCAGATCGCGACACACGTGCGCGCTCGCGGCATGAGCGTGTACGCGTACCACGGCAACACGCGAACACGCAGCGTGCGTCGCCTGTGTCACTATGACGTTGTTCTGACCACATTTAATGTGCTGCAGAGCGAGTACACACGCGAGACGCGGCAGCTGCTGGCAGAGGAGACTGCAGTGCCAGTGACCGGCCCACGTGCGTTTGATAGCAGCTCGGAAGAAGAGAGCAGCACAAAGACGTTCCAGGTACCAGATTATCCGTATGTGTCGCCGCTGCAGAGTGTGCACTGGCATCGGACTGTGCTTGACGAGGCGCACAACATCAAGGAGCGGCGCACAATCTCGAGTCTGGCCGCATATGCACTGCACGCTGATCGACGGTGGTGCCTGACAGGCACACCGATCCAAAACCGTCTGGATGATTTGTACAGTCAATTGCGCTTTCTGCACGCTACGCCGCTGGACAACTGGAAGATCTGGCTCACATACATTGCTGCGCCGTTCCACGCGAATACGCGCGAGATGGGTATCGACGGCCAAGTCGAGGAGGCCAACATTGGCGCAAACCGCGTACAACGCCTGATGCAGTCCATCTGTCTGCGCCGTATGAAACAGCAGATTGACACACGCACAAATCGCACGATTATCGAGTTGCCGCCCAAGTTTGAGCGCGTGCGCTGGCTGGAGTTGGCTGCCGGTGAGCGCCGCCTGTACCAGATGGCCGAGGACATTGCGCGCAGCAAGTTTGCCAACATGGCGCGCAGCGGCACAGTGCTGAAGAACTACATGAACATTTTGAAGATCATTCTGCGCCTGCGCCAGCTGTGCACGCATCCGAGGTTGTGGTCTGCCGATAAATGGAACGAGGCGCGTACACTGGCTGCAGATAAGAACATTGCTGAGGCCAATGCAGCTGGAGACTTACCGGCCAATCCTGAGGATGCGGATGCCAAGCCAGAGGTGGCGATAAAGGGCGAGTCTGCAGTAACTGTCAAGGGTGAGTCTACTATGGCAAAGGCTGAACTTAATGAGGCAAAGACCGAGCTTAATGTGGCAAAAGATGAGCCTGAGCTAGTTTCTGATGAGCCAGTCATTTTAGAGCCAGGTGCTTTGCAGTGCGATATGCTTTACAGCAAATGGGATGATGCAGTGCGCACGCAGGGTCCACTGGCCAAATGCGAGTTCTGTGGCGGCAATGCCATTCCGACAGCACTCTTGCAATACGGGGACATGTTTGGTGCAACCGACTATCCGGGTCCAGCCATAACAAAGTGCAAGCACCTTGTGTGCCAGCAGTGCCAGGTCGTGCTGTGCGGCGCAGCGCCTGCCAATCCACGCGAAGAGGCCATGATAATTAACGAAGCAGCTCCCTTGACCGAGTGCATGCTGTGCGGCGAATTGCTGGGCCCGACTGACGCTCTGCGGCTTTCAGCACAGCGCATCCTGCAAAGCCTGGGCGCAGCGCCGCCGCCAAGCGAAGGCAGCGAAGCACCGCCAGCAGAAGAGGACCCGTATCTCGAACTGGATCGCATGTGCAGCGAGCAGGCCACAAGTACCAAGATTACCACACTGCTGTCGGATATCGACAAGATACGTCGGCGCAAGTGGTTTGCGGATCCTGGGTTTGATGTGGACCAGACACATCCAGCAGTGGCGGCGCGGAAAGCCGAGCTGTTGGCTTCACCAGATGCACGCGAAAAGTGCGTGGTGTTTTCGCAGTGGACGTCGATGCTGAACCTCATTGAGCCGCTGCTGGAAGAGCAGGACATTCGCTTTACGAGGCTTGATGGCGGCATGCCGCGTCCGCAGCGTGAGAGCAACCTGCGTCGCTTCAAGCAGGACCCTGATGTTGAGGTCCTGCTGTTGTCGCTGCGCGCCGGCGGCGTCGGCCTGAATTTGGCCCACGCGTCGCATGTGTTCCTAATGGACGCGTTCTGGAACCCCAGCGTTGAGAACCAGGCCATTGACCGCATTCACCGCCTGGGCCAGGTCAACCCCATTACGGTGACGCGCTACTTTGTCAAGGACAGCATCGAGGAGAAGATCATGAAGCTTCAGCTCCGCAAGGCCAAGATCGTGGATATCTCGCTGATGGACAGCACTCGCACTTCGCACGTGGGCTCCAGCAGGACACCGGGCGAAACTGCGGATGCCGATGACATGCTGGCTATTACGACTGGCACGCATTCTCGCCAGCAGCGCCTGGACGACCTCAATCTGTTGTTGGGCTGACGCAAATCACGTGAAA
This sequence comes from Coemansia sp. RSA 720, assembly GCA_027577495.1. Lineage (NCBI taxonomy): Eukaryota > Fungi > Kickxellomycota > Kickxellomycetes > Kickxellales > Kickxellaceae > Coemansia > Coemansia sp. RSA 720. Next base: position 59,966 of record JANBQV010000021.1, read on the forward strand.
TGCGCTTACGCGTTTCTTTGTGATTCGCGTCGCGTCTCTTTTTTCTGTTGCGTTTGTAAATCGATTTTTTTCTCATTCCGGCTTTTGAATTCCAATAGTCAATTTTAACGCGCTTTTTTCTTCTTTACCGTGTACATACGCAGCTTTCTTTGAACAAGAGTGGATATGGCACTGACAGAGATTACGCTGCGGGCAAACAACCGCGACACCAACAACAGTCGAGGACCGCGGCAGACGACTCTGTTTGACTCGCTGGGGGCTGCGCAGCGGCGGCACAAGCGACAGCGCAAGGCTGCCGGCCAGGAAAACGCGTCTATAGAGAATAGTCGAGCAGATGCTACGGAAAAAGCTGTCAAGCGCGCTCGCACTGAGGTGCCCGAGTGCACAGCAGAGCGCCCACAAAAGCTGTGCGAAGCGCGGTCTGTGCTTGCAGTGCGGCGGTTTGGGATGTCTAGCGCCCATACAGCACAGCGCTATCGGCAGCGGCAATCGCTGGCCATGGACAGCGTGTTTGCGACAAGTAGGCTGGCGTCGCTGGTGTCGCCGGCAACTGGCGTGTTCCAGCTGTACGCTGACACCGAGCCGCAACGGGGCGTGCTGCCGTTGGCATGCAAATACAGCGCAATGGGTGAGCAGCTGGCGCTGGTGGACGAGAGTGGATTTGTCAGCGTGTTTGGCACTCGCACAGTTGACGCGCAGTCAGATGTATCGCTCGAGCCTATTCTGCGGTGGAAGGCGCACGATAACTCTGCGTTTGACGTCGAATGGCGGGCTGACTGTGAGCAGATGGTCACAGCGTCGGCCGACGAGACCCTGCGCGTGTGGGACGTCGAGCACCAGCAGTGCATGGGCTCGTTTGTCGGCCATGCGCAGACCGTGCGGTCTGTCAGCTGGCGGTCTGCAAGCATGCATTGCTTTTCAAGTGCATCGCGTGACGGCTCGATTATGATATGGGACTCACGCTGCAATAAGGAACGTGTGGATGGTGAGTATGTGTACCGCCCAGTGAATGTCATTGGCCACGCACATAATCTGGGAAGCTCCAAAAAGCCTATGCGTGGCAAGAAAGGCATGCTTGGCGGCAGCGTCACGGCCATTTGCCATCTGCAACACAACACAGACTTGCTTGCCTCGGTCGGCTCCACCAGCGAGATTGTAAAGTTTTGGGATGTGCGCATGAAAGCACATGTGCGTCCATTTGCCCTGCCAACTCCCGCCATGTCAACTTTGTTATCGACATCGTCTGCAGGACGGTCTCGTGGAACAGCATCGCTGTCGTTGGACCCCGACGGAACTCGTCTGTACTCTGCATGTAACGACAACTCGGTATATGTGCACAACGCAATGATGCCTGGCCTGCCGATTGCCCGACTCACGGCGCCCGAGTTTGAGTGCCAAAGCTTCAACGTCGGCACATCGATGAGCACTTGTGGCCGCCACCTTGCTGCCGGCTCGTCGAGTGGCAACGTAGTGGTGTGGGAGCTGGACCGTATGGGTACGAATAGCAGCGGCCGGCGGGCGGTGCTGCAGGCTCATACCAAGGAAGCCGGGTGCGTTGCGTGGCATCCTGGAAGAGACAAAATGCAGTTGGCTACGTGTGGCGACGACGGGGTTTTGCGCTTGTGGGAGGAAAACGCAAGGCTTGCTGAATCTGCTAAAATTGATCCGACAAAGCAGTGCTCGTGGGGCGTTTCCCAAGTTGTCTGTTCTTCTGCTCATCGCTGAGTTGTTTTCATTGCATGCATGTTAAATATATTGTGGAATTCATCCATTACAAAGTCCAGGTTATAAATATAAATACTAAATCGATTTGTATTTAAACAATGCTAGTTAAACTGTATTAATCATTAAATTTATTATTTTGTGCACTAAAATAATTAAGCTATGACTAGTTTTGTATATTAATCCAATTGATAAGTTTAATATACATTGTACTATCACGTATTACCCCTAATAATGATATCCATGATATCTTCATAGGGCTTGGGCTTGGGCTTGGGATTGGGATTGGACATGTTTATTTTTGTAAGATGATACTTGGAGTTGAATGTAGTTGTTGGTGGAAAATATTGGAGAATGGAGGCCAAAAAATTGCCTTTTTATAACAGCGGTTGGTGCAGCGACTAAAGAAGCAAAAGAAGAAAGAAAATGATCTTGCACTAATAGCAACGCTTGTAAAGCTTCACACCCCAACATAAAACAAAAGCCTCTAAAGGTGGTGCTGCTCTTTGTGTTTGCTTAAAGAAAATGCAAAGCTGAACAACGCTTGCTTTATTATTTCTCTTTGTCAGTGTTTTTGGTTGGATTTTTTAGTGCAAAAACGACCACATTGCCTACCGACATGCCTTAAATCCCAACATTTTTTAAAAGCATGCTCTTTAAATCAGTTAAAGAGAAATACAAAAGTGGTTAACGCACCTTTTTGTTATCCTTTGTAAGTTCTTTTGGCTGGATTTTGTTTAGTGCAAAAACGGCCACTTTGCCAACCTGCTTGTCAGAAATCCCAACATTTTAACGCAAAGAAGTGCTATTTTTCTTTTAGGGTTTAGTGCAAGGAATCACATTTTTCCTATCGCACAGCAACGTTTTTGCGATTGTTTTGAAATGGAAAGAAAAGCCATTTTTCTTTGCTCACCTACTTGCCTGTAATCCCAACATTTTTCTTTGTAGGGTTTAGTGCAAGAAATTCCACTTCTTTTGACAGTATGTCAAAGTTTCCGACATTCTTTGAAGCAAATAATGCGGAATTATTTGGTAATTATTTTCCACCATTAAAACAAAAGTGCAACACGTCATAGAATTTAATTAATCTTGCTTAATGTATGTTGAAAAATAACCCAACTACTCAACCAAGCATCCCTAATTTATTAGACATAATAACAGATATAGTTTTGCTTGGCAAAAAGTGAATTACAAGACAAGAAATAAACAGGGTTAAACGAGATAAACTTCATATAGACCGATATGTGCTCGCAGAGGATCATTAACCGCAGTGTGAGTTGACCAGCACCTAGTTGTTGGCGGCAAGACCGGGTACAGCCCTCACAATAGGGGTTTTGCCAACAGTGGGTGCTGTGTTTCCCGAACGGCGGATGCTGAGGGAGCGAGCAGGCGCCGACGGCCGACCAAAGAACCTGTCCTCCATGCTGACCATCACAGCCTCCATACACGTAAACTGCGACTCAAGATCCGATATGCGCGTGAGCAGCTCCTCAATGATGGCTGTCTGCTCAGAGCCAATATGGCGTCCGTGCGCATCGTGCGAATTGGGCAGTGGGCAGTAGTGCTGCTGATGGGGCATCTGACTAACATGAGCAGCAGAGCCTGCGAGCTTGGAGTGCAGCGGCTCGGTCGCCTGCGAAATAGCCTGGGCAATAGAGTGCTGCTCATTCGCCTGTGCATGGAGCCACTCTGAGAACACACGGCTCCCAGCGTCAGCATCCTGGTCAACTAGCAAGTGCGTGCGCATGGCAATGTCGCTGACCTCATCGGACTGACGCCTCCGGAACAGTGCGGCGTTGCGGCTTTCCTCAGCAACTGAGCACAGCTCCGGAGAGCGCGCTGGGCACTCTTCAGACATCCGAGCACTGGGAAACATCTGCGCAGTCACAAACGAGTCTGTACCCTGGCTGGTTGAGACCCCAATCGATGCTGGCGACGCACTGAGCATACGTGTCCTTTGGTTGACACCTTGGCGCGTAGAAGGCATCTGCTGTGCGGCTGGAATGTCGCGCAGCAAGTCAGAGCTGGGAGTGCGACGAGCCTGGTCATCGGATTGGCGTGACGTCAAGTCACTGATAATGCTGCCATCGCGAGCAATGGTTACCAGTATCGGCGACATTGCGTCACTGGGCTGGCTTGCTGTGTGGCCGCGCCGCGTGTTTCTGCGCTCCAGCACCTGGAACACACGATGCGTCTGGGCGTCGTCATCAGCCGAAGCAATGCTAATGCGGTTGCTCGGTGCAGGGTCCACAAGTAAGCTACTGGCTGGATCTGTATCGGGCACGCCGTCGGCTGTGAAATGGGTCGGAATGGGCATCCGCACCAGAGGTGAAGCTGGCTCGGAAAATCGCACAGTTTGGTGTGGACTATCCAGAACAGGCTCAGGCATTACAACAACATTTGGCGTATGTGTGCCCTGGCGGCTGCGCGGCCGGCGCTTCAGCGAGCGAGTCTTTTTGCGTGCGTGCGACGTGCGGTGTTCGCTATCAGAATGCCCACTCAGGGCCTTTAGAAAGCGTGGTAGCTCGACGCCTTGGAACAGGGTGCGTGGACGCACAGGGTTCAATGAGAGCTTGTCCTTGACCGATCGGCGCAGCCACACGTCGGAAGAGTCGCGCAAGTCAATGTAGACGCGCCGTGGCTGCTTGGGCTGGCGGCGCTGGGACCCAGTCTTGTGTCGTGCTGGCGCGGGTCTGTCCTTTGCTGGCACGGGCCTGACCTTGGCTGACGTTTCAGGGCTGGAACGCCGCCGCATCAGCACTGGACCCTTATGTTTAGGCTGCGCATCCAGCGGCGCAGTATCTGCAGACTGATCGTGTTTGGGGCGGAAAAACAGGTCGGCAAGGCTCCAGCGCCTGTTGCGTGATCCAGCACGCACAGCCGCCAGCTCCAAATCGCCTGCCGATTGTCTGCGGGACATTGTCAGATCCAGAACAGAGCAGCCTGATATTTGGCTTCTGGACCTGAACACGCTTTGAAAATAAGATTAATGCAATAGCACAGCAGCCACCTGGTGTGCAACTGCAAATGCAATAGAAGAGAAATTCCTGGGAAAAATAGGGATTGCAGAGAGAAAGGAGTGAGCAACCAGCCGGCTGGGCGAATATGAGCACTGAGGCCAAGGGTTCACTCTGCTGCTTTCCTTTTATGTCTGCCTGGACTGTCAGCAGGACGGGCATATTGCCGTGCAGGAACGCCCATGTTCCTGCGCGAACAACGCAGCCACTCAAACTGCGGCCTGGTTCCGGAAAATCGCCAAATGCAGCTTGCTCTCTCTTTCCCAGAAGGTGATTTGCCAAAGCGCTCCGCTGATTGGGGAGCACCCTCTTTCAATCTGAAATTGATTTCACACAGTTCCACGGAATCACTATGGCGGGTGATCTTGCTACTAGAAAAAGCTAATAGCATCTTGGCACAGCTATAACTGCGCGGGAAGGTTATTTGTCGGGTTAGGAGCCGTGGAAGCCTTGCGAGTCTTGCGAGCTTTTGGAGCCATGGAAGCCCCAGTTTGCTGCCCCCGCTGGAAACGAGCAGGGGCAATTCCTGTTTCCCGCAAGCTGAACAGAATGTGCCTGAAATTCAGGACAGCTGCTAAATCGCGATTCCACCACCGCTGTTTGACTTTATCCTTCTTTTCACTCTCCTTTTCGTTCTCTTTTTCGCCCTCACTTTCGCCCTCACTTTCGCCCTTGCTTTCGCCCTTGCTTTTGCCCTTGCTTTTGCCAATGGACTCCAAACATTTTTCGCTTTGACAGCTCAGGAGTCCGTGGCACTTTACTATCAGACGTTTCGTGCGCATCCATGGCCGCGGATTAGGGACGTCGCGAGTATTCGACAGCCGACCGTTGCAATTCGGGCAGGTCTTTGACGTCAAATACTCCTTGATCAGATACACGTCGAACCCGCCGCGCTTCAGCAATGTCCGCCAGCTCTTGCCCCGGATGGGCTCGTGGTACCGGGTCATTGGCGCCGACCAATCGCCAATGACAATGACGGCGTTCGGCTCAAATTCCTCTTGCAGCTTTTTGATCAGACGCTGGTCAGCCTGCTTCCGGTTGACGTATGCGGACAGCCGAAGTTTACGGTGGAGCGGAAACGACTGTGGCTCACTGGTCTTGAACATGTGAATCTGGTGGCTCGATGTCGGGTGCACAGTATACGTTTTGTTGTAGAAATGGGTCAACGTATCTGCCACTTGCGCCCGGGCCACCAGATACAACTTGTACAACTCCAGATCGGGCTTGACGCAGCTGCCGGCACCCAGGCTCCGCTCAGCTTCTGCGACGTCGGCTGGCTTGACCTTTTCCAGAATCTGCTTGAACTTGGTCAGCCGCGTCTCCTTGCGCTGCTGGTTGCGCGTATAACGATACACACGCTTTTCTTTGATGGAGCTGTCCTCGTGCATCATGAACAAGAGGTCGCGCCGGCCAGGATCGACTAGCACGCATCGACCAGCCGTGCTCTGCAGCGTAGCCTGTGGAAGGTCGTCAATATAAGCGCAATCCGCCTGCTGCCGTGGCTGCGCTGGGCGACGTTGTTTTGCTTTCTTCACCAGCAGTTGCGCTGACTGGACTGGCTGTGCTGATAGCAAAACATGCCATGCTTGTTCCGCGAATAGGCACTCTTGCCATGCTTGTTCTGTCGATAGCTGTGCTTGTCGTGCTTGCCATGCTTCCTGTGCTTGCTGAACCACCTGTATCCATGGCTGCTGCTCTTGCTGCACCAGCAGCTGCACCATCGGCTGCACCATTGGCTGTGCTGCCAGCCACGCTCGCTGTGCCGCTGGCTGCTCTTGCTGTGCCTGTTCTTCACGTTTTCGTTTTTGGTTTACAACTTTTGCAGCCAGTTTTTCCTTGTTTTTACGGATCACCGAAATAGATATGCCGTCAGTCATGATAAATCCTGTAAACACATGTTGTGGATGGTCCTTGAATGATTTCATCTTCAAATCCACAACCTGCTCCCAGTACCCTTCTTGTGTATATTTTTTTGGTTTTGGCTTCTTGGTTTTTCTTGGCTTACTAGCAGGTGCGGCTGGCTCCTTGGGTGACGTGGCTGGCTCCTTGGATGACGTGGCTGGCTCATCAGGCAACACAGCCGGCTCATCAGGCAACACAGCCGGCTCATCAGGCAACACAGCCGGCTCATCAGGCAACATGGCTGGCTCATTGGGTGACATGACTGGCTGCTTGTCCGTCGCTGGCCTATATTTTTCCCTGAAAATGTGATTTGCCAAAATTATTGTGTTAATTGGGACATGTGCATAAACCCATGAGCGGCGCAGCGGCAACGCCTGAATGCATGAGTAGCCCCCAGCCACCAGACACCGATTTAGCATAATGAAGGACTTGATATGTTTTTCTGGTCTTGTCTTGCTGTCCAAATAAATGCTATCCTCCTTGAACTCATGCCCAACAGAATAGCACTTGAGCACCAGGGTAACAAAGTCAATTATTGTCTGCTCTTCAGCCGTAGTAGCGACTGGCCAACGCAAACACAACACTTGCTTTGCATGGCGCGCTGGTGACCAAATCTGCGCCTGGCATTGCTCCCGTATCTCTTCTTCAGATCTGCCTTTGCTCTTCAGACGCTCAACAAACTTGACCATCTTGTTTTTACTATCGAGCTTCAAATTGATCGCGCGGCGCCACGTTTCACCAAACCGCAACATGACGTTATTCTTATAGTCAGTGAGCATCGTTTTGGATACATAGCTGGCAACCTGGCTTAGTGGCTCGTATTTCCTCAGCATGAGTCCTGAAAGCCTCTTATACTCGTTGCGATAGCTGAGAATCACAGCTCGTCTGACTTGTGCCTCCACTCCAGCTTCTTGTTCATTCTCGCGTTCGGCACAGGATAGGAAAACGTCGTAGAAAAAGCTTGTCCCAAACTGTTGGAAGATAATTGAGTCTTCGATATCAACCTCATGTAGCAAAATGAAACGCGCGAACGCATATGCATGGCTGGTCAGATAGTTGACATCAGCAACATACTCATGCAAGCGCGAAAGGTAGGCTGGCTTCCATTTGGCCCCCTGGACAGAATGCTTGCGCACAAACGTGCCAGGGGCTTCCATATGCGAAAAAGGATCGAAAAACAGTAGTAATGGGGGCAGTAAAATGATCGAAATTAATTGTGATTTGAAAACCGAAAATAAGGTAAAGACGACGTTAAAGCTCAACAACAGCCTGTTCTTATTTAAAACAACACCAGCACGCGTTGCTCTGTTAAAACAACACCAACGCGTCTCTGGCTGTGGTAAATGCAGCAATCCAACACTAGTTATTGGCTAGAAACCCCCAAAACCCACCCAATTTCTTGGATTGTCAATGGGCTGGGTTACCAAAATAGGATCCAAACGCCAACCTAAACGACAGCATCTTCATTTTTAAGCTGGGAAACTTTAACAGAGTATTTACAATTATCGGATGGTCATCTAACGCGGCTATATCAACAACTCGCAATTGGCAATAAATTGGATACTGGGCTTTTCTCTTTTGTGAGTTATTTACATAATGTGTGTTTAACCTTGTTATAATGCTTGGTTAATGTAAAAAATGTGGAAAGCATACACATTATATTAGAACCAGCAACCCAGTCAACGGCTGCTTGGTTTGGTAAAAAAAGTATAATAAAACGTTTATGTTATCTAGTTTAAAATAAATGGACAAATGTACAATATTATCCCAGTTTTAAATACTACTGTCGCAGATGTAACTTTATTTGATGCCATTTAGCTTACAATTGGATGTTTCTTTATTGTGTTGCAGGAACCTTGGCCAGGGAGCTGCTGTGGTGCGCGATCATCCGGGCAGATCTGAGCACCAGCAAAGTCTATGCATTCACATCCTATGCAGGCACAATTGGGTTTCTCAGTCGAATTCTTTGTGCCCAGGTGCAACATGGATTTTGAGCATTGGGATGTGTTGTACCCAGCGACACATGCAAGCATTGAGGAGCGCCTGCACTGCCAGTGTACATCGCTGGTGCTGTGGGGCACACTGCTATGCGAGTATCTGGGTGGTTGTCCACTGCCTGCCACGTATGCTCCCATCCGGCGGCTAATGCACGACAATGTCAAACTTATATTTACTATGCAACACATGTTGAGCGAAGCAGCCCACGATGGCCACGACCGCATCATCGAGGAGCGCATACAGTACGGGATTTGAGAGTCGTCGACTGTGTTTGCACAGATGCCAGTGTTCACTATCGCAAAACCAGGTACTGATGAGCAGTGTGTTCTGTTTGACGACTCGGCCAATAACTCGTTGAATATGCGTGCTGTCGGTATGCAACTACCAACGCTGCTCAAACGTGCTCTGTTTCTGCGCAACGCAAAGCTGCTGTCTTCCATTGACATGGCTAGCTTCTTTATACAGCTGCGGTCACACGAAGACGTTGCGGATTACTGGACGTTCGATTGTGGGCGCCTCGGCAAAGTGCGAACCCGCCGTATGGTACAAGGTAACTCTGAATCGCCTGCCATTGCCCAGGCATTTCTGCTACATGTTCGGTCTGGTGCGCCGTCGTTGCGCAATAAAATGTTGGTCTACGTCGACAACATTTACTTAAAGAGCGCTAGTGGTAATGAGCGGGAGCATATTGCGGATATTGGTGTATTTGTGCGCATGCTAGCCAAAACTAACGTGACAGTGAATATGTGAAAATCATTGTGGGTGGCAACCCATGGCGTCGAGGTGTGGGGCCGCAAATGGCCCGCCAACGGCGACTGGAAGCCATTTGACCATCACATGGCGGCGCTACAATCACTGCCACAGCCAACGACGGTGAGCGAGATCCAGCATATGAACGGCGGTATCAACACAATTGTGGAACACATTCCTGGTTTACAGTTTCTGTTGGCGCCATTCTACGCAACCACAAGCAAGGAAAGACTTACCAGAGCTGACAATGCCGAGTTGCGGCAGCCGTGGGCTGATCTGAAGCAAGCACTATTGAACGTTGAGTCACTGTATATCCCGCCACCAGGCTCGCGCCTGGTGTTGCGAACAGACACAGCACGGGCGGGTGTAGGCGCAGTACTACTGGCGCAAGGTGTGTGTAGTGTACGAAGCAGTCAAATACTTTTACCCATACCTCGACGGCTGTGTCAACCTGCGTATTGAGACGGATTGCAGAATGGTGGTGTCGCTGTTTGTGCACAAGGTTGACAACGACGCCGATCAGCTTGCACAGTTCAAGCTAGCACTGACATCAATGGACATTAAGAAAGTTATGCTTGTGCACCGGCCTGGTATCAAACAAGAGACCACCGACTGGTTATTGCGCGCCAAGGAGCGGCTGTGGCCACATAAGGCACCGAAAGGCAAGGCTGACATTGAAATCAGTGGCAAGGGCGTCATCTACACTATCAGGTACATATCTGCAAGTGAATCAGAAAATGAAGACAAGTCAGAGAGTGAGAACAAGATATCACCAGCAGCAGAGGAGTGGCAGTGGACAGCAAGAGCGCAAGGTAGGCCATTGCTGGATGCACAACTGGCTGTGTTGGAAAATGGTTTGAACTTACTACAACCAAACAAGTACACAGAGTGCCAGCAAACAGACGACAAGATCCAGGTGTGGACAGCACTGTGCATACAATGTACCGAGCACACAGGCAAGCTTACACCATATTTCAATGTCATTGCATAGGAGCATCTGCATGACAGTGTGCTGTACGAGTTGGTGAATGGTTCCAGTTTACAGGACACTGTTGGTACATGGATTCTAGTGCTTAACCGTGGAGCTGCACACAAGTATCCAAAGAAGGTGCATGAATGTCTGGCCCATGCCAGCCAGACTCGTCTGCTCAAGTTTGTCGCATGCACAATCTGGTGCCCAAGTCTGCCTACACTGGTGCACAACATCTGCTGGACATGCCAAATAACTGCAATACAAACATTGACACATACTCCCATGGTCATGCCAACTCTACTTTGTCCACACGAGCATATCTATATTGATTTTGCACATGTTGGCAATGTGGGTGAGACAGCACAGGGCACATTAGTCATAGTGGACAGCACCAGCAGTTTTATGGGCATATATCCAGTGTGCAACCAAACAGCAAGAACACTTATCCACACACTATGCACTGAGTGGTTCCAACTGTACAGCAGACCATGGGTGCTGACAAGCAATAATGGTCTGCAGCTAACATCTGTCAAGTTCAAAGAGTTCCTACAATGTAAGCAAGTATGGTACATATTAACAGCATCATATCATCTGCAGTCTGATGTTGCCAAGGCAGCAGTAGAAAAGTTCAAGATGTCACTGCAGTGGTGCTACAGTGTTATATAATAAAATATTTGTTACTTCAAAATAAGTTCCTTTTCCTATGAAAATACTACCAGACAACATGTCCTTTTATGTGGTGTCAGTCGTGTACTGACACAGGGAAAACCTAATCCAATATATGATGTGTCATGTATGTATAATACATGTGACATGATACATATCTCACATGATTATACAACATACAGTACAATGAAGGCGTGCCAGGTTGGATGCAGTACTTAACTTGGATCATAGCCACATACACTGTGATGCAGGCCAATTTGGTTGGCAACACACCAGCTGCCATTTTCTTTGGTCCTGACACAGTACAGCCAGGCAAGGCATTTACCATATGGGTGACAGACAGTGCCAAGCAGACTGAGCAGGCATCACACCAACACATTGGACAGCAGGTATTGTAACATCACACTATGGTTCGGAATCAGGCAAACACACAAGCAAATCAACACATACATACACTCTGGTTTGAGCCAGGCAAGTGGGTCATGACACAAGCACAGCCATACCTACCCAACCTAGTGCACTTGCGCTCACACTGGGGTGGTCTATTCCGAGTTGTTGTGCATTACAGAACAACATACCAGCTATCATTTACTGACAGTGTCCTATTGCCAAGCAAGGTGCCAGGCAATGCACTGATGGTACACCATTACAGAGAGGGTGACAACCTGGCCAACCGCACACCCCACTCACCAGACAGTGACAAAGCTGATACTGAAGACCCATCTGATGAGTCAAGTAGTAGCAATGATGATGCCAGTGGTGGCTTTGGTGCTGGTGGTGACTATACAGACAGATCGAGCAGCAGCAGTGACAAGGCCAGCAGTGGCAATGGCGCAGAGGACAGGAGCAACTCGGTCTGCAGATGCAACATATTATTGAGACAAATGCCTAAAGCCCATGGTAAAAAAATGGAGAGAGATGCATAATAATCCCAAAAAATTGAGGTTAATTTTGCATCATGATAATGCCCAACCACATACTGCCAAGTTAGTCCAAGACTACCTTATTGAGAACAAGATAAAAGTTTTAAAGCCAGCACCTTTTAGTCCCGACCTTATACCCTGTGACTTTTTTGTTCCCGTTGATTAAGAACAAGGCAGCAAGGATCAATTTTGTAAACATTAAAGTCCAATTTTTTTTTGGAAAAATGAGCTGGAATCAACCACACCAGCTCTACTTGAAGTGTTTTAAAACATGGGTTAAGAGAATGAAGGCCGTGACAGACAATGGTGGTGTTTATTTTAATTTAACTTGCTAAATAAAAAGTTTACTCAGCAACTCTTATTTACTTTGAACAAGACTATACTAACAAAAATAGAACCGTGCTATTTGGAAATAGCATATGCTAGACTCGCAGCTCACCATGCCTGCTGGCCTGAATATCTGTCTGGATATCTGTCTAAAACTTGAAACAGCTTCAGACAGGTAGATCGCATGCAAAACGTGCAGAACCAGTATTTTGAGACGCCGTAGTATTTGTACAAAAGCATGACTTGGCGGCTCAAACCGCGGATCTGAATGCGTGCAGCCTGACTGAGCGTAATTTAAAAAGCTATACACCACACACTATTTTGCCAGCCAAAGCGCAAGTTAACTTGCCAGTCAACCACCGATGTCAGCTTGCAGAGTTTGGCATGGACAGGGGTGCCGTAGTGTATGTGTAGAGTACCAGATGTAACTGAGATGTTACCATAGTTAATTGGTCCAATACACAGTGATGCTTTGGTTGGATATGATCATGCACTAGTTTCAAAACCATTTTTATGATGTTCTTATATTGAAAACTAACGCCGCTTCTTCCCGCGTGTCTTCTTGGGCTGCTTGCCAACAGCACCGCCGGCTTTGCTGCTGACCTTCTCTGTTGCGGATGCCTTTTCGGGTGTTTGCACCGAAGGGAACTCTGGTTGGCGCGACTTTATCTTTTCTGCACGCAGCGACGTGCTCTGGCACAGCTGGCGATGCAGCCGTGCAATCTTCTTGATGTCGCCCAGCCGTCCAGTGCGCAGCTGCACGCACGTCGCGTCGTCTGTCACCTTGAGCACCAACGCGGCGTCGCAGTTCCGGTACTTTATTGTGTACCGTGCCTTGTCGGCCGCACTAGCAAATAACTCTGACGCCGCCTTCTCAAACGAGTCCCAGTCGCTAAAGTAAACCATTGTAATAAATAAGAAGCAAGGATATCAATATGCGCTGGTAGTACGGAAATAGGCCGGTAAGGATTTTCACATCTAGCTGGCTTGATCGCACAGTATGGGCCTGACTAAATGCGCGTACGTAATCATCTTTCTTTTTCTGTTACATTCACCTTTTCTTGTTAACTCTAAATGAAGCTCAGCAATTCAGAATTCAAGCTCGGAACCACAGTTGTGCTGGCATATCCCGATGACACCCGACTCGGCGGGTACCGTGCGGCGCTGGAGCTTTGGACACTACTAGCCGGCAGTGACGCACGTAACAGCAGCACATGTACAGCTAGCTTTGACGCCCAAGCAGCCGAGGTGGTGCAGCCGCAAGACGTGTCGCCGATCAGTGTTGCGTTCAATAGAAATGATGCTGAAACGTCAAAGCAAGTTCCGATTGTCCTGGCCACGCCAGCCAGCCACCCTGAGCTGTCGCTCTGCCTGGTCAGCGGACTGCCAGCGCCCGAACGCATTCCAGAGCTGGTTGACAGCCTCATTAGTCTATTGGAAGAGCACGATGTCAAGCGTGTTGTGGTGCCAGCAGCTGCAAATATCACGGGAGTCAAGGACAGCGATCGGCTGTGGGCAGAGTTCCCAGCATCAGCAAACAAACACATACAAAGCCGTCTAACCACGCTGGCGTGCATTCCAAGCACTGCGCAGACAAGCGATGTATTTCTCTCGACACTCAGCAACATTGCAGCAGTCTCTGGAATTGGCGAGGCTGTGCTGCTAATGCATGCGGATAAACGGCCGGGTGGCAGCGCGTACCGACAGAGCGCAGTATTTGGCGAGGATTACGCAGATTCAGGCGATGCGGACATTGTCAGCGCCTTGGTTCAGGCACTAGCTATGGCAGTTGGCATCGATAGTGGTGTCTCTGCAGTGCCAGTAAAAGCAGTGCGTGAGCGGCTTGACGTAGATGCAGCAAGCAAGGACCTGCAGGTATTTGGATAGTTTTTGATAGTATAAGCCATGTTTTTTAGCAGTTACCAACTAGAAGCGGTGCGGTTCGATGATTGGACCTTGAGGCAGCGTGATGTCATCCTTGGCTGGGTATTTTGTGACTTTTCAGCGTTCCAGAGAAGCACCCCCACCTTGCTTCTGTTTCATACATTTTTGTACTCTAATTAACTTTTGTTGAGTTGCATTGCAAGCGCAATAGTAATTACGCACGGAGAAACCACATAATTCACCATGGACATCAAGGGCAAGGGCAAAGCCAAGGACCCGAGCTTGACACCGGCAGGCAGCAACGTTGGATCAGACGGGCTGACGGCCGAGGAGCAGCTGTATCAAGAGACAGTGCATCGGCTGCAAAAGTCGTACTCTAAGAAGATCAAGCCGCTCGAGCAGGCATACTGTTTTGAGGGCTTTCACTCGGCGCCGCTAACAGCACAGGACATTGGGTCCAAGCCAATGATCCTGCTGCTGGGACAGTACTCGACTGGTAAAACAACGTTTGTTGAGTATCTGCTGGGCGAATCTTATCCAGGCGCGCATGTTGGTATTGAGCCGACAACAGACCGATTTGTGGCAATCATGAACGGGCCTGAGCCAAAGGTTATTCCAGGCCACGCAGCAGCGGTATCGGGCGACCTGCCATTCTCAGGGCTGACAAAGTTTGGCACAAAGTTTCTGTCGCGGTTCCAAGTAGCCCAACTCAACAATCCGCTGCTGTCGAACCTGACGCTGATTGACACGCCAGGGATTCTGTCCGGGTCCAAGCAGATCCAGCGCGGGTATGACTTTACATCAGTGATCAACTGGTTTGCCGAGCGATCGGATCTCGTGCTGCTTCTGTTTGATGGATACAAGCTGGACATCTCTGACGAGTTCAAGGGTGCAATACAGTCGCTGCGTGGCCACGAGGACAAGGTGCGCATCGTGCTGAACAAATGCGACCAGATCAACCAGCAGCAGCTTATGCGCGTGTATGGTGCACTAATGTGGTCACTGGGCAAGGTGATTCCAACTCCTGAGGTCAACCGCGTGTACCTGGGGTCGTTCTGGCCAAAGTACAAGACGCCTGTGGGCACAGTGTATGAGGACAACATTGACCTGTTGACCAGCGAGCAACGCGACCTGCTGCGCGACCTGCGTAGCATTCCAAAAAACGCAGCTTTGCGTCGTGTCAACGAGATAGTCAAGCGCGCGCGACAGGCACGCGTCCACGCGCACATTATTGGTCATCTGCGAAGCGAACTGCCATCGATGTTTGGCAAAAACAAAAAGGCAAAGGCCATGCTGGACGATCTGCCAGCCGAGTTTCGTAAGATCCAGGTAAAGTACAATTTGCCGCCAGGAGACTTTCCGAACCCTGAAGCGTTCAAGCAGGACCTCGAGGCGTTCAAGATTGCCGACTTTAACAAATTCAGTCAGCGCCTAATCGCCAACGCCGACGAAGCGCTTGCGTCGGACTTTCCGCGCCTGATGCAAAAGTTCCCGACAGGCAACAATCCGGCAGGCAACTTTGGGTTTCCTGACAGCGGCAGCAGCAGCCAAGACGAGGCCACGCCGAGCGCTCGCTTTTCTGAGAAGCAGCGCATGCCTGCGCCCAGTGTGCACGTACCGTATCCGCCACCATACTCTGCGATGGCGGCCAGCACATCGACCAGCCGCAATCCGTTTGGCGAGGATACCGACGGCAACCCAGGTATTCTGCGCTTCCGCACACTGTTTGACGGCAACTGTGATCCGAAAAGCAAGGTTGTGTCGGCGGACAGCGCGCGCAATGTGCTCTCCCAGTCGGGCCTGCCGACCGAGCTGCTGCGCGAGGTATGGGCGATTGCCGACTGGGACTCTCGAGGCGAGCTCGACCAGGTGCAGTTTGAGGTTGCCATGCGTATATGTGAGCGCCTCAAAGCCCATGAGCCGCTCGATGCCTCCAAATACTCTGTCTTTGCAGAGCTCGGTCTGCTCAATCGGTTCCACGGCCAAAGTTCTTGATCTGATCTTGTAATCAGTATCTGGTGTTTCTTTGATCCCCGCGGCCCAATACAGCGCTGCAGGCTGTCCTCCCTTTTTTAGCCAGTCTGTTTTTCTACATTAAGAGGTAAATATCAGCAAATATATCGAATCCATCGCTGGTTGCGTGCTCGGACGGCCAAAGCGCGGGCGCATGCGTGAACGAACGAGTTGGATGCACTGGGGATAAATTGGATGGATACGCTGAATTAGCTTGCCATCCAATGGCGAACCTATGCCGGAAATTCACATTTGCCCAATTGGACACTCGTTTGCGCATGCTGACAGCCACCAGCGTTGGCCTTCTTTTTACAAACCGACTCACGCTTGTTATTGTACACACACTAATTGCTATACATTGAAACTATAGGCGAATTAAAAAACTGAAATGGCTCGTTACTCTGCTACGCCGGCCAACGAGGCCAAGTCCGCGCGCTGCCGTGGTGGCGACCTCCGGGTGCATTTTAAGAACACTGTCGAGGCAGCCAACGCGATCAAAGGACGCAAGCTGTTGAACGCTGTGACGTACTTGAAGGACGTGCAGCAGCACAAGCAGTGCGTGCCGTTCCGCCGCTTCCACCGCGGTATCGGCCGTACGGCGCAGGCCAAGGCGTTCAAGGCTACTCTTGGCCGCTGGCCCGAGAAGAGCGCAAAGTACCTGCTGGATCTGCTGCAGAACGTGCAGGCCAACGCTGAGGCCAAGGGCTTGAACACCGAGGAGCTGGTGATCAAGCACATTCACGTCAACGCGGCGCGCAAGAACCGTCGCCGCACGTACCGTGCCCATGGACGCATCAACCCGTACATGTCCAACCCGTCGCACATTGAGATCATTGTGTCGGAGGAGGACAAGATTGTTGAGAAGGCCGAGGACGAGCGCCAGACCGTGGTGTTCCAGAACCGCAAGCAGCTGGCCGCCAAGCGCCTGCGTGCCGCTGGCAACCAGTAAACTTGTTTTTGTGTATTTGCCAAATCGACATTGCAGATTCTTTTTCTTTGTTGCATGGGTGATGGAATGTTCCAAGCTTGCATAAGATATTGCGTCAAAACCAATGCGCGACGTCATCTGCCCCTGAATATACAATTTGAAAAGTGTCCAGGGCACATGCTCTGATAATAGCCATGCTTTGGCGAAATATGTGCCGCATAGCAGCCGCTTATATAAATGCACATGGACATCCTCCGCATCATGTCTTTCTCCACCATCAAACCGAACCTACTGAGCAGCTTTATTCTTCTTCCAAAACACTACTCTAGCCAAGCAAGAGCCTTCAAACAAGAACTATGACCGAGAGCATCAGCGATCTTCTACCCGGGCTGCGGCGTTTGGGCATGGGCCAGCGCCGCATGACAATGACAGACATGACATACGGCAGCGGCGTGTCAGAGAGCTCCGGCGACGTGCACTCGTTTCCCAAAAAGAGCATGCCAGCGCGCAACGCGTACCAGTTGATCCACGACTCGCTAAAGTTCGACGGCGACCCGACGCTCAACTGCGCAACGTTTCTAACGACGTGGATGGAGCCCGAGGCGGAGAAGCTGATTATGGAGAATCTGGGCAAAAACCGCGTGGACATTGACGAGTACGAGGCGACTGAGCGCATCCACCAGCGGTGCCTGGCCCATCTGCACGAGCTGTGGAGCGGCGAGCAGGGCAAAGACGCTACAGGCACGGTGGTAGTCGGATCGTCCGAAGGCATTATGCTGGGCGGACTGGCAATGAAGTGGCGGTGGCGGCAGCGGCGCCAGGCGGCAGGCAAGGACGCGTCGCGTCCAAACATTGTGTTTGGCGCAAACGCACAGGTCGCGCTGGAGAAGACAGCGCGCTACTTTGACATCGAGTCGCGCTTGGTGCCAGTGTCGGCCGAGTCGCACTTTTGCCTGGACACGCGCAAGGCCCTGGAAATGATTGACGAGAACACGATCGGCATGTATGTGATTCTGGGCAGTACATATACCGGCCACTACGAGGATGTGGAAGAGATGGCGAGACTCTTGGACAAGCTCCAAGAGGAGACAGGGCTGGATGTGCCAATCCATGTGGACGGCGCCAGCGGTGCATTCGTAGCGCCGTTTGCGCACCCCGACCTGCGCTGGGACTTTCGAGTGCCTCGCGTAGTGTCGATCAGCACCAGCGGCCACAAGTTCGGGCTGACATACCCTGGCATCGGATGGGTGCTGTGGCGCGCGCCCGAGTATCTGCCTGACGGGCTGACATTTGAGCTGAGCTACCTGGGCGGCGTCGAAAAGACATTCACCCTAAACTTCTCGCACCCAGCGTGCTTTATGATTGCGCAGTACTACCAGTTCATCCGCTTTGGACGCGAGGGCTACGCGCGCGTAATGAACGCGTGCATGTACCATGCGCGGCTGATGTCGGTGGCTCTTGAGGCGACCGGCGCCTACGAGTGCATCTCAGATATGCACCGGCCACGCGGCCAGCACGGGTTCAGCGAGGAGACGCGACTGGCAGCGGCAGATCTGTTCGCCAAGACACTCAACATCTCGTGCTCAGGCGCCGACCCAGCGCCTAACCAGCCGTTCAACTACGGGCTGCCTGAGGTCGCGTTCCGGTTCACCGACTGGTTCATCGAGAAGCATCCGACGGCTAATCAGGACGTGATCTCCACGCTGATGCGTGTGCGCGGATGGATCATCCCGAATTACCCACTGCCGCCAGACACAGACCGTCTGCGTGTGATGCGCGTGGTGATCAAGGAAGCATCGTCGGAAGATTTTGTCAATCGCCTGGTGCGCGACCTGATGTGGGCCACGCAGACCATGCTGGACACGCAGTCGCAGACCCTGGGTGAGGCGCTCAGCACGCCGCTGGCCAAGAGCACATCGACGTCAGACCTGGCCCACAGCATTGCGCGCTCCGGCAACGTCACCATGAGCGACAATATGAAGCACTCGCACTGGCAGGGCATTCTCGACAAGATCGGTGAGCTGAAAGATAGCAAAGCGCAGCAGCCAAAGATGGAGCTGCTCGACAACGGCTCCAAAAAGTCGGTCTACGAAAAGAGCTGTTGATCCGCAGCGCTTGACTCTTTCTTATCAGTTTCTTTTTCCAAATAAACCAGCCATGAGCACCAACGCCAGAGATCCCGATGCCAAACTCAGTTGTAGATATCGACCGATGGCATGCCTACGTCCTCAGCCTCACACACTGCGTCAATGCGCAGCTCGCGCTCTGTTGACAGCGGCTCACAGAACGTGGTTACTGACACCACGATCTCGCGGCCACGCGGTACAAGCAACATGTCTTGCTGCTCGCTCTGACCAGGCAGCTCGAGCAGCTGCACCGGCGAGATGCGCAATATGCCCTTTGCTGCTGCTGGCGTCACTTGGGCCATCACCGAGTCAGTGCCGTCATCAATGCGGATGCGGACCGCAAACACAGAGACCACATCTTCAATTGGCACAATGTCAATGCTGCAGCTGGGGCAGCCAAAGTCGTACACATCGGCTGGGTTGTCCAAGCGCCCGCTAAACTGTACATTGTCTCGGCGCTCGATGCGGCGGTGACACGGAGCATGCACAAGCATAGTGGCACCCAAGCGGTCGCGTGCATCGCAGATATGTGTGCCAGCAGGCTCAACGGCCACTATGCATACTTTGGCGTACCGATTTGCTGCCTGCGACAACGAAGCAAGAAACGAGTAACTACGCAGCGCCGAGCTCATCGGAATGCACGTCATTTCCGACACATTGAAAATTCGAGTACTGGTCTCGTTGCTGCCGTTGAGCACTACGTCACCATTTTCCTCGCCTGTATCAACATTGAACAGCAGCACAAGCTGGCCTGGCAGCATGCGCGACGCTCGCCGGCCCAGCTCGCCCCACAGCGTCATGTCGCGCACCGCTGTGCTGTCGTCGATGCGCACAGCGTAGCGGTCAAGTGTGCCGGCGCTGTCGACATACGGCAGGTTCTCTGACACAGCAACAATGCGCGCAATCAGCGTCAGGTTGATCATGTCTTTGCGGCACTGGCACAACTGCACGCGGTGCGCATAGCGTCGGTAGTCCAGAAACCCTGATTCGTTCTGCGCAATGCTAAACTGCGACGCTGCAGCAGTCGACGCTTTACGGCGGATCGAACAAGTGACAAACGTAATGGTCTGGCTGCCAAACTCGGCTTCGATTGGTGCGTCTGGAGCACGTGGCTTGACAACAGGACACACAAGGCCGATGTAATACCCGCTTTTAAACAGGCGTGCCACAGCGACGTCCTCGCCCCATAGATTGATGCTGACCATAACAGGCGGGTCTTCGTGCTCCAGCACGCCTTCGATGCACCGATACGACGTCAATCGGCCATTTCGCCACTCGGAAGTTGGCTCGCCGATGCATTCGATCTTGCACCACAGTTGATCTGCGTCAAACGCCGGAACGCTGCTTCGCACAAATCGCCCGCCAGCAAACCGCACGCCAAATACATTATGCAGCAATTTCTCGTCTGTATGTGGACGCAGCACATCAGGCAAGTTTGGATCGTCCTGGATGCGCAGCTCAAACGCCAGCGCAGTGGTCGGCAGTAGTGTGTGCACAGGCTGGCCGCCAGAGCCACCGCCGCGGTCAGCCATCCATAGACTGGTGGCGAACATTGTTCGTGCACTTGTAAAGAACCCAGCAAACTCATGCGCCTCAATCATTGGATAGTACCGTTGGTGCACAAACGCATCCATTTGTGTTTCTGCACGCTGCTTGCGCTGGTGGCCGTCAACGATCTTGGCTCCGCTGGCGTCCAGCGGCTCCGGTGCTCCCGACACCTGCCACGCCCAGATGCCTGTTCCTGGGATTGGCTGCATGCTGTCGATTTTCAGCCCAAACACGGTCGACTGTGGCGGCTTGATGATGCGGTTGAAGAACGGCGCAACTGTCCGGAGCGTCTCTATCTGCAACACCTCGCCCATGGCGATCTGGTGCCATTGTGCCTCAAGCTCAGTCAGCAGCACAGTGCGGGAAATGCCCGAACTGTGTTCCGACAACAGCCTGGCCATTGTCGTAGCAACCCAGCTCCACGGGATATCGTCTGAACTGCGTGTCTGCGTGCATACTGCCAGCTCCTTGCGCATAGACTCAACAGTCTTGTCGAATTCCATAGGCAAAAAATATGTGTACTGCCGGCATACGCGCCGCTTCCAGCTGTGTATCAGTTGTGTATTGGCAGATAAAACTAGACCTATAACGAGAAGTTGAAGTGATGGAACCGGCCTATTCGCGTTGTTTATCTCACGCGAAAATGCGCGTTCAGACATGACACGACTCGCTTCGCTGCTTTCGGCTCGAGTCGAGTTGTGGTGTCAAGAAAACGCGAGATTTCAATCGCCTGCCTATTTCCCAGACTTTTTAGTTCTTTATTCTGCACGCTTTTTTATATTAAATCAGCAGCTGGGAATCTTTCTTGTCACAATCCGAGAATGAGTGGACAGCCAAACCTTGGCGGGCTGGGTGCCGGCAGCGGCGACTGGCGAGCGACACTCCCTGAGCAGGTGCGGTCGCAGCACCTGAGCAAGCTGGTCGGCAATATACTGCAGGGACTCAGCGACCCGAGCCGGGACGTTGTTATGAAGCTCATATACCAGCAAGAGAACCAAGTGTACACGAGCGCCAACTCTGCGCAAGAGTACATAACCGTACTAGGCAAGCAGATGGAGTCGCTTGCACAAAAGGTAAAGGCTGCGTTCAGCAACCCCGCAGCCAACAATGCTATGGCGCAAAGCGGCGCAGCGGGCAATCCATCAGTCTCTGCGCTGCAGAACTCGCAGTTTACGCAGCCAGCTCACACGCCAACGCTGGCTCATGCGCAGCCTCAGCAGCCAGCTGCTCCGGCGATGCCGCAGAACAACATGCCGCCACCCATGGTCAAGCTGCGCGAAACAATCCAGAACCCTGAAAACAGCACGCTCCAGGAGCTTGTCGCGGCTGTTCAGATATTGCAGGCGCAGATTGGCGCGAACCCAGCGGCCAAGGCAAACTTGACGGAATTAGTAAAGCGGCTGATGCTCGAGTACCAAAAGCGGCAGAACCACGCTCAGGCGTCGATGCGACAGCAGCAGCAACAGACACCGCAGCAAACGTCGCAGCAGGTCCAGGGCGCACAGACCGCAGGAAACGTTGGGTTTTCTCAGACTCCCCAGCTGTCGGCTCAGCAGCAGCAACAGTTTCTGCAGCTGCGCATGCAACAGCAACAGCAACAACAGGCGCAGCCGCAAGCACAGACCCAGGCGCAGTTTCAGGCATTGCAAACACAGCCTCAGTTTGCGGCTGCGCTGGCCAATGCGGCCCAGCAGAGACCAGGCATCACTGCAGCACCAGCGCCTGGTGCTGTTGGTAACGTGCCACCCGAGGAAATGCAGCTGTGGGCCAATGCCTTTCGAAACATAAAGCGGACATTTGTGCACAACGGCACACATGTGTCCCTGAGTATAGTTCTTGCCTCCAACGCGCTGTCAACCTTTCGACAAAAAGGTGATAAACATAACGAGGCCCTGATGCTAAAGTTTATTCATGAGCTTTTGCAAGTGTGTTCTGATGAGCTTAAAAGGCCGATTCCTCAGACGGTATTGCAGCTAATTACACGAGAAGTTGCGCCAGCGCCTGCAGCCCCGGCGAACCCACAGGCGGCTGCTGGAATGCAGGCATTTTCGTCACCGCCAATGGCAGCGTCGATGGTCGGCACAGCGCCAGCTGTCAGTGCGATGCAGTATGCCGCAATGCCCGCCACATCGGCAGCGGTGGCAGCAGCCAAGAAGCAGGGCTCAGGCAAGAACTCCCCAGCAGTGAGTGCGTCCAAGCCAAAGAAAAAGTCACAGTCGCCGCGGACCAAGGCACGCAAAAGCCCGCAGCCGCAATCCAATGCGAGCCTGGGCGGGCCCAGTGCGTTGCCGCAGGTGGTGCAGAGCCCAGTGCCTGTGGCCACGACGCTGCCAGCCAGCTCCCAGGCGGCAATGGCGGCACAGCTGCCGCCGATCTCTGCCGAAGAAGCAACCAAAACAGTCAGCGAGATAATAGCATCGGTCGCGCAGGACGTGAGCCGGCGCGTCGAGCGGTTTGCGCTGAGCGACGACGAGAAGCGGGCCGTGCGCAACCAGCTTCCGACGCTGGAGCAGCTGGCCAAAGTGAGCAGCAAAGTGATGCCTGTCGTGTTTATGCGCACGCGCAACCGCGACATCGTTGGCCGGGCGTGCATGGTGCAGATGCTTGTCAACGAGCAGCTGCGCATTCTCCCCGAAGACCAGTACATCATCCGTCCCAACACCACGGCGATGTTTATTGACATTCTGCGCAACTCAATCAGCGTGGCCAAAGAGTGGGGCCTCATGAAGTCTGGATCCGGGGTGCAGGGTGCACCAGTTGATGCCAGGGCAGCAGGGCCCAGCCAGCGCGCAGCCGAAGCAGCCGGCCAGGAAACGCCGCTGACCAACATGCACCCTGGCGCAGTGACGTCAGACCCCGCGTTGGAGAACTTCCAGAAAGCAGTGAAGCACCCGCTGGACCCTGGCAGCCTCAAACTGCCGGCGGCGAAGAAGCGGGCGATGGGCAAGAGCGGCTCGTTTGTCAGCAGCCCGTCCATGGCGCAGGCGGGCGGGCCGACGTCGGCTGCGCTGGCGCCGGCGCCGCTGATGCTGCCGCCGAACATGAGCCGCGAGGAGTTTGAGCGGATGCCGCAGGACATGCGCATGGCGTTCTTGAAGAGCCAGCAAGTGGCACTGATCCGACAGCACACAAGTGGTATATCGTCTGCAGAGACCAGTAGTGGCAATCAAGCACTCATGGCTCAGCAGCAAATGGCTCAACATCAGTTGCACCAACAGCAGTTGCAGCAACCGATGGCTCAGCAAATGGGCCCGACGGGACAAAACACTAATCCGCTGTTGCTGGCTGCTGTGCATGACATGTCTTCGGCCATGCCATCCGAAGATGAGGAGCGGCTCAAAGTGCTGGAAAAGGACAAATGGAGCAACCCGCTCGAGTACCTCATGTGCGTGCTGGGAAAGTTCACAAAGAGCGCCGAGAAGGCGGGCATGGAGCCATCGCCGATTCTGCAGCAGGCGTTTTGGCCAATTGCACGCAAGTCAATGTCGAGTAACTGGGGCGTGGTGGCCACCGACGCAGTGCTGTAGTTTGTAATTTTTATTTGCAGGCGTTTATACAAAGATTATTTGAGACCACATAGCCCCCGGATCTTCAGGGCCAGGGCTTTGGCCATAAACTGCTGCTGCGCGAGCTTGCGCACCTGGCGCATATACGTGTTCAGGGGCAGCAGCCCGTCGTTCAGGGCCTTGCCCAGTGCGTACAGCGTGTCGTCGATGGCCGCAATCTCGCCGGCCAATCCAAACAGCTGCTCCATGGCCGGCGTCTGGCCGCAAAACACCGTGCGCACATCCGCAATGTCTTTGGCATCAGGGAACTCGGCCTTTTTCTCATTGAGCTCGTTGAGCTTGTGCTCGAGCACACTGATGTTGGCGGCCAGCTGGCGCTGCGACTCGAGCAGCTGGTGCCGCTCCTCGGCGATCACGCCGGCGCCCGAGTTGAGGTTGGCCGACTGGTCCAAGAGCTCTTTGTTTACGCGCGTGTGCTTTTCGCGTGATTTGTTCACTGCGTCGGTTACGCGGTCGTAGATGGCCAGCTGGAACCCGACTAGGCGCTTTTGCGGATCGTCCATAGGCTCGTAGTCCAGCAACGACGATGCAACTGGCGACTTTGGCGCGGCGGTCTCGGTTGCACGGCCCAATGGCGCGTTGTTCACTGCTGTTGTTGGTGTAGACACCGCGGCTGTGCTGACAGACTGGGTAGAGTGAGTGGAGTGAGCTGAAAGTGCTGCTGCTGCCGAGGCAATTGCTGATTGCGAGACTGTCGATGACGAGTCTGTTGTCTGCAGGGTCGGCGGAGCCTGTTGCACTTCTGCATCTCCATTGGACGGTAAATCAGGCTCAGCTATGGATAGGCGGTTCGCCGGCTGGCTGGAAGCAAGGACTGGACTTCCCACATGCTCGCTCGCAGTCGAGCCAGGCGACTGTGGCGCGCCTGCCATTGGGTTCAGCTTCGGCACCGGCGGGCGGCCCGGCACCGGATTAAATGTATATGGAGCAGGCTGTGGAGCCGTGGTCTCAGAGTCACTGACAGCCACTGGCGACGCAGTCATCACGTGCGAGTCAGAGGCAATAGCCATTTTGCCAAGACCCTGCTCGGCCGAATCCACCGAGGCGCTAGCGCTGACCGACACTTGCGCACGCGGCTGCAGCGGCGCAACACCAGCCAGTTCTTTCTCCGAGGCGGTTACTGGCCGCACAAACGCCGACGGCAGCGAGCCCGAGGGACTGGGCCGCACGTTCGGCATAAAGCCCGGCGTAATTGCGGCCGACTGCGGCAGCGACGACATGGACATGGCGCCCGCCGAGGCCATGGGCATGGATACCGTTGGCAGTGACATCATCGACACAGACCCTACGTCCGGGCGGCTCGCCGGCTTGATCGCCGCACCCGAGTATCCGGGCGGGCGGCTAAACACCGGCGGCTCGGCCGAAAACACGGCAATGAGGCTGGCAAACAGCTCGTTGAGCGTCGACGTAGAGTCCCAGCCCGCCAAATACGGGTGGTACACCCGCCCCCGCTCGTCCACATGCTTGCTGACCTTGACGACCATTGCCCGCGTCGGCGTCACATACGCCAGCGGCGAGTGCTCCGGGAACCCGCGCGGAAACCAAAACACCACCGGAATGTTGAACGTCACGCCGTTGAACGCCACTGGCAGTGTGCCGTGGAGACACAGCAGTGCCTGTCGTGTGCCACCAGTGTCTGCAATGTACTCAGCTATCTTTGGTTGCAGGGATGGAAACTGCGTCAGCGCAGAGTTCACTAGCGAATACGCCTGTTGCGGATTGCCAAA
Source organism: Coemansia sp. RSA 720 (assembly GCA_027577495.1). Classification (NCBI taxonomy): domain Eukaryota; kingdom Fungi; phylum Kickxellomycota; class Kickxellomycetes; order Kickxellales; family Kickxellaceae; genus Coemansia; species Coemansia sp. RSA 720. The sequence goes on from JANBQV010000021.1 coordinate 86,036, forward strand.
CTACACACACCAAACTCAATTAGTGCAGATGTGAATGCTTTGCTCTGCAGCTGTCTTTCTGCCACTTACCCTGTTCCGCGTGTTCTCCAGCAACCACCTTCTCGTGGCTTCTATGCTCATGGCTGGTATCGCTTAACCGCTTGCTATATATTATATTAGAATAAGGTGAAAATAGGAGCCCTGTGCAGTGTCAATACAGGCGAGTATAATAGAAGAAAAGTCGAAATAAACCCTTCAAAAAGCATATCCCTGCCCACGTGATGCTCACTAGATTTGATCACAACCCCGATTCAGGGACAGTATTTCTCACCAAAAAAAAAAACAAACTTTCCTTCTCTTGCTCTATAACGCCACTATATTCTTTATTTATTGCACCAGTGGGTGTGCCGCCCTTGCCTCTCGCCATTCAATTCATTATATCCAGACTATGCCTGAACTGTCGTACGAGGAGGAGCGCGAGCGGCTTATCCGCGAAAACGCCGAGTTTCTCCTCAGCCTCGGCTTTGAAAAGCCCGCTCCCAAAACAGTGAAAAAGCGCGTCAAATCCAAAGACGAAGACGACTATGCGCCCCGGCGCGATTTAAGCACACGCAAGCGATCTAAGCCAGCGTCGTACCGCGACGACATGTATGACGCAGAATATGTGCGCAAAAAGCCAAAGGCCAAAAAGGGCGGATCAGCCGCTCGCCGTGAAAACCCAGGCCGCCGGGTGGTTGGCGGGCGAGTGTATGACTCTGCACTGGGCCGGACGTGCCACCAGTGCCGCCAAAAGACCATGGACAAGCAGATCGCCTGCTCCAACGATCACTGCACGCAGTCGATGGACTACAGGTGTTTGCTCAACCGATATGACGAGGACGCCAACACACTCGACCACAGCGTGTGGACGTGTCCAAAGTGCCGCGACATCTGCAACTGCTCGTTCTGCATGAAGAAGCGAGGACGAGCGCCGACTGGCCAGCTGTCCACGTTCATCAAGCTCAATGGAATTGATGCGGCCAAGCGCGCCATCAGCGCAGCAAAAATCAGCGATAACGTGCTGTATCCGCCAAAGCCTGTTCGCCATGGCCGGACGTTTGAGGGCATCGACATGCCGAGCGACTGTGACAGCGACGATGTGGCGGAGAGCGGCCGTAAGCCGACCAGATCTTCCCAGCGGCTGTCCAACAAAGACGTGCTCCGGAAAATATCTGAATCGGTGCGCGACTCGCAAGATGACCTCGAGTGGACTGGTTGGAGCGACTGCCCTCGGAATATCAACTGTATAGTTTTAATTGAATAGCACGCTAGCTTTTGTTTTATATTCAGCCTTTTTCTTTAGCTACACAGCATATTGGAAATAAGCTATCTAACATGTATTTGTTCGTCATTGGCTTGCTTGTCGTCAACAGTCCTTGTTTGTTCTTTGACATCTGGCTCGCTCTCGTCAACCTGGTCTACCCTTTGCTCGCTGTCATGCTCGTCAAACCCAGCACCATGAACATCTTCGGCATCCTCGCTCTCGATCCATGCCATCAAGTTTACGCCAGTTTTCTTTGGCCACCAGTACATTCTAAAGTACCATGGAATCAGCCCGGCCAGCGTTGTAATCAGCCCCAGCAACGGCGAGAGATAGAACGGATATGGCGCATCGCTCGTGTCGCTAGTGGGCGGCACAAACGGGAACACGGTAATGTAGATGCAGAATGCGATAAACATGATGTTGAGCGGATGGAACGACTTGAAGGTGCGCAGCGGATGGTGCGGCTTGGTGTACCGCAAGACGATTGCGCCGGCAGCGGCCAGCCCGTAGAACAGCCATGTGCTCCACTGCACAAAGTCGACCAGCAGATCAAACACTTTGCCCGGCGGCGGCGCAAACAGATACAGCAGCGTCAACGCGTATATGGCCACCAGCGAGTAGATCGGCGTGCCCAGCTTTGCATGGTTGCCGCAGAAGCGCCGACCATATGGAATAAATCCAACCTCGTTGGTCGAGTCCAAAAGCCGCGACACTCCGTATGTCTGCGCACAGATTGTGCCCAGCACCGACAGTCCGATAAAAATAGGCAGCGCGACTTTGCCCACCGATTGGCCAAACACACGGAATGTGAACTCTGCTGCCAAGATCTCTTCAGAATTGATGGCCACATCGATCGGAACCACAATAAAGAACGCGACATTGGCCAGCACGTAGAGAATGCCAACAATAACCACGGAGGCACTAATGGACCACGGCAGATTCCGCTCGGGGCGGCGCAGCTCGCCCAGCGAGTACACCAAATTGGTGAACCCATCGTATGCCCAAAACACTTTAGTCAGCGCCGACGCATAATCGCGGGCATCGCCCCGAGTGCCCGAAAACCCCCGCGACCAGTTGTCGTTGTGCTCGACGTGAATGCCGCCCGCTGCCGCAATAATGCCCGTAATGACAATGATCAGAATAACCACAATCTTAATCACAGTCAGCAGGTTGATCAGCCGAAGCGACCATTTTGCCGACACAATGTTGATTGCCGTGACAAAAGTTATACATCCAAAGCCCACGCCGCGCGCCTGCCATCCGCTCGAGTCGGACTGGCCGGCTGCGTACAGCCAGTACTTGCCAATGACCGGCCCATTTGCCGCAATGGCGCCGGGCCGGATGCACACAATCATCGCCCATGAAAACAAAAATGCCAGCATGAGTTTGGGCCGCGGAAACGCATGCGCTAGAAACCGCATCGTGCCGCCGTTTCGCCGGTACATCAGTCCGAGCTCGATAAAAGCGGTGGCTCCGCCGAATGAGATCACGGCGCCCAGCGCCCAGAGAACAAGTGCCATGGATGGCGTACCCACCAGCTTGAGAATCGACGCCGGCGTGGAGAATATGCCAGAGCCCATCATCAGGCTCACGCCCATCGCTGTTGCCGAAAATATACCAATGTTCTTGCGTGCTGGAGCCATTTGTGCTGGCGTCGCTATGGACGGCGTGCTGTCTTCGGACGACCCCCAGACCTGGCTGACAATGTCAGACTCGGCCTCTGTCTTTTCGTGCCATACTCGCTTCCAAATATCCGGCATGTTTTGTGGATGGAATAGTCCCAGCTTCTAATAGTACACAACGCTTCAAAATAATTATAATAATAAAGAATAAGACGAGTCAAACGAAAAAAATGCATTTTGATCATGTTTCACTACATTGTCCAGACCAATCTCAGGAACACGCAGCACTAAGATGGGTGATCTTGCTATTGGCTCCTAATGACGCCATCTTTGCTGTATATTTTCTACAACACTAGCTCAGGCTACACGTTGGGGGAACTAGTTAGTCGATCCTCAACGCAGGTTAAGACGCCATTTCCTTTCGTTTCTAATGGCCACTTTTGTAGCGGAGCCATGAAAAATCTTCCTTTGCCCATTCTTTTGGCCGTCGGACAATTTTAATCCAGTGGTACATTCTAGTGGTCTACGCCTGTAATTACTCAGCAAAGGTACGACGCTATCGATCGGTGGTTGCGGAGAAGCAAGTTGGTTACTGTTACATAATTTCACTAGTGTACACACAAAAAAAATGTAAAAAATATGATGTCGGTATGTCCGAAAGAAATGCCAAAGTAGCGGTAAAGTTAATATAGACAGAGTGTATGCAAGAGGCAGGACAGTTGAGCGAGGATCACGCCAGCTTGACAGCAAACAGAACCCAGCTTATGACCAACAAGCATCCAAGAATGATTAGCGGGATATAGTTCCACGGCGCCGCATAGTCTCGCCAGTTTGTCGCTGTAGCATAGAGCATGGGCCGGTTGATCTTGGCTTTGACCACATGGTACGCCTCTTTCCGATCAGAAGCGTTGCTGCGCAAAAGACTGCTCCACTTGAACCGATCCACCAAGAATATTGTCCCAGCAACCAGCGTCGACACAGCGCCCCACGCAGTAAAGAAGGCCATCACGTAGTCGTAGCTGTGCTCTGAGTCTTCGAGAACCCGCGACCCGCGGTCCTGCAAGACCCCCACAACAATATCCACAATCGTGGACCCTGTGTTCATCGCCGATTTGTAGATGCCCAGACCAGTGCCCAGCGAGTTGCTGGGCAAAATCAGCGAAATGGCTGTGATCTCCGCCAGCGGTCCCAGCGCCAGCGATATCGAAAACACAACCAGTCCAATCAGCGGGTTCGCCTTGGTAAAGCCCAGTAGCAGCATCGAAATAGTAAACGTGCTCGTCGACATGACCAGCATATCCGTGCGCTTGCCGTACAGGTCAAAGAACCACCCCAAGAACGGTACCAAGAAAATGGGCATGAGCTGCGACACGCTAGCCGACCACGCCGCTATTGCGTCGTTCACTCCGAACCGCAACTTTACCAGCTCGCTGTTGATGTGCAAAAAGCTGTTCCATCCGCCGCCCAAAGTAAACGACTCGACTATGATCATCCAGTAGATGCCAAAGAAGAACACCACCAGCCGCGGATTAAACTTGTGCTTTGTCCGCAGCCGATCCAGCACATTCTGTGAGGTGTTGCGGCGGATCCGGCGCATCGCACCAATGTATACCAGATTGATTCCAAACGACAGCGCACACACAACAAAGTTGGCCCAGAACGCTGCGCCGTAGAACCCAAAGCGGTTTGCAATTGGAATTGCAGTGCCCATTGACAAAAAAGATGCAATGCGCGACGTGGTGATCTGGATAGCAATGGTGATGGCCAGTCCTTTGCCTTTGAACCAGCTGCCCAAAATGGTTTCTTGCACAACTGTGATCGAGCCTGATCCCAGACCGTAGAGAATGCGGCCAGCCACCATTGTCGAAAATGACTGCATGTGGGTCGACAGGGATATTATAAGATTTCCCAGCATTATCAACGAGGTGGCAATAAGCGAGCCCGAATTGGTGCCAAAGGAATCGATAAACAGGCCGCCAAGGATCGGCAGCACCGTGTTGACTGCCGATACTGTCGACTGGAGCGCACCATACTGCGTGTTTGTGATATCAAGCTCCTACAAGTTACAAAGCGTTTTAGTCATGTCTGGATGCAGAGATGGCAATATGAAATACGCTGATTTCGCACTAAATGCACGCACTCATAAGACCTGTGCGCAGCGCATAAATGCAGGCATGTGGAGCAGAGTCAGGAGGGCGGGCATGAATGTTAATTAAGCCATCTTAATGATCCTCACTGGACGCAGGGATATGGCAAGGAAAACTCGGCATAGTCACTCCCTTTTTCCACACGTGCACATTGAAACAAACAAGTGGCCGGAAAGCACAGACGCATCGTTACCTTCTTTATTGTCGACTTTAATGCACCGAGTGTGTGCGCTGAATAATGGCTTCCGACTACGCATGCAGAAATGGAAATAGGCATTGAAGAGGCCGCAGCTCAGCGTCTACGATATTAGTGTGCAGTCACAAGTTGCCAAGAACAGCAATTACATCCTTGCTTGCTTAAAGTCAATGTGCCCCCAGAAAACAAACTTTTGTCTGGATTTCTGGCCAGGCAGGAAATTAAAGCAGGGATTCTGGTCGGCACCGGAGCAGCGCATGATTCTCGTCTGAGATGGCGAGAAAGCCACCTGTAGAGTTCATATGAGCGAGCCACCCCGCCGCCGTCCCCATTTTTACAGCATTGACTGGCCTCTAGCGTTCTTACTGCGTTCGGCACATAAATTAACCCGTCGATGCTGCTGAGAACACAGATCCACCGAAACTTACCTGATATAAGCAAAGTGCACACAAGTGCCAGTATCTGGAACCCGCGCTGACGCTGGCTCCAGGCCCGCTCAAACTCGGTGAGCTCGCCCGAAGATGACGCTGACGACAGTCGCCGGCGTGCCTCGCCGTGCTCAACAGTCAACCCAGTGTCGTCAAACGAGTTCCGCAGACTCTCCAGCGTACTATGTGAGAACTCTCCGCCCAACAGCGGCTGGTCGGGCGTTGACGCACCCATAGAATCATCGCTTTGGCGACCCATCGTATCGCTTATCGGTTCAACCACACGTTTAGTGCCGATATCTGCAGTAGCACTGTGATTGTCAGGCTGCAAAGACTCGGACTGCGGCGGATTCAGAACCAAAAGCTCGAATTCAGAGTGTGGCAAGGGCTGGCCGAAATTAGCCAGCGAGCGAAGCGACGAAGAAAACCGAACAGACGGCAGCGGCGCACTCGAAATATCTGTGCTAGAACTGTGTACAGGCAAAGGTGGTGATGCAAGAGCAGAAGTCGAAGAGGAACGCAAAGGCGGAGAAGCACGGATATGAGAAGGCATAACTTTTCCTTTTGCAAACGCTGGCGCGTGTGGGGTTTATAAATGAAGGATTTACTTGAAGACAAAAGCTGTGCTACTCGAAAGATGGTTGGCCAGGCCCATCATCAGATTTCTGCATGGGCAAAGCAGGGGTCACGGCGCACCAGGCTCGTCAGCTGCAGTCCTGGTGCCTTTTCGGATCTTCCGACAGTCTTTGCGTTTTTCTTGACTGCTGCTGCATGCACTGCTGTGGATTTAGTTTCCCGTCGGCGCCTCGCTGGCGGCACTTTACTGCCCCATCTATTTCGCCACCAACCGCTAGATTCAATTATGTCAGGCGGGTGCTTGCGCTAATGACACCATAACTCTACACAAGCTAGTGCCGACCATAAATACGTTTACGAGGGCAATGCCAAATGATAAAAGCGCTGCAGCCATGTCGATCACCATGCACTTTGCTATCTGATCCTCCTACATCAACTCCTAGTCAACGGAATTTCCGAAGCTGTCGTGTTGACTTGAAGAAGACGTGCTGTTGCTGATCTTGGCGGGTAAGGGGCACGTACTACATTATGTGTGGATGCAGGTTTCCTTCCAAACGCTGTTGCTGCTGCTGCCCAATGCCTCAGGAGATGCACCTTGCAGAAGTATTCCTGAGTATGCTGCTGTCAGTCAAGCACCGAGTCACTGGGAATTTATAGTGCGACAAATGTCTAATTGAAGCCTAATAAAGTGCCCTGTGTTGTATCAGATCGGACCCAGCAAATCAAATATCTGATGAAGGTAGGATCTGCAAATCGTGCATCGGCAACTTAATCCGGTTTAAGCAGTTTAATCACCAATATCTACTTTTAAATTCCAATGGCTGCTGACAAGCACACACGACCGTCTTGTGTGGGCCATATGTATATCGTGTGGCCAGCCATAGCGCAACAAATAATGACACCAACAACGCTAGTATTGTTAACCGTCTCTAAACAAAAGCTTGTAGCCTTATTGCTGACTGCGCAAACAAAACTTGTTTTGCAAACACATCAGAACAGAATTTCGTATTTGTGTTATCCAAGCCTCTCTTATTTTGTCGATTTCTCTATGTGATTAAAACCATATGTGGAGAGAAAGATTAGCCTGGGCATTGTGTGTAATTGGGCTGTTTTAAATACGTGATGTCTGTACTGTACAAGACGGTTGACAAATAAACAAATCTCCTTTTAGACTTGAATGTCGGTAGAAGCAAATAAACACTCTGCCTAATCAGGAAAACGAGCGGGGAAAGTATTGAATGTTGTTTTGAAAGGCAGATTGATGGTACATTGTCAATTGAAATACAAGTTTTCTTAAATAGTCACTTGCCATTAATAGCGTGTTTTGGATCTGTCAACATGAAAAATTACAATAGCGCCATATTTTTGACGAATATTTTAGCTCGTGTGCAGATTGTTTATTTTTCAGATATTACTCCAAAAGTGAACTGCTTGAAAAGCCAGTTTATACATTTACACTGAATGTGGGCTGGCCAGCTCTTTGTGCGCATTAATACAATTATGTTTTCTCCAATTCACGCGACTTGTCCAGCCACGCATCACGTATTCCGATAAATAAATAAATGCTAACAAAAATCCAGAAACAGCAGTGTCTATAACGCCTATTCAGATGCTATATTTTACTAATGTGTGAGGCTTTTTTGCTTGTTTATTATAAACATTAACCTTTAGTCTGTTTGCGGCTTTAAACGCCTTTTCAGCAGCACATGTCTATCAATTTCCTAATTCAGTCGCAGCATACAGCTTGAATCCATTGCGCACCGGCCTTGATCGTGTGGTGTACTTTGTACGCTCGTCCTTAGCGACAAGTGCATAGAGTGAATTGATCTTCTGCTCAGCTCTCGATTAGTTTTTGAGGCAATGAATGGCCACTGTGGCAATTGCCAACGTGGCAAAAGATGCAATAGTGCCACGTCTGAAACTCACATAGTCCGAGTTTGGCCAACACAAATATAATATTTCAATGCAGCTGCAGAACATGTCCAGTAATGTCATTGCCAGCCTGCCGCTCACGTGGCACACTAGCCATATATAGAACTAAATATGCATCCAAGAGTTATGTCTTTCCAGTTGATACAGTTATCTTTTCATGGCAGTGGCACTGGCTGCAGACCAGCCTGCAGTATTTTAAACACACCCCAAAATGGCTTCAACTATACAACACAAGTCGTGTGGATATGCGAGTCATTTGCGCAGGAGCAGGCACGATGGCGAAATGAGAGAGTGCAGCTGGAATGCACGGGTGGAGCCCAGAGCAGGAAGAACAATTGGCGTGCCTATATTGTTCCTTTTTTGGAAGGCAGAACGTGGATATCAAAATAAAACAATGCTTAGGTTGCTGCATGTGCGGTGAGTAAGGAAGGAAAAAGGCTGCCGTGCGGCGCCTTTTCAGCAAGAAGTAAATAAAATAATTTCTTCAAGCCATCTATTTGAATTCCGCCAACCATTGATTTATTTGTGGCAACGCAAAAATTTAAGCACATGCATTGGTCAAAATAAACGACTTGCAAGTTTTTGGATGGAGCATGGATGCATCCAGCGAAATTACACGCTGTGCGGCACGCCAGCAAAGCATTGTGAAGTCGGCAAGTTTTGTAAATTGCAAATTATTAAGCCGTCCGCAATGGATATTAGCAAACAAGCACACAAAATGTCTTTATAATATTACGTGGGCAATTTCTTGTCAGTATTTCCAGAGTTGTGCAAGCTTGGTGGCACATTTGAATGCTGCGATAGCAGAAATTAATTGGTCTGTAATTTATGGAAATGCACATTTGCGTAGAAATATGTGGTTCCAGGCTGCGCGGGACCGCATGTATACTTGGCAGAATTGGATGTGCGCTTATGCTAGCAATTTGCATTTTGCAACGCATTGCATCTTGACCATGTCAGTTTGCGGGTTGCTTTTGCCGTTTTTAGAAGTAGACATTGCAGTCGATACATCGTCCAGACTTGCTCTGCTGGCAACTGTGCTGCTTTGGCTAAAAGGATATTTGGACGAGCACAGCAAACAACCACCAGAGGCTGCCTAAAAAGCGAGACACAAGCCGCATTTGACAGGTTTTCATTCTCATGTCACAGTGGTCTGGTTCGGTCTGGTCCGTCAGTCTGCATCGGTTGGGGATGTTTTATGGCGTTGGCCGATGGTGACCAGAGACAAGCGAACCGCGGTCTGGCACACAATTGCAGACGAGCGATACCAAGCAATGCATCGTGCAGCACACATCTCGTTTTGCTGTGCAGGTGACGCAGTTGACAGCAGTAGCAGTGGTTCGTTTGTGGACTTGTAGAAACAATAGAAGCAATCTTGACACTGCTGTGACACTGCGAGTTTATCTGTTGCACAGAAAATGCAGATATTCATTTATGAATTTTCGCATACGCAACCGCGCCATCGCTGGCATCCCGGCGCTTCCAGTCGCCATAGTGCATGGTGTTGGGATTTCAAGCGTCTGCAGGTAACCTTGCAAGCACGTATTTTTGAGCTTCAGCCACTCATGCAGCCAGAGGTGTTTTGGTTTCGTCATGTCTGCCAGCAAACTGTAATATATCTGGATGCCAGCTAGAACTGCTGGGTATGCAACAGGCGACCAGTTGGAGCTGCATCGGTCATGCCACAAAGTTTGACTGCAGAACAATAACCAAGTGCAAAGTTACGTGCAGCACAGGGCAGCTCGGTAGAGTGCTGCCGCGAAAAGGAGGCTGTGAACGCCAGGACAAGCAACCGGCCTCCCCACGGTCGCCAACTCTCGCTTTGAACTGACTTGGCAGCCGGTTTGTCATAGATGGGGATAAGACGGCCGTCCGTCTTGGGCAAGGCCAGAATGGGGCGGTTCTGTGGAGACGTTTCATAGCTGGACTCATTGCCGAGATCCAGCCGCCTGACATTGTCCTGCGTGCTGGAGAAAATAGTCGCAAAGCTCATATCGTCACAGCTGGGCTGCGCAGGCCCAAGCCAGCAAAACAATGGCGTTGTGCACAACAGCATACGCAAGACCATTCTAAAAATACAACGGAAGAGGCGCTGCGTTGACATTTGGCTCTAAACTGCGCACAGCGATGGGGAAGCAGTGTCAAGGTCAGGCCTATCAGCGCAGCCAAGTGGACTGGGATTCCGCACATTTGCTGGGTCTGTCCAATCGGCGCTCGGGCTCGGTCACCGCTTGTGCCCAATCGGCGGAGGATCTGGAGGACGTGGTCCAGTAAGCTCCTGGAGAATTGGGCAGGCGAGACGACAGAGCCAAACGCCCAGCTCGCGATGCACGCGTATTCCGTGGCAGCCCCAAAGCGGGCGGGGATTGGTCGTGGCGACCGAAAGAGCGGAGCGCCAGAGAGGCTTTGCAGACGTTATCTCCAGCGGGCGGTCTGGAGCAGGCAGCGGCTGAGGGCATGGCATGCATTTTGGCCGCCACTGGGGATGGGTCGCGGGCCCTGGCCGGAGCGGGGGGAGTCAGCTGGGGCAGACAGGGGTCGGTGCGGGTCGCAATGGGGGGTAGAAACCATATGCCCGGGCACTCAGCCAGTGAGCATAGGCGCGCAGCAGCGGCAGACAGGACAAGACATCAAACGGGACGGCAAAAACGAGCGCCCCGAGTGGGCAAAAAAGTTTTTTAGTGTGCAGGCTAGCAGACGCGATGGAGGGGCGTGGAGCCGAATAAATCTGCGGCCTTGGGACTCGTGTTGCTGAAAAAGGCATTCCCATCAGACAGCACCGCCTGCCTTATTCCCTCCTTCTCAGCATTCCAGTTCCTTTTTTACTCTTTTGCCTTGCTTTTGATTGCATTACCAGAAACGGCTCAGCAGCAAAGGCTCTCCTATCTCATATCCAAATACATTGCGCCCTCGTTATTGCTTAAAAAGGGTTGCTTGCCCCTGGCTTTACTACATTGACGCCTTCTGGTCAGCTCGGTCTTCCTTATCGCTAGTTTTAGTTACTCGACGCGTAACGAGATCGGCTCTTTACCCCAGCGCTATTTCTTCTGTCTTGAGCTGCGGATTACTGCTGGAATCTCTTTTTCGTGCGATTCGAGTACCATATCTCTGGAACCCCGGACTCATCACGAGCTAATTTCACTCGCAGTAGAACCCTGCTGTAGTTTGACTATTAGCCCTACGCATTCGTGGACAAAAAAGGTACAGTATCGCCATCTTGCATTGCGACCCTGCTGGCAAATCCGGAGACGGTGTGGCCCTGTGGTGCAGCGTGTGCATGCCTGCTCTATCTCTGCGTCGCCGGGCGACGCAGAGATAGAGCAGGCATGCACACACGCACAGGCGTGGGTGACTATCTGGTTATCACATTTCCTTATTTTGTATCTCCGCCGCAAGGGCAATGGTCACTTGATTCTCAGCACTGCTCATACACCCAGCGCAGGCTCGCTCGTGCGTGGATGGGGCAGGGCGAGGCAGCTCGGCAAGCCATTGTGCATTGTCTCCTTTTTGCGGCCGCCCTGGCGGCGCCAGCCAATGTCGCCCAGCGCACGCACGGCTTCTGCACTGCATAGCATCGGCTGGCCCCGCCAGGGGTGCTGGGGCAGGGGCCCTTGCTCTCCCTGTGCGTGCATTGGGAAGCTTGCTCCTGCTGCTTGGAGCGGAGCCATATTCTGCAGCTGCGGGGTCGCACCTTGCTTTATATTGACTTTTTGCTCGGGTCGCAGGGACTTTAGCTGCGCGAGGCACGCGGCGACGCACTTTTTGCTTTGACCGGCTTGTTCAACCCGCCTCGAAACGAGTGATGCGGGCACTCCTTTTTATGGCTTATAACACTCTCATGGAACATGGCAACTAATTTTACCTCACGAGCTTGTATTTACTCCACGCGTTTTTGTAGACAGGGAAGCTGGACCTACGTGTGCCTATTTGTACGACAAAATACGTTTAGTCAGACTGCGCCGTGATACTTGATGTACACATACGACAACACTACACTGGGATACTCGGACAACCTATCAATCTCCTCGACTGAAACTGCCGCGCACCCGCACCTGCTGTCAGAACAAACGCCTGTATCTGTCGCCGCGTCGCATCTGCTTAAAATGAACTCGGCATTTATGCCCGACGACGCAGCCCGGCTCGGAGCTGGCTATGCAGCATCAGTCGACCCAGCCAACAGCCTCTTGCTTGACCAGCAGCCACCACAGCCACCAGCACAGCATCAGCTGGGCCAAGTGACTCGGTTCTCCTCAGGCAGCGAGTCGCGCACGCAAACACCGTCAGCCAAGCGCTCGCGTGAAGACGAAGAGTCCGAAGCAGGCGAGTCTGAGGGCAATGCGCGCGAGCAGAGCGAAGTGGTTGTGGCCGGAAAGCGGTCAGGACGGCGCAAGATCAAAATCGAATACATTGAAGATAAGAGCCGGCGACACATCACGTTCAGCAAGCGCAAGGCTGGTATCATGAAGAAGGCATACGAGCTGAGCACGCTGACAGGCACACAAGTGCTGCTGCTGGTGGTCTCGGAGACCGGGCTGGTGTACACGTTTACCACGCCCAAGCTGCAGCCAATTGTCACGCAGGCCGAGGGCAAGAACCTGATCCAGGCGTGCCTGAGCGTGCCTGACCAGCCTGGCGACCGTGTGCCACAGCCCATTCCGACCGAGTCCAACTCGTACATGTCGCAGCCACGTCACCACCACTCTGCTGCAGCTGCTGCTGCCGCCGCTGCGGTCTCAGTGCTGGGCGCGCACGACGGCAGCGCTGCGCATTCAGCATCGCTGATGGACGACCGCAAGCCCAACTCTGGCTCGCCGGCTGCAGGCATTGACCACGCTGCGCCGTACCTACAGTATCCGTACGGCCAGTCGGCCATGGCACAGGCTGTCGCCGCTGCCTCTGCTGGCACGCCAGGTGCGTACACGCCAAACATGATGCCCCAGAACGCAGCAGCCGCCGCGGCAGCTGCGGCCGCCAACGGTAGCATGCAGTACGCGGCTGTGCCTGGGTACACGTCATATCCAGGCAGCAACAGCCAATCGCAGCACCACTCGCCAATTGCCGCCGCTGCGTCGCACTCGGCGCAGACGGGCAATGGCATATCGGCAGCCGCAGCAGTGGCAGCAGCGTCGATGCCTGGTATCAACAGCCTGGCCAGCTACCACCACGGGTACTCGGCTCCGCAGCAGAACCACTACTCGTATCACCAGCAGAATCACTTCCAGCAGCCGTACCACCAGCAGAACCACTCGCAAGAGCCAGATCAGCCGGTCGGGTCCAACTCGTCGGTCTCGGCAGCTCTGGCCGTGGCAGTTGCCGCCGCTGGCTCGCAGCAGTCGCACGGCGCCATGCATGCCAACCACACTGGCGCTAACGGCATGCCAGCTGTGTCGTACATGTCGAACCACTACTGGCAGCCGCAGGGCATGGCGTCGCCACAGCCGCAACCGCCGCAATCGGCTCAGTCAGCTCAGCAGCCGGCAAACCTGATCCAGCGGACAAGCTACGCGGGCAACTGAACCTCTGCTTCTGTTTCCGCTCCAGTGGGCGTAGGTGGGGCAAATGGGTTCTGACGGAGAGGCCAAAATTACCCTCTTGTTGCTTGCATTTCTTCACGCTTGCCTCTCTCCACTCCTCCTGCCCGCCTTTCTGCTTGCGGCAAGAAAATAAAATTGCAAGTGCATTTTATTCTTATTCTTTGCTTTATCTCTGTGCCTCGGTCGAGGCATTTTTAGAATGGTCTGTCTTTCGTTACTTTTTAAAATGTATCATCTTTTCCAACATTAACATTTGTGTGGGCTGGATAATGGCGCCCCATTATTGCCGCCGCATGTAGCCCAAGGTTGTGTATTGGCGGAGGAAATAATTAAGCCAATTGTTGATCGACATTTGTCGTCGTTTATCTCTCATTCAGCGTCATGCTAGCATTGTCAAGGCAGCTGACCGCCGGCCTGTGCAGGCAGCCGTCTGCGCAGCGGCTTTTGCAAATGAAAGGTAATGTGAGCGCTGTCGATTTGCGACGCATGCACAATGAATTGCCCTGTGTCTGCTGCTTTGGCTTGTCACATTGTGCACATTGCCATTATTTTCATTTTACGCCCAGTGTGGAACTTTAACATTCCATTTTCGGCAATGCCTACCGCAATTAAGTCACTGTCCAGTGAGATCATTTACGGCAGATGTGCAAGTTAGTTGCTTGCTGCAGCTCCCTCCAGCCGAGTGTTGTAATTGTCTGTTGCGACCGCTATCCTCGCATTTGTCGTTTATTTTATTTATTTTGTTGTCTGACACGCTGGTGGATTGGCGATATCTCAATGCACGCTGCGCCTCTGATTTGCCTTACCACGGAATCCACTGCTTCGTCTGCGCAGCGCGTTGTCTATCTCTCTGCTGCCTGGTCGTCAAGACAGGCAATATCGTTTCCGCGTCATGTGAGACAACCATTCTGTACTTCGCCGCAGTGCAGACATGTTTGAATTTATTTTTCTCCACCTGCGGGCAAACACTGCATGCCTTTTTCTGTGCATGTGCACTCTGGCATTGTGGCATGTACACTCACTGTTCACTCGGCTGCCGCCTTGCAGCGACATCTTGCTGCTTTGTTTGCGTAACTAGCATAACAACCCTTCACATTTCCTTTTGCAGAACATGCCCTGTTTCAGCCTTCAAAGTTGCTTCTGCGGCTAGGGAAATCCTGCGCCAAACTCAATTTATGCATGGTTGGAGCCGACAATAGGGAAAGGACCCCTTCATTCTTTGTTCCCAATGGGTAATAAAAATGAAATAAAGCTGAACGGCTCCTACAAACAAAAGCAAAGATCCCACATTCGGCAACACACTCTAGCGGCTTTATTGCAGCTATTGTGCAATATTAATGCCATTATGCGAATGCTGCGCAGCTTGTATTGTAGGTCAGATTGCTTCTCGCTCGTCACTGGCCACAGCCATGCGCACGCATACGTGTGGCGAGCTCAGCGCTCAGCACGTTGGCCAGCATGTTGAGCTGTGCGGATGGGCGCAAAACACACGTGTGCTGTCCAGCACTCTGGTCTTTGTCCAGTTGCGCGATGCCTTTGGTTCTGTGCAGCTGCTGGCTGAGCATGATCGCATGCCGGCATTCGCCGAGCAGAAGCGCCTGCTTGAGCTGCTGAGCAGCGATTCGCTGATCGGCGTCAGTGGCACGGTTGTCAAGCGCCCTGCAGGCATGGTCAAGGGCGAGTCGCATGCCCGTGAGATCGAGTTGCTGGTGGATCGAATTGAGGTGCTGAACCACGCCAAGCCATTGCCATTCAATCCGCACGTCAAGGCCAATCTGGTAAGCCCAGTGTCATGTACCACTCGCGTGTTTCGGAGCTGCGAACTTCTGGTGCTGACTTTTATATTCTCGGTATTGTAGCCCAGCGAAGATGTCCGGCTAGCCAACCGCCACCTCGACCTGCGTCGGTCTGAGCTGCAGAACAACATCCGCGTTCGATCCAAAACAACGATGGCAATCCGCCAATTCATGGACGACAACGGTAAGCGACCCAATGTCCTTTTTGGCACTCTCCCTGAATTTGCTGCATCCAAATCCATATCCACCCGCCTTACCAAGCCCGCTCCAACATCGGCGATCTCCTTATCTTGGCTCGTCCTTGTTTATGCAAATGTCGTGTGAGCCAGCTGGGGCAAACCTTATGACGTTCTGCTTTCAGATCGGCTTTGCCCCATTTTCATTTTTGCCCCTTTTGTTGTGGATGTTCCGCTCAAACAGTTGCAGCTGCTGCAATTCTTTCTGGCCACTTTTTAATTTTGCCAGACGCAAATCGACAATAGTTGGAACGAAAATGGCATTGGCCGAAATATCTTTGTGACTTTATCTCAGCGCCAGGGGTGTTCATTGCTCCAAATTGTAACAATTTAATGCTGCATTTTTGCCACAGCTGCACTGGCAACATTTGGAAGGTGGGAAACTTGAAACAGCCTATTTTTTATTACACGATGTCAATCTGTAACGCAAAAATCGCTTTTGCTCACCATTTCCGGGTGGGATTTGCAGTGGGGGAGGGATCTTTCACGTTCACGGAGCACAAAAGCGTTATTAACCTCCGTGTCCCAGAAAAACTGTAGGCTTTGTGGATATTGAAACGCCGGTGCTGTTCAAATCCACGCCCGAGGGCGCTCGCGAGTTTCTTGTCCCAACCCGGATCGATCCTGGCGCATGCTACGCTCTCCCGCAAAGCCCCCAACAGGTACGCAATCCCGCCTTTATTGCTGAAGAGCGTCTGTGCTTTTCTATTGCGTATATTTATGCGCCATTGCGTGCTGCACTATCATGCGCAATTGAATAAACCCGATAGTTTATGACATGTCGGCGATATGTCATGACATCCATGCAGCAACCACTGATACATACGCTTTGACTGCAAATAGTTTAAGCAAATGCTGATGGCGGCAGGATTCGACCGCTACTACCAGATTGCTCGGTGCTTCAGAGACGAAGACTTGCGGGCAGATCGCCAGCCCGAGTTTACACAGGTAAGTTTTTTTGTGAATATAGGTATTTACTGTAAATGTTCAAACAAATATATGAACTAAAACGATGCTATGCGCTGTAGGTGGACATTGAAATGTCATTTGTCAGCAAAGAAGACATTCAAAATGTACTGGAGGGTCTGATCCAGCGTATATGGAGTCGGATCAAAGGCATTGAGATTAAAGCACCGTTTAGACGCATTACATTTGCCGATGCAACAAGCAAGTATGGCTCTGACAAGCCTGACACCCGCTTTGGCTTGGAAATTGTGCAGACTCCTCAATTTACCGCTGACGTCCATACCATTGCTGAGGTATTGGTGATCCCCGGTGGTGCCCAGTCCTTCTCTACAAAGGAACTAGCTCCGTTTGCCGACTTGATCCGCACAAGCCAGGCGAATGGCGAATCAAAGGTACGCAACAAGCAGTTAGACGCGACAATGAATTTGCCTCATTTGGTATGCCGTTCATTTGCTGATCAGCAGACATGTGCCGCCAATCTTTACATAGTTTACAAGCATGCACAAGATCGGCGATCAGGGTGCTACCGGGATAAGCAAGGCCACGCTGCTTGCACGGTGGCTTCAGGGAGATAACGCCCGTTTGTCAGACATGCTTGACTCGGTCTCAGCACAGCCCGGCGACCTGGTGTTTGTCAGCGAGCGTTCATCGCGTGTGACGCCAGCAAACACCACACTCGGCCGTCTGCGCACGCTGGCTGCCAAGTTGATGCAGGAAAAGGGTGTGCTCGACATTTCTGCCGACCGGTTTGACTTTTTGTGGGTTGAGGATTTCCCACTCTTTACTCGCATAGTTGATGACGACAAGGCCCAGCTTTCAGCGACGCACCATCCGTTCACAGCGCCGATCAAGAACGACCTTCCGCTGTTGTACACAGATCCGGCAAAGGTAAGTCATTTGCACAAAGAGGAAGCATGCTGTATGCCGCAATTGTGTTTACTAACATATTCAGAGTTATTAAAGTTATAGGTACGCGGGCAGCATTATGACCTAGTGCTCAATGGCGTGGAGCTCGGTGGCGGATCTATTCGCGTGCATGATCCGGAAGTGCAAGAGCACATATTTGAAAATATTCTCTGCCTTTCACCGCAAGTGCGGGCCAGCTTTGGACACTTGGTCACGGCGCTGGGCCATGGGTGTCCGCCACATGGTGGCATTGCGCTGGGGCTGGATCGGCTGGTGGCAATATTAACTGACTCTGTCAGCTTACGCGATGTCATAGCGTTCCCAAAATCTGCCAATGGCCGCGATCTGTTTATGCACGCACCAGCTCCCGCAACACCAGAGCAGCTGGCCGAGTACGGAATTGCAGTGTGCAAGACACCACCTGCGCATTAATCTGGGTACTTTTGATGCCGACATTTTTCCGGAATCAACTATTTCGGTTTCTTCAAAATCCGTAATAAAAAGGGAGGACAGTAAAAATGGGAAGCACACTTGAGATTTTCTTTCGTTTACGTTTGGAAGCTGACAAATCGTTAAGACTTTAGCGGGATCTTGGATGGTGCCCGCGACAACAATTAGTAAGAGATCCAGTGTCGGGAATACCACCCAGCGGTTATATAAAAGCTACAGTTCCACTACTCTCAACTCAAGACCTATTATAATCTCAACAGCAACTGCTTCTTGCCAATATTTTCAATCATTAAATCAGCCATGTCTTCCAGCAACGCCTCGTACACTCTGCGCTATTTTGACATTGTCGGTCTTGCCGAATCGTCTCGCATTCTGCTGACTGCTGCTGGTGTCGAGTGGACCGATGAGCATCCCGAGTGGCCGCAAGAGAAGCCCAACCAACCACATGGCCGTATGCCTGTTTTGGTTGAGAAGAGCACTGACGGCAGCCCCGACTTTGTCATCTGTGAATCAAGCAATATTGAACGCTACCTTGCGCGTACCTACGGTTTCTTGCCCGCTGATCTCAAGCAAGCGGCACTTCAGGAGCAGCTCCGTGACCTAATGTCAGATGTCATTGCATTGTTTACTTCTCAGGTTCAGTGCAAGAACGAAGAGGATAAGGCAGAGTTCCAGACCAAGTTTGATGGGCTTTTGGAGACTCTGATCAACATCCAGACCAAGCTGCTCAAGGATAACAATAATACCGGTCGACTGTTTGGCAATAAGTTGTCGTACGCTGACATTGTAACATACGGGTTCTACATGACCATGCTGGTCAGCTTTGCCGGGTTTAAGGCCGACATTATTGACATTATTAAGCCCAAGCTGACCCCTGAGATTGTCAAGCTTATTTCTGTTGTTGAGTCCGATCCACTGGTTGTGAAGCACAAATCGAGAGGTGGCAGCTTGGCTGCAATTGTCTCCGCTTAAATACACTTTATTTTTTGCAGTGCATTGAATATGGTACTCAATTATAATATGTTAGCAAGTATGGATATTCTTAAAAATTCTAGTCAAGCTTTGCTGCTATATTTTATATACCAGTCTAAACTCGGCAGATAGTTGATGTTTACATTTTAAATCGCACCAATATTGGTTTTTGGAACTATCTCATATCCAGGGATTGTGTTTCTGTATGTATTTTGAACATCTGGTGGGTGGCAAATTAATAATGGCCACGTTTAAAACATGCGTGTTGGAAGTTTTTGCATGCATTATACCCCAGTTCAATAGAAAATCCTGTAATTGTATCTGTAAATAAACAGCTTCTGTGGAATATAAAATAGGCAAGGTTGTTTTGTCAACGATCATACATTGCAAACCATTAACACTTGTCACTCTGACTCCTTTCTATATATATTTTTACATAAATATATTGGCACAATACCAGCACAAATATGTTTTCTAGCAAAGTTGTGTACATTCTTCGCTATTTTGACTCTACGGGTCTTGCCGAGTCATCTCGCATTCTGCTGACTGCTGCTGGTGTCGAGTGGACCGATGAGCATCCCGAGTGGCCGCAAGAGAAGCCCAACCAACCGCATGGCCGTATGCCTGTTTTGGTTGAGAAGAGCACTGACGGCAGCCCCGACTTTGTCATCTGTGAATCAAGCAATATTGAACGCTACCTTGCGCGTACCTACGGTTTCTTGCCCGCTGATCTCAAGCAGGCTGCGCTTCAGGAGCAAGTGCGCGACCTAATTTCTGACGTGAATGGGTTATTTACTGGCTACGTGTATTGTCAAAACGCCAATGACAAGGCAATGCTTATTGCAAAGTTTGAGAGCCTCTTGGATACTCTGATTGAGACTCAAACTATTCTCCTTAAAAATAACGGCAATACCGGCCGGCTATTTGGTAATAGTCTGTCATACGCTGACATTGTCTCGTATGGATTTTATATTAACATAATGATCAATGCCGCTCAATTTAAACCCGATATTGCTAATTTGATAAAACCCAAGCTAACTCCTGAACTTGTCAAGCTCATTTCGACAGCAGAGTTTGATCCGTTGACAGTGAAGCACAAATCAAAAGATGGCAGTCTAACAGCAGCTATCTCAGCCTAGATTCTATATGCTTTTGTCTGCAAATTGAAGTTCATATTTATTATTTCTCAATAAATCAAAGCTTTCCACTTTTCAAAATTGCTATTTTTGGTGCGCTGCTTGGTATAGTATACTAACTATTCTTCTGCGTCAGCAAAATGTCCGCTGGTTGCAAGGAACAATGCACGCAACATCATTCAAGTATTAAAAAGAAGGCAAAAATATTCGGAGCCGAGTAATTTTCTGCTATAATGGCTTTTGGTTTCCAAACTGGCAACGTCATCACTCTAGGGACCCCTGAAAATGGGACATGTAGACTTTGCAGTAAAAACAAGCATCCAATTTTTATTCTTTATTGATTTGTCAGCCGCCAAGCATGCAAAGGTCTTCGTAAAAGCGTGTGTTGGCAGCTTTTAGGCGTTGATCTTCAGCTGGCTTAGTAATGCGGTCGGCGCTTGTCAAGCGCACTTGCTTTGCAGCATTGTTGACACTATTTCAATCAAAGCAACAGTTGCCTATATAAAGTCAACCCGTTGCCCGATTCGAACTGTATTTTACCAACACTGCAAACGCATCAACTATCTTTCACCAACTTTTCTGATCTTTGAGTATTCAATACTTTGAACAACTGAAACCATGTCTTCCAGCAACGCCTCGTACACTCTGCGCTACTTTGACGCCATCGGTCTTGCCGAGTCGTCTCGCATTCTGCTGACTGCTGCCGGTGTCGAGTGGACCGAGGAGCATCCCGAGTGGCCACAAGAGAAGCCCAACCAACCGCATGGCCGTATGCCTGTTTTGGTTGAGAAGAGCACTGACGGAAGCCCCGACTTTGTTATCTGCGAATCGACAAACATTGAGCGTTATCTTGCACGTACTTATGGTTTCTTACCCGCTGATCTTAAGCAAGCGGCACTTCAGGAGCAGATCCGCGACCTAATGTCAGACGTCGGCAACCTCATTACTGGCTATGTACATTGCAAGAACGAGGAGGACAAGGCGGAGTTCCAGACCAAGTTTGAAGGACTTTTGGAGACGCTAATCAAGGTTCAGACTAAATTGCTCAAGGACAACGGCAATACTGGTCGGATGTTTGGTGATAAACTGTCGTACGCCGATATTATTGCCTATGGGTTCTACATGAACCTGTTGGTTAGCTTGGTCAAGTTCAAGGCTGATATTGTCGACGATGTCAAACCGAAGCTGACGCCCGAGATTGTCAAGCTTATTTCTACCGTTGAGACAGATCCGCTGGTCGAGAAGCACAAGTCTAGAGGCGGTAGCTTAGTTGCAGTTGTCTCGGCTTAAATATACTTTATTTTTTGTTGTGCATTCAATATGGTATTCAATTATTATATGTTAATAGCAGCAAAGCTTGACTAGCATATCAAAAATACCCACACTTGCTATGTTGTATACTGGTCTAAACTCAGCAGACAGTAGTTTTCGACATAGTTTAGTTTGCGAAAGTTGTCAGAATATTGAACAATACACGCTTACACTTTAAATCGCAACAATGTTGGTTTTGGAAACTAGCTCATATCCATAAAAATGTGTTAGATTATTGGTGAAAAGTATCGTGTTTCTGCATGTAGTTTGCACATTTTGTGGCTGGCAAATTAATAATGACCACGTTTAAAACATGAGTGTTGGGAAGTTTTAGCCTGCATTACAGCTCAGTCCAATAAAAAACTATTTGAGTCCAAAAATACACGGAGCACCATTCAACCATTGAAAGAGAGACAAAATATTCGGAGCCGATAGATTTCCTGTTTTATTCGTTTTTGGCTTCCAAACTGGCAACGTCATCACTCTAGGGACCCCTGAAAATGGGACATGCAGAGACTTCGCAGTAAAAGCAAGTATCTGATTTTTATTCTTTGCATGCCTGGCGGCTGACAAATCAATGGAGGTTTCAGTAAAGAGCGTGTGTTGACAGCTTTTAAGCATTGATCTTCAGCTGGCTTAGTAATGCAGTCGGCGCTCGTCAAGCGCACTTGCTTTGCTTGGATTGAAATAGTGCCAACAATGCCGCAACGGCTGGCTATATAAAGTCAACCCGTTGCCCGATTCGAACTGTATTTTACCAACACTGCAAACACATCAACTATCTTTCACCAACTTTTCTGATCTTTGAGTATTCAATACTTTGAACAACTGAAACCATGTCTTCCAGCAACGCCTCGTACACTCTGCGCTACTTTGACGCCATCGGTCTTGCCGAGTCGTCTCGCATTCTGCTGACTGCTGCCGGTGTCGAGTGGACTGAGGAGCATCCCGAGTGGCCACAAGAGAAGCCCAACCAACCGCATGGCCGTCTACCTGTTTTGGTCGAAAAGAGCACCGACGGAAGCCCCGACTTTGTCATCTGCGAGTCAAGCAATGTTGAGCGTTATCTTGCACGCACCTACGGTTTCTTGCCTGCTGATCTTAAGCAAGCGGCACTTCAGGAGCAGCTCCGTGACCTGATTTCAGATGTCGTTTCGTTGTTTTTCACTCAGGTTCAGTGCAAGAACAAGGAGGACAAAGCGGAGTTCCAGACCAAGTTTGAAGGACTTTTGGAGACTCTGATAAACGTCCAGACCAAATTGCTCAAGGACAACGGCAATACTGGTCGGATGTTTGGTGACAAGCTATCGTACGCCGATATTATTACGTATGGGCTCTACATAAAGCTAGTGGTTGGCTTTGTCAAGTTCAATGCTGATATCGCCGATAATGTCAAATCCAAGTTGACCCCCGAGATTGTCAAGCTTATTTCTACCGTTGAGACAGATCCGCTGGTTGTAAAGTACAAGTCAAGAGGCGGCAGCTTGGTTGCAGCTCTCTCTGCTTAAGCGTTATAACATTTTTATAGCATATTTTGATTGCAGCTTTAAACAAATTGCAACGTCATTATCAAAGTGCAAACATTATTTTGAATATGTGTAAACTTAAACTCCATACATCTTGAATCAAAATCCATTTCAAATAGCCATATGAAAAGTTTGATCTGCCACATTGCCGGCTATCCATTCTGGTTAAATAGCGCTGACGCCAGTTCCAACATTGATATTTTTAAATATTGTTATTGCATGTTAATTATAGTGTTTATTGTCAAGAAATAATCAAGCTAATAATTAGTAGTGCACTACACCAATCCCGTATAACGGAATGCTATGCCAAGAACGTGGCTGAAAGCAATAAAAACTTGTCGCAAATTTGCAAGGCTCCAATATCTTGCTCTCTCAAAGTGTCCATATATACATTCTAAATATGTCATACATTTTGCGCTATTTTGACGGTATTGGGATTTCTGAAGCAACCAGACTGTTGCTAACAGCCGCAAACGTCGAGTGGACCGAAGAGCACCCTGAATGGCCGCAAGAAAAAGCTAATCAGCCATATGGACGAATGCCAGTGCTGATTGAGAAGGATGTTTATGGTGAAGCTGACTTTGTTGTTTGCGAGTCTGGAAGCATTGAGCGCTATCTGGCCCGAAAATACGGATTCATTCCCGCAGACTTAAAACAGGCCGCGCTTCAGGAACAGCTACGCGATCTCATGGTTGACGTCAACCACGCACTTGCTGGACGGCTGAGCAGCAGATGCAAAGAAGATAGAATGGAAAGCGAAAAGAAGTTTGAGGACCTCTTGGCATTAGTTATCAAAGAGCAGTCCAAGCTGATTACGTCTAATGGCAATAACGGTCTTTTGTTTGGAGACTGTCTCTCTTACGCCGATATCGTTTCGTACGGCTTTTATAAAAATCTTTTGCAGAGCGTGGTGGTGCTACTGCCGGACGTCGCTGACATTGTTAGGACCATGCTAACACCCGAGGTTGTAAACTTGATCTCTGTTGTTGAATCTGATCCCAAGGTTGTAAAGCATACCTCAAAGGGCAACAGCCTTGCAGTTGCGGCAGTCATGGAATAGTCTTCTTTCGAAAGCGCGGAGAATTTTAACTTTTTTAAACAGTTGCGGCTTTTTGTATTGGCCGAAAAGATAACGTGTTATTTTTTCTAAAACTGCGGTTGGGCTCTTTCAATACATTTTGAACTTTTAGTCTAAGTACTCTACTTTGTATTAATCTTTTTAACATACCAGTGCTTTAATGGCGACAAGCAAGGACCCGCAATATATACTGCGCTACTTTGACCGCATTGGCGTTGCCGAGGGATCCAAACTGCTGCTGTCTGCAGCAAATGTTGAATGGATTGAAGAGCATCCAGAGTGGCCTCAAGAAAAGCCTAATCAACCGTTTGGGCGCATGCCTGTGTTGATCGAGAAACATGTTGACGATACAGATTTTGTTATTTGTGAGTCTGGAAACATTGAACGGTACCTTGCGCGAGCATACGGATTTATTCCAAGTGATATTCGCCAGGCAGCCTTCCAGGAGCAGCTGCGTGACCAAGCTTCTGACATGTTTGCTGCTTTCATATCACAACTAGTCGCTAAAAGCGAAGAAGACAGAAGAGAAAACTTTGCAAAGTTTGACGGTCTGCTGGACAAGCTTGTTGAAGTTCAAACCAAGCAGATAAATGCCAATGGCAATAATGGACATCTGTTTGGCGACAAACTGTCTTATGCAGATATTGTCACATATGCGTTTTATAAGATCATAGTTGTTGGGATGGTCAAGCGGCAAGCCAATATTGTCGACATTGTCAGGCCAAAGTTGACGCCTCAGTTGATTAAGCTTATCACTGCTGTTGAAGCCAATCCGTTGCTGTCAAGCTATATGACAAGAAGCGACAGTCTTGCAGCGGTGGTAACCAAACCAACATCCGCCCGGCTTTAATTCAGGTTAAAATTATTGACTAATACATAGTAGGACAAAACATTATACTATATTTGTTTTAAACATCTTGATAGTTTGCTCTAATGTTTTGAATACTACATATCATTGACCGCAGAAACTATATTTTAACCTACAAATCAGGTATTACCGAAAAGACGCCAGGTGGTTGTTCCGAAACTGGTGCCGACAGAATCCCGTTGTAGATAACATATCCAAAGAAGACAAACAGCGCACCCACAACTGACCTGACCTGCACAGGAAGGTTTGGATCAGCCCGCTTACTGTTCGGCGGGACAGTGGAAATATTCGTGTAGCGAGATATAGCGTGCTTAACTATAGATCCCATTCCACCCAGAAAGCTTTGCTCTGAAACAATAGTAGGCGGTGAAAGATGTGCGTGGATGCGATCGCAAAAGGCAATCAGATTGGAGTACTTTTCAACAATTGTCGTTTTCAATGTGTTCTGTGGCAGGTCAACGTAGACGATCAGAGACAGACAGCCGTAAGCAACCGTGTCTAGCGTGGTTGGCTTATCGCCAAAAAAGTACTGCTTTTTGTCAAGCTTTTTGGATAGCGCTGCTAGGTACTGATCAGCCTGTTCATAGATCGGATGAGTTGACTTATCCGCATGGCGTCGAAAGCCTTCCTTGGCCAGCAAGTAAATACGTGGCAGCTTGCTTCTCAGCGACCCAGGCATGGTCTCGTCATCTGCAGCTTTGTTTGCATCCTCCACCTCGGAGCTGATACCAACTGCCTTTAGTCTCCGCACAGCGTAGTCTTGCAGCTGTGTTGGAATAGCCAGACTAAGTGGGAAGCCAAATAATTTAGCCAAGCGTGGTCTAGTCGCTTCAACAAAATTTTCTGACACAAGATACCAGCTGAACAGCAGGGAATCCACCAGCCCGTCCTGTATCATCGAAATGTACGCACTCAACTGTGATATCTGCTCTTCATCTAGATCCGCGTCCAGGTTGTAGCCCTGGTTCTTCAGGAACTGCACAGTGCGCCAAAATCCAGACTCAATCTTAGAATCCTGGTACAGCAAGGCGGGCAGGCATCCATTTTGAGATATGCCTGTGCTATTGACCTGGCAAAGCTGCCATTCTGCTTTGCACAACTGTAGGTATGTCTACAACAGCTTCAATTCAAAGAATGATTCAGTAGCAATCCGCGCAGAGAATATTGACAAATGCATAATAAACCCGGTGCAAAGTGTGCTTTGCATTTACACGCTTACCTGAGCGCTGACACAGGACGCGTCGAACGAGTACAGGCCCTCGGATTCAAATGGCGATCCCCACGAGTACAGCGAATACATATATACAAGTGCGTAAGTTTTTTATTCTAAATCAGACTGGAGAGAAAGAAAGCGGGGAGTGATCCACAATAATCTTGTATTCTAGAATATCAATTTTTAATTCGTTTCTTGCTTTTCAACGTTTCATTCCAAATTCTTAAACACTAATATTTTTATACGCCAACAGCCAAATATGGACTATAGTCACGTACTTTGCGATTTGGAGCAGGCGTGTGCCGATTTCCAAGTATGTTTGGGCAGCGATGCGTGTTGCATTCGCCAGTTTGGTGTAACCATATTATTGATACTGTCGCTAAACACTTTTGACCAACTTGTATCTGCACATGTATAACGTAGGTCCCAGCAACACGGTTTGCAGCCGAGCAGCAGCTACAGGAATTTGGAAAGCGCTCAGATGCAATTGCAGCTGGAAAATACGCACTAGGTACGCACAGCCATTATCTGTCACAAAGTCAGTGCACCATAAAGTAGCATTTGATCAGGGACTATGGAGTTTATCAGGGTAGCATTCTACCGAGATACCACTAAGAACTCTGATCCCGGGATCTTTGGTGTAAATTGGGCATATAGCTAGCAGCCTGACCACGTTGCAGTGTTTGCAAAAAGTACACATGGTACATTGCAGCGCTGTCAGTTGATTACTACGTTCTAATCTCTATCTACATATTGCAAGCATGTAGTCAACTCGAATGTGCCCACAGCAAAGTTCTTTGCCGTGCGGGGGATCAAGGAAGCGGTTACTGCGAGCTACGCGGCGATTGGCCTGGTTAATACGCTGGCACTTCGCGACGAGTTGTTTCAGCTGGCGCTAGCAAACAGTCGCAGCTTCGAGTCGTTTGTGCTAGACTCGCTCTGCTGGGTGATTGCTGTTATTACCAAACGTGCGTGGGTTGATACGCCAGAGGAGCAGAGGCTGGCATTTACCCAAACGCTTTGCAAGGACATTGTACGGCACACAACGCCGTGTATTGGCATGATAACTGCAACATATTTAATTGACGAGATTGCAGGCGGCAGCAAATGCTCACAGTTTCGCCTGCCATGGGAGTTCCACTATACGTGCAAAACCACGTTCGAAAATGCGCACATGCTACATATCTTTGAAGCGGCTCTCAAAGTAATTCACCAACAACTGCAGCGGTCAGCCGAGATGCAGCATGCGCCTTCAGGTGGCAGTCATACCATTGCCTACGAGCGGCGATCTGCGCTGCACATTGCTGACCGGGTTCTCAACTGGGCATTTACCTCTTCTGATGAAAGCAAGGTTATTGCCGCCTCGTTTGGGCACTCTAAAAGCGGGTCAGGCGCCAGCAGAGCCGGACAGAGAGGCTCGAGCCGAGACTCGGATAACCTGGATGACGGCGATGGCTCTGGATCGGCGATCTTTGAGAACGAATTTCAGAACCGCACGCCCTTGTTTCCGCGCAACTGGCAGTCACTGTTACTGAGTAGTGAAGTCCTGACCATGTTCTTTTCGGTATATGAAGCGACCCTAAGCGACCAGATGCACGCGTATTTTTCTCCTGGGAGCTCGCATCTTGCGCTGCAGTGTTTGGTCCAGGTATCGGGCATACGCGGGAAAGACATTTTTGCTTCGGCTGATGCTAAAGACAGCGATGCGCTGCGGGCAGAGTTTGCACGGGTAATTATGCGGAACCAGTTGCAGATGATACGCCATGTATGCTCGATGGACCTAGTCTCCGAGGGATCCGAAGACATGGTGGTCGCCACAACACAGATGATACGGCGGTTTATCGAGACGCAGCTGGAAGAGCCGTCTTCGACGGTTGTGGCCAACCAGCGTCTGCATTCGCTGGCGTTTTTAGTTATTGGCATACCCGAAGCCCACGAATACTTTGGCGAAGTAAGCAAGTTTATTTGCATGCTGCTGAACTCTGCAGCAGGAATCTTGCGATCGGACATGCTGCAGCGGGTAGACGATGACTTTGGCGATGTGGATAATTACTTTGTTATGCAGGCATTTGATGAGCTTGCCAACGCATGGTCGACAGTTATCAACCAAATCAGAGAATGGGAGTACCTAGAGGAGGCAGCCGCAGGTACTAACAGCGGAAGCAATGGCGGTGACAAGCAAGTGAGCAACCAGAGCGTGCTCACCTCGTTTACTCACTTTTTAGTCACCACGGCGTATCTGATCCGTTCGGAATATATCCAGCTGCGCATGCTAATGTGCGAGGACAGTGTCCCCTCCAACAGCTCTCGGGCTGAGACGTTTTCAATCGATCAGGGGCTTTTGGCCAAAGACTATGTCGTGTATGAAGATCAGTTGCAGTTCTTTGCACTATTGGCACGTCTGGATCTGCGCACGTCACTGGACCGCATGTACGAGAACCTATGCAGCCGTTGCAATGCTCTTCAAGAAGAGTTTAAATCTCTAGAGTCAGGAACAGCTGGTGAAAGCTACAACCAACACACCATTGACTTGCTGCATGAGCAAACGCAGTGGATTGTACTGATGATTGGGTTTACCTTGTGCGACTCTGGCACGTCGGAGCGTGTTTTGATCCCAAAGCCTGTTTTAGAGTATTCTGCTGCGTGCTCAAACACTGGCCAAGATCTTACAGTACAGTGTATTATGGTGTTGCTCAAAATGCTAGAGTTCGAGCTGGTCAGTCCGTCCTCGCCACTGGCAGCATATGGCAGTCCACTTCTTGTTGAGACGCTGTTTTGGGCGCTGCGACGCATTGCACCCGTGTACTTTCTGCTGGACCGTTCAGACTACCGCGACGTTAGCAAATCAACTATAACAGCTTTTGGCAGCACAGGCGACGGCGGAAACGGATCGGTTATAATCAATGGAGTCCTAGATTTGGTCAAGCGGACTTTTGATCTGTGGTCGGCAGAGGAGGACGTGCTACAAATGTGTGTTAGCGTATTGCTTGCACTTGGTCAGCGCACGGCTATTGCCCGCGAAATTACATCGTCGTCGCAGTTTACGCCGCTGATGCAGTACTTTACGAGCAACATTAGCCGATTCCCTGAAGCCATCCACGGATCGATTATCGAGGCATTGGCGCTGCTTGCCTGCCACTCGTCGCCAGCCGATCACGAGCGGTGCTTTTCGGATCTCAAGACGCTCATCCTTCGCAGTTTTAGTCAGGTTGTGCACAGCAGCGACTTTATGGCCCGACACCAGGATGCGCGTCTAGTCAATCAGCTGCTAGGCGGGCTGGATATGATGGACGGGCTGCTATCGGCAGCAAACTTTAGAAATATGGACGCGATATTTGGACTGTTTTTCGAGGTGCAGCCACTATTTGAACAGCTACTGACTGTTTATGCTCACGGAGACGAAATTCCTTGCCAAGTAATTCAAGTTATGGAATCCGCCGCCCGCTATTTGGATGTGTCGTCCCTCCCCGACGACGAACATATGCTACGGTTCTCACATTGCTTCCGAACCCTCTTGCGCCAGTATCAAACGTCTGCCGTTGGTCACTCAAAGTCGCAGTCGGACACCGATATTGAGTCGTTAAGCAAGATTACATCGTTGATCTCTGCTGTTTCGTATCTTGTGCACAATGAAATGGGATTTGCGCCGAATGAGGCTAGTCCATCGATACCCAAGGCGGTCGCAGACGATTTTGGCGAAACTGAGGTGTTTGGCCTTTACTGCGTCCATGTTACAGCCGATTCATCGCAGTTACTGACACCCAATGTGCTGCGGATACACATCCAGCTCATTTCAGAAATGGCACAGTATCGCATGCCGTCATTGATTCGCTGGCTGCCGACCGAGATCTGGGCCCAGATTATGGATGTACTGCTTGCAGGTATTGACCACAGCATTTATGACGTCGGTCACCGCACCTATGAAGCTATCAGCAAACTTGGCGCATATGTAAAGGTGGCTGGCATTGGTAGCGCGCCTGCAGAGCTACGAGATGTGTTTAGCCGAGGCTTCAAACAGCTACTGAGCAAGTTGCTTCAGGCGTTGTTGTTTTCGCCATTTGACGTGGAGTTGGTCGAATATGCTGGTACTGCACTGGTCACGCTGGGTTTGCTTGACCCTAGTCATCTCCAGACATGCTTCCAAGGCCTTTTCGCTCAGGGCGAATCGGAGGCATTTGCAGAGCGGCTGTCATCGACGCTGACAAAGTTCAATTCCGATTTGGAGGCAAGCGATGCCGTTAGAGGGCTTCTTAAGACGGTAAAGCCTATCCCTGATCCGATTGACAGTGCAGAATTGCGCCAGCCTCTGTTTGAGTTCCTTGTCAACACCCGGGCTGTGTTGCGGATAAAGTAATAGTTTAGCACTTTGTGACTAGAATTGTCTTTATTGGCACTAGGTTCTAGATTAGCGTTTCTAGATTTAAGCAATTCCAAAATACAAGCTCAATATTATCTAATTGATCGACTTTGACAATACAGCCCATGTGCTGAAAGCGTACATTCAATGCTGTAGCAAAAATACTTTTTTATTCTACCACTATCCTAAATTTATCCCCACTTTAATTGGCAATTGCCATCTTGCATCTGATCGCTCAATGGGCAAATTTGCGCTCAATAGCAACATGTGCATCCAAAATTCTGTGCCTAGACTTGACCAAGCAAGCATTTTGTGAAAGGCGGGGTAGCAATCATTGAATAATATGTTTAGTATAACTTGAATATCATATACAAATAGCCGAGGAATTCGCCACTATGCCCCGGATGGAATTCTCCTTTTCTTGTGTCTATCTGGTCTCTTGCACGCTTGACTCAAGCTTGTTGTTTTCTGTTGACCCTCTTTTATAACGACACCACCAACTACAGAATTACAGAACGCTTGGGCCAAACCGCGTCTCATCATTTCGCGTAGCTTCTGTACACTGGCGTGTTTGCTAAATCGAGCAGCTTAAAGAGTAGTAACTAGCTGACAAGGGAGGGGAGACGGTTCCCGATGAAATGAACAACGACATTGGTCAGCAGTTTGACGGTGCTCTTCATTCTTCATCAGATGACAAGTTTGACATATTCGCAATGTCGACGGGCGTTCCGGACTTTGTCAAAAAGCTATTCAGGTACGTAAATGCGCTTGCTATTTTAGACCGCGTGGGGAAAACGATCGGATTTATTTGTATTAACACATGCTGTTGTGCGCACATGGCCGAAAAAGCAACTGCATTACAAGCTATATTTCTCCACGTTGCGTGCAACCAATGTTGCTCTTAATTTTGAGTGTATTAATTAGCCATACTGATTATATTTATTATGTAGGATGCTTGAAGATGAAGCGCATCGGGAGGTTGTTTGCTGGGGGTATGATGGCGAGAGCTTTGTAGTCAAGGATCCAAACGAATTCTCAAAGTACGTCTTGCCGCAGCATTTCAAGCACAACAACTTTGCTAGCTTTGTTCGCCAGCTCAACAAGTATGACTTTCACAAAGTAAAAGTCACCGAGGACAAGCGATATGGCGATGAGGTTAGTATATGCAGACATGAATATCTTTGAAGTCGTTTATTTACGACTTTTATATTTACAGCGTACTTTTCTGTGTGTAGGCGTGGGAGTTTAAGCATCCGCGGTTTCAGCACAATCGGCCGGATCTCCTAGAAAAAATAAAGCGAAAGATCCCTCCAAAGTCCAAGTCGCTGGGCGGGGTAGGCAATGGGCGGCACAGTGACAGCGAGCTCCGCATCGTTTCCGAAGACCTGCAGAGCCAGATCCACCTGCTCACGCATGCGCATGCCGAGGTTACAATGTACATGCACCAGCTGAGCAAGCAGCAACAGGTAATGATTGACGAGCTCAACGGACTCAAGAAGAACATGCAGACGCAGGATCAGCTTATGGAAGAGTTTGTCAGATACCTGGTGAACCAAGATGCAGCCAACGGCAAGAGCAGCAGTATGGGCACGTCGGCTTCAATTGCAGCAGCAGCGGTGGCGGCGGCAGCGGCAGCGGCGTCGACATCAGGGCTTGGTAATATTGAAGCGCTGGGGCATATTCCGGGCATCGGCTCAGTTCCGACAGCCAGCGTTGAATCGGTGCTAGCCAACGGAAACGGACTGGCTGGAAACGGGATTTTGACTGACGAGAGTGCCAGTGGTGGCAGCAGCGCTTGCCTGGACGCACAGCAGCCGCAGCACCCACAGATGCAGTCACACCAGCAGCCTTCAGCGCAGCTCTGCGAGCTTTCCCGCTAACACTACGGCGTAATTAATATTTTCGAAATTTCCTTTCTCCAATTTTGGTGCCTGTTTTATTTATAATTTGGGTGTTTTGTTTAAAATATCAGAGCTCTTTATTTTATTTCGCGTGCGCAAGCGTTCGCTGGCATGTTTTTGTATGTGCCTTGGTATGCATGCAATGTATCGAGGTGCACGCTGGAGTGTTTGGAAACAATGGGTGCAATAATAAAGAAAGGCCTGGTGAGAAATTTTAAAAAGCAAAAGTGACGATATTTTCTATGCATTGTTTATTGCCCAGAAGCGTCGTTATTTGCTATGCAGCGCAAATTGGTTGTTTGACAAGAAAGTATATGCGGTTCTGTGTTTTTGCCCTGGCCTACCGCACGGATTGCGCTTGCCAGAAGCAAACGCTTTATTGTACTGCACTGGGCGCACACTATGTCGGTGGGAGGGATGCCCGAAATAGCAACTGCTTTTTATTAACCGGCCAGCTACTTTCCTCCCTCCCGCTTTACCATCCTGCGGAGCAGTTAATGTTTGTTCCCAATTTGCTCACAGGTTAATATATATGGCGGCCGCCTGATTGCCACTTGACATTTGGATAGCTCTTATCTATACTCCTACCGCACCCTCCCCCTTTCCCATTTAAGCTCATCCTTTATATTCGATATATATATTTTCGAGAGCTTGCTCTGTTCTTGGAGATATCCAAATACACGTCGGCATTTTTAGAGATACTCACACGCCTTGCTGCACAGCGTCGACAGTGCGAAATCCCAGAATTTATCGCATATAACCACCTGAGGCATTGTCAACGAAGCCTCTGCTGCCAGCAAAGCAAAATCTAGACATCTGTGCCGAACCACGCATAGACGCAAGCAATAGCAGCGCCAAGGTAAATGCCGCGGTTGATGAGAAACCTTTCAATGATTTTCTTGTTTGCGCATCCACAATTGTTCCGACCAACGTAACCCACTGTGCTTGTATCGCAGCCCTTCTATATTGTGCGATGTTTACGTTCCCGAATTTTGATGCACTAGCCAGCAAGTATGCGCGGCACTCTGGCATTTAATTTCAATTGCAATCCCTGAGAGCTGTGCGATTCAGCATTCTTTCTGCGTACAAGTGCAAGACATTGTCGAGGGGTGGACAGAAGGACGCCCAATCGGCCTCCTTTGCTTGATTGCGAGACACTTGCATGTTCCCAGCACTCAGATTTCTACAAGCCATGTTCCTTGTGCGACGAGTTGTGGCGGCGGCACGGCATACAAGCCCCGGGATGGGTTTTGTGTTTGATGTGCCTCCGCACTTGCACTGCGCTGTCAATTGCTAACATCCCAGAGCACTATTTGGCCCTTTTCTTTTTGCCTTATCTTTGACGATATAATCTGCCTCGTTAGACGCCAGAGTATCTGGAGACCCGATCTGTTTAGTCGCCACACGCAGCCTAATAGCTTCTTTTCCACCCTCTTCCGCCACCTATACTTATTCGTTAATTGTTACCTGTAGTCGTCATGGGTATTTCAGCGATTTTCAAGCGATCCAAGACATCTGGGTCATCGGATAGCGGCAGCGAGGCCCAGAAGGCGCGCCATATCAAGCGGCACCAGAATGTTTCGGCACCTGTAGTAGATAACAATGCAGGCGTCAAAGACCGCAGAATGGCATCTGTCGACCATCCAGCGCGTGCAAGGAAGGCTACGGGCCGGTACGCGCCAGCACCGGACTCGCTCTCATCGTCGGACATGGATCTACTGCCCACGCCAGGCAACAGCATTGACGAAGGATCGTATGGCCGCCATTCGCAAAAGACCAATGCCAAAGCCAAGGTTTTCCAGAGGCCGCCACCAGTCAACACGCAACGCCCCAGACAGGGAGCGCTCGATGACAGCGTGCTCGGGCTGCATAGTCTGAAGACTCCGCCGCTGGACGTGCCACCACCTCGGCACAAAGAGCTTGATCCTTTTGGTAAGTTGCATGCATGTTACGACAAGCCACCATATCGTTTCTAGTTGTGCTGTGGTTTTCCTTCTATGCGCACGATTGTTCTCTGGAACCAGTCTGTTTATCTGTAAAGGTGGGCAGGCCCGGTCATTTTACCATTGACTCACCATTCTGCTGACTTGAGCCTTGTTCTGTGCAAGCTCAATGGTGCTTTCGCGCAAAAGAACGCAACCAACAAAAAGTGCAATTACAAGTACTAACAAAAAGAGGCGTTATGTAACTCTGAACCCCGTTTCTGTCTGACCGTCAATTGCTGGCGAAAGAATTGGATAGAAGACAGTCCGCCGCCTCGTCCGTTGTCTGACTTTGAAGACCCCGTTTACATTCCGCCACTTACGCTAGCCGCCACCCTGTTTGACGACTATGGAACCGCAGGGAGCGTCCCTGCAGCTAGCGTCTCAGCATCTGCATCAGCCACCAGTGCTCGTACCAAGACTGCCAGCGCAACAAAGGCGGTAGGATCTGGATCTGGGTCGCTTGATCTGCTGAGCGAGTTTAATGCTACGTACAGCTATCTTTTCGGGTCTCCTCCTGTAGACTCGACGCCTTCTTCGGACAATACTGCGGCACGCACTGCGGGCACCAAGACCAGCTCCGGGCTGCTCAGTCCAGCCAGCACTGAGCCGTCCAAAACGCCTAGCCCAGTTAACGAAGAGGCAAGCGACGATGGACAGAGCTCGGCTGGTAGCACTAGCACTAGCAGCAGCAACAGAACAGCTGAAGATCCTGAGCTGGAAGAGGAGCGGCGCCGTGAGGAAGAGCGCAAGGCATCAGAGCAGCGCAACCGTCGGCGCGAGATGATTAAGCAGCAGGTCGCGTTTGAGCGGATGAAAGAGCGTCACCGGCGGCAGTGCCCGAGCCAGTCTGCCGGGCCAGTTGGCAACATTGCGCGTTGGCAAAAGGACGCTACTGGAGTGGCGATGTCTGGCCATGGATATGCAGTGCCTGGACATGGACAGGCAATGCAGCCCAGCGCAAGCCAGAACCCAATGTTTGCCAGCAGTGCAACTATCAACCGTGGATTTGCGCAGGCCTCGCCACTACAGCATTCAAATAGGCTGAACGCATCGTTCTATTCCAACATATCAGCCAACGCATCCATGCCGAACATTGCGCAGAGCCCTGATGCGTTGCATATGCATATGCAGCGGTCGCAGCAGCCTCCACTTCTGGTTGATACGGCTGCTGCACGAGCCACTAGTGGAGTTGGCTATCCATATAGTGCACCTGGAATGGGTATGCAGCCACTTCAGCTCAACAGCGGAATTCACTCTGCGCCGGTGTCCGGCATGGGGCCGACAGCAGCTGGGTTCCAGTCGCCAACACAGCTGTGTGCGCACCCGGTAAAGCTGGCCAGCATCCCTCAGAGCTCCAAGAATCCGTACCTGAGCGACACTAGCGGCGACGATGCCAGCGACTCGTCCAGCGCGCGTGACAGCCTTGACACATCCAGCACCAGCAGCTCAGACGCATCATATAGCTCGTTTAAGCCGCCGTCAAATGCTGGAGCCACAGAACTAGCAGTCGAGGAAGCTACAGTCCATATGACTCGCAGAGCCTCGCAGCCAGCCATCTCGAGCAGACGCGACTTTGTGGTCCATAGAGGCAGCAACGACTCGTCGAGTGAAGAGTCGGCCAAGAGCCAGTCGTCGTCAAAGCGACGGGTTCGGTTCCACGAGACAGTATCAGTAGTGTTCAACACTCGTCACTCGACAACAGAGGAGGGAGGCAACTGTTCAAGCGACTCTGACAACGACAGCAGCAACGCTTCATTGGATCTTTCTGATGTGCGCGGAACAAATGGCAGCAGGGTTAATCAGGATAAAGCACGGGTGAGCACAGGTGCTGCCGAGTATGCGGCCGACGATGCCTTTGACGATGCCGGCGCTTGTGGAAGTTTGAGGTACCAGATTCCGGCCATTGCCCTGATGCGGTGGAACGATAACGACACGTTTACTACGGCGAATAGCAAGTTGTCCAGCGGGACCTCAAGCCGCAACATCTCTCCCGACGGAGCAAAGGGCCGCAAACAGCGCCCAAAGCACCGGATTGAGACGCAGCCCCTGCGGGACCGCGAAGCCGAGCGCGAGCAAAAACGCAAGGATATAGCAGTATCCTCAGCACCCGCATCAGATAGGGCGAATCGCACGCAATCGCAGGACGATTCTCGTGCGTATGCCGGAGAGGCGGGAGCCAGCTCTTTTGTGGATACAAACACCAGTGCAGCAGGAGAGGAGCAGCAGCGGTTGGATCCAATGACCGAGGCGCGGCGTGCGCTTCTGGGCCACTACAACGTCCCAACGCCGATGGCCACAATCGGCAACGGCATTCCACGCAGCAGTAACATGTCAGGGGTTACGCGCACGTCGAGCGTCAAGGTCATTGGCCCGCAGTCATTTGCACGGCCAAAGAACCGGTTCTCAGCCAGCAACAGCAACAATAGCGGTAACAATGG
Source organism: Coemansia sp. RSA 720 (assembly GCA_027577495.1). Lineage (NCBI taxonomy): Eukaryota > Fungi > Kickxellomycota > Kickxellomycetes > Kickxellales > Kickxellaceae > Coemansia > Coemansia sp. RSA 720. The sequence goes on from JANBQV010000021.1 coordinate 122,892, forward strand.
CAGCAGTGGCAACCGAAACAATGGCAGCACGGGCCAAACAAAGGGCTCGTGGGAGAGCTACAAGTGCAAGCAGCGCGGCAGCACTAATAACAGCCAGACAGCTGCGGAGCATCGGCAAACGGACAGCAAAGAAGACCAGAGCGGCAAAGTGAGCACTGGATCAGGGACAGCGCGAAGCAGCCTGGACAAAACCTCTGCAACTCAGCAGTCAAGCGGGCAGTCAAGCGTGGGGCGCAAGGAAAGCGACGAGTTCAACTTTAACAACGTGCTGCAGAGCTTTGAACTGTCGAGCTTTGAGCTGACCAAGAGCAAAGAGGGCGGGATGCTTATTCGCTACTCGGACAAGGACCAAACGGGCAAGGACAAGGCAAATGTGGTTGTGTGCGACAGCAGCGATGAAGACGATATTCCGTTGTCAGCAATAGCGCGGTCTCGGTCGGAGCCGGGATCAAACATGCACCGCCAGGCAATGATGCGGCAGAACCAGGATGGCTCGGACAGCAAAACAAGTGCCGATAAGCGCCGTGGAGCCGGAAAGCAGGAATCGCGCAAGCATGTGTTGGTGCGCAATTCAAGTGTAGGCCACAATGTGCGTCAGCCAGCAGTGACTGAGTCAACTTCAGCACCGTCGTCCAGCAAGCGGCGGTTTTCAAAGTGGGGCAGCATATTTTAAACAATATTTTGCAATGCATCTTCTATTAGACTCTTAATAATATACTTTGATCATTGAGAGCTGCCAGAACCAAGTCTTAAAAGGCGTAATTTACATATCGGCAAAGTGCAACTTGAGAGCGTATTTCAGCGGCATCATTGGATGAGGACCTGTCCATGGCCTGGACACTTTGACAGCAGGCCCCAGATCCAGTGCTGTTGTAACCAGCTTGCCGATCTGCGGAAAGTCGCGGCGTATGATGTTGACGGCCTCGTCGAAACTGACGAAATACAGCGGCAAATTAACAAACTGTTGCTTGTCTTTGACGCCGCCAGTCGCCATCCGATTTGCTGCAGTCGTGTTATCTTTAGCACTGGTAACGGCAGACAGTGGTGCCCACAGCCGCTCTTTCTGTGCATTTGTGATCTTTTGGCGACGCAAGTGCGGGTACGCGCTAAAGAGCGGGTTTGGCGTGACGTCAGACATCCCCAGCAACATCCGCACCTGCAGATCCACAACAAAGCAGCCGCTGCGTAGCTGCACCGTGTACAGCGGCGGCAGCGCTCGTGGAACAGATGACTCGACAGTTGGCACCAGGCGTGGGCGTTTGCGCGGACGTGCGCCGTGTCGTTCCATGCGCTCGATAGAGCCGACCAACTCTTTCAGTTTGCGCTCATCGCGCGACAGCCGTGGCGCCGATGACGAGAAATGGTAGTTGACTTCAGCAGTAGCTTCGCTCGAGCGCTTGGACGGACCACTGCTCTTTTGCTTTGAAGTCAATGGCTTTGCTTCAACTTTGGCAACACTGGTATCAACTTTGGCATCGTCAGCATCGTCATTGGTAACCCCGCCAATCACCCGCAACACATCGTCGTGGCCTGCTTCTCGCGCCATGTCTGTTGGAGTTGCGCCTTTTGCATTTGGCATCTGCGCATCTGCGCCGGCCGCCAGCAGCCGCCGCACCACATCAACATGACCATTCGCACACGCATCATGTAACGGCGTGTCACCGCCAAACCCTCGCGCCGCAAAGTCAGCGCCGCGTCGCAGCAGCGCAGCCACAACCGAAGCATGGCCCTCAAGCGCCGCCTCGTGCAGCGGAGTCCACCCTGCGTTGTCGGCAATGCTAAAGTCTGCGCCCTGCGCCAGCAGCCCATGTACTGTCGTGACATCGCCCGCACAGCATGCGCGGTGCAGCTTTGTCTGTCCTGCTTTGTCGCGCACACCAATCAGACGCTGCGCCTTTGCCTGGTCGGTCAGCAGCCGCGCAATTCCCGCATCGGCACACATGTCCAGCGCCGTCAGTCGCCGTGCATCTGCTGTTGCCACTCGTGCGCCGTGGCTCAGCAGCAGCCGCACACACGCAGCATGGCCCTGTTGCGCCGCCACATGCAGCGCTGTTTGCCGCCCTGGACCCACTGCATTAATATCTGGTAACGCCGTTTGTCGCTCCGAGTCTGCATTGTTATCTGGTAGCTCTGTGTTGTTATCTGCATCCGCTGTGTCGCTATCTGACTGCGCTGCACCGCTATCTGGCGGACTAAGCAACAGCGCTAGTGTGTCGTGGTGACCACGCCGTGCAGCCTCATGCACAGCAGTCCACCCGTGCGAGTCCACACACCCGATAGCCGCGCCCCGCTGCAACAGCCGTCGACATGCAACCGTATCGCCTCGCGCAGCCGACCGCACCAACGGTGTGCTGCAATCAGACTCTGCATCACTGAACTCGTCCAAACTGCTGAGCGACCCACTCGATGAAAACAACTCTTCCTCGTCAAACGACGAGTTGCTGCTGCGTCGTGTTTGCAGCCACTCGTCGTCGGCCTGTACTGTTTCGACATCCGAATCGCGCTCCATTCTAGGCCCACCTTGTATAAGTATAAAAAAGTTTGAAATACAAAAAAGAGAATATATTTTTTATTCTCGGATGATCACGCTCCCAACTGATTGGATGCGCAGTTGCAACGCGTTCAAACAATGCTAGTCACGTGCTTTTGATCAATACTTGTTTTGCAATTAGGGCTGGCGCCGACGCTGCAGCCGAATGCGATCGGCGGACTGCGACGACGGCTGCGTGCGCTGAAAATACTCGGTAAGCACCCTGGTCTGCGTGACAGGATCGTACTCTGGGCTGCTTGGATTGAGCTCTGGAATGTCCAGACGCCGGCGGATCCACGCGCTCAGCTCCACTCCTGACGCATCCTGCCCGCTCAGCATGTTTTCCAAAATCTCTCTGCGTCGCGCCACCCGCCGCTGCTGCCACTCGTGATCGTCCATTTCCTGATCCTCCAACTCTTGATCCTCCAATCCTTGATCCTCCGTCTGGTACACGTCCACGCTTGACGTCGATAGCTGCAGCTGAAGCTGCTCCCTCATTCCCGTAATCCGCCGGTGTATCGCCGACACTGGATCATCTATATCCGACAAAGGATCCACATCGCTCATTGACTCCCACATGTGCTCGTTCCTCACGTCCTCGTTGATCTGCTGCGACGGCGCCTCGCTAGCCACCGTGTACTCCAAATGGTCCAGTACAGACCGGTCCTCGAAGTCTATCTCAAACCCACGAGCTGCCGAGCTGGGCTGTGGTTCCTCATGGCTATGCTGCCACGACCGCGCCTCTCGAGCCGTTGTGTACTCCAAATGGTCCAGCACAGACCGACCCTCGAGGTCTATCTCGAACCCACGAGCCACCAAGCTGGGCTGCGGCTCCTGGAGTTCTTCCGCTATAGCATTAACGCTCTGATCAAAATATACAGACAAAGTTGCCGCTGACCCCGACATGGTCCGCAACTGCTGCACCTGCGTCCTGATATTGCCAATCTGCTGCAGCAAATTTGAAGGGGATTCTGACCCTGTGCCCAGTGCAATTGCACGATTCTGGACTTGCGTTCTCAGCTCTGCAATCTGCTGGCGCAGCGACCGAGCCAGTCCTATATCTGTGTGTGACCTGGTTTCTGAGCCACGTCTCGGCGCAGCCAAACCTACCTGCTCATAAAGCGCTATCCGCCGCTGGGCGCTCTCCTGAAGCCTCTCCTCAAGTGTCTCTCGAGCTCTCTCTAGAGCTCTCTCCCGAGCCATATCCCGAGCCCTCGCCTGAGCCCTCTCCTGAGCCATTTCCTGATCCCTCTGCTCCCTGGCCTGCCGTCTCTGCTCATAGTCTCGGCGCCACTGCTCGCTCTCCGCCCGCCTCTGCTCCAACAGCGCACGCTCCCGCTCAACCCGCCCTGCCCTTTGCTCGCGCAACTGTGACCGTGCCCGTTGCAACAACAACTCGGTACTGTCCTGGATCAACGGCGTTTCCACTCTAGGCACAGCAGGGTCCTGGCCCCGAGACGTATTTGGCGCCTGCAAATACGGCGCAACCCGCACTGACCCACCAGAAGTGGACGCAGGGTCCAGTCTTGATACATATGCCGAACTATGCGACGTTGATTGCTGCTCATTGCTTGCCCGCATCTGTGCAACCCGCGACCGCATATCTGCAATGAGCTGCAGCGGCTCCCGAATCGACGCGTCCACTTGGCGGAGCCGCTCGTTGTGCTGCTGCTCCTGAACCTCTCGCATCAGCGTATACGGTCGACTCGCGTTTGTGCGCAGTCCGTCGTGGACCAACGATGACTCGAGCTCCGACTCGGTTTCAGACATGGACACAAGAGTGCGCATCCAGTGCTCAGTCGACCGAGCCGTGCCGTGGGCAAACGGTTCGTCCAGCTCACCAGCCTCAAACAGCGACAATGGCGGAGAGGCTGATGGCGACCAGCTGCGGCGCCCTGGAGCCCTAAACATACGCGCCCACGCGTCGTCTGTGTCTGCGTCTGTGTCTGGTTCGTCTGTGTGGAGGCCCAGGCTGCGTACTGCGTCTTGCACTGCGTACGCAGCAATGGGACGCTGGGTGACGAGGGCGCGGCATGTCGGGCATTGGCGGTGGCCAGGCAGCCATTGTTGCAGACACGCGAGGCAGAAAGTGTGACCGCATTGTAGTGTGTGCGCCTGCGCAAACGGCTCCAGACATACTGAGCACTGCAGAGCTTCGCGTACCCGAGCTACACTTGTCGTAGCTGCGGAGAGCTCTGCGCCTTGCACCGTCAGTTCGGCGCTCAACGCTGCCACACGCTCTGTCAGCACCCGCAGTTTCGAGTCCTGTCTGTCTGTATCGTCTGTTTGTGGCCCATCCATTTGCACTCTGTCTGCTACTAGTCCACCTGCTTCTGGTCCACCTGTTACTAGTCTGTCTGTTCCTAACCCGTCTGCTCCCTGTCCGCCAGCGGAAGACACCCAGCGCGGACCTGCGCCGTCCTCGCTGCTACTGCAGTCGCTAACCGTCCCGGTCATGGCTAATAAACATTGATTTAATACAGCGACAAAAGGAAAAATAAAAGGGACAAAAGCGCCACCCGCCTTGCCCAATAGAGCGGCTGAAAATCTACGAACTTACTGCCCAAAATAACAATACATGATGATGAGCACAATAGGCGTATTGTTGGCTATGTTGATATTTGTGCAGGTGGCGCCTTTGCCGTTGCAACTAAACCGACTCGCCTGCAACACGCTCCATATACAAAAAGGCCCGGGCCCGGCACGTCCCACTGTTCTGCGAACAAACCAAGGACTCTTGATCTGCCAGCCATATTTCTACTCCCTTTCCCGCCTCTCCGCCTCCCACACCCTAGCAATCTTGCCGCTTTATTGATTCCTAACTTTTACCCGCTCCATATTTTCATTAAAATGAAGTTCCTTGCCGTCTCCGCCCTGATTGCCGCTGCCGCTGCGCAGAGCCCGCAGATGACCATTCCGTCGCAGACCCTCAACCAGGCGCAGATGGAGGCGTTGGCCACTTTGAGCGCCGCCCAGGCCCAGCTCAACGCGCAGAACTCGCAGATGATTGCCGACAACCGGGCGTCGCAGGAGGCCGCCATTTTGAGCATCAGCGGCATTGTGCACGAGTCGGATCTCGGCGAGCTCGACTCGTCTCACAGCCACAGCGGCAGTGGCAGCGACAGCGATAGCATGGACCACGACTCGGTCGACGAGGAAGACACCGACAGCGGCGCTGCATCTGTTACCGCGTCCGTCCTGGCCGTTGCCCTGGCCGTTGCTGTCATGTTCTAAACATTCTTTTTATCTGTCTGCCAATTTTCTTTAGTTTTTTATAGTTAATACGAGGGTTTCTTGTGTGCATGTGGTAACTTTGATGGAGCTAATTGCGCATGCAGGGCTTTGGCTCGCGTCGATGTTTGAGCTGTGCGACTTTGCATCTTTGTTGCGTCAATGTGCGCTTGAGATACGCAGCTGCGGAGCCGCGTTATTTCGGCGTTTGCTTTGGCAACTGTTTGCTGTGCATGTTGTTTGATTTGCGTGTTGCGTTGTTCTGCCACCGACACGTCGCCCTGCAGCATCTGTACGAGCTCCTGCAGCCGCGCATTCTCAGTCTCAAGGTCTTTTTGAAAGTTTTGCAGCTGCGCGTTTTCTGCCTCCATTTCTTTCTGGTACATTCGCAAATGTGCGTTCTCAGTCTCAAGATCCTTCTGAGTGCTCTGCAGCCGAGTGTTCTCCTCCTCGAGTTCATGTGTGCGCTCAAGCGACTCGCAGTGCTCGTCCAACAGCCGCGCGTTCTCGGTCTTTAGATCTTTCTGGCATCTCTGCAACCGTGTGTTTTCAGTCTCCACACCTTGCAATCTCTCACTTTCGGCACGTACTCCACGTAGCTCGGCCCGCAATGTCTGGCACTCGTAACTCAGCTCCTGTTGTGCACGCTCGTGGTGCCGGGCCATTTCCTCAGATGTGTTTACGCACTCGGCCAGCAGCCGCTCGAGCTCGTCGCGCTCGGCAGCAATTTCGGCTACTTCTGTTCGAGTATGCGTGGACTCGGGCGTGTCGGACTGCATCGATACTGCGTCGAGCAGACCACTCGCATCTGTACTGCTTTCTGGGTTACTGCCGTTACTGGCCGTGGTGCTCGACTCGGTACTGCTGGACTCTGTGTCGCTTGACTCTGTGTACAGTGCAATGATCGAGTCGGTCCGCCCCACCGCATACTCGCTACTCGTGCGGTTGGCTTCTTCCTCTGTCCGCAAATACGTCGCCAGCCGGTCGATCCCCTCCTGCATGCTCGAGTGCACAATGTGGTGCCGTGGCTTCAACGACTCTATGCGCAGCGGAAACCGCCATGTCGATGACCCACTGCGTCTTGTTAGCCCGACCATTCCGTTGTAATACACGTTTATTTGCTAATATATTTGTACAGATATAAAACGAGTGCACAAAACAGAAAATAATGTGGTTGTTGGCGAAAAACGAAAAATTCTTAATGTGCTCTCCAGTTTGCATTATTTAAACGGCTGCCAAAAATGCAACGCAGTTATATGGTTTGGAAATGCCAAAAAAAACGCCTCCCCCATATACTCCATACTTTATTGCTTGTGCCTGTTTATTGGTTTACAATCTAAAGTGGCGCTTGTTTTTTCGGCTTGAAAAGGGGAAAATAAATGGCTTTCTTTTGCAGTGTTTCGAGTGGGTAAAATCATTTCCAAATTTAGCTAGACCAACAACGACAGACAAGAATTAGAGTTTGCCAAGTATTAGTTGCCGCGAATTACCGCTGCCTCCAAATACATAAAGTGGCTTACCCTTCATCTTGCTAATATTTTTGTTGTACCTGCTTTAATTGTATTGCGATAATACGTTGTTTATTTATATCTTGCTATTGTTGTTTTTGAACGTGTAGATCTCTATAAAATGCCTTTTATTCTCCGGAAATAAACTCCAGCGAATATAGCGCCTGCTTTAACTTTGCAAAGGGTGTTTGCTTGTAATAATCAAGCTATTGTAGTAATTTCTTGGCTGAAATTGATTTAACGTCCATGTTTATACTTTTTGTTCTAAACTTTTGTCAAAGCTTGATATTTTGAACAATAGGTTCATATACCTACCAAAAGTGTTACTGTCAGAACACAGCTGATTAGTTTGAGAATCGGCTTTGGTTGGATGGCCGAGTTGGTCTAAGGCGCTGGAATCAGGATCCAGTCTGGAAACAGGCGTGGGTTCGAATCCCACTTCAACCATTCTTTTTTGCCGTTTTCAGCTCTGGGTCGGCTTTGTTATGCGTATTGCTGGTAGTAACTTTTTGATAGTGTTATTGAAACTAAGACAAGTTTGATTGGGTTTACTCGTGGACAAAGTTGGGCTTGCGCTTTCCAGCAAACGCATCCATGCCTTCCTTTTGATCCTTGGTGGCAAAGGTGGCCTGGAACAAACGGCGCTCAAAGTGCAGGCCAGAGCTAAGGTTGAGCTCATACGCCTGGTTAACCGCCTCCTTGGCCATCTGCACGGACACCGCACCCTTTGCCGCAATTTTCTTTGCAGTCTTAATAGCCTCCTCGACCAGACGTTCAGGCGGGAACACAGCGCTCACCAGCCCGTACGTTTTGGCCTCCATGGCATCTAAATTGACCGATCCCGTAAGAATCATCTCCATGGCTTTCGACTTTCCCACGGCCCTTGTCAACCGCTGCGTACCTCCTGCGCCTGGAATCGTGCCCAAGTTGATCTCGGGCTGCCCAAACACAGCTTTTTCTCCGGCATAGATTATATCGCACATCATGGCTAATTCGCATCCGCCACCCAACGCATATCCGTTGACCGCCGCCACCACAGGCTTGCGCATACGGCCCAACTGCTCTGTCCAGTGCGCCAAAAAGTTGTTCTTGTAGTTTCCGATAAACTCTGTGTCTTTCATTTCTTTGATATCGGCGCCTGCGGCAAATGCACGGTCGCTGCCGGTCAACACAATGGCGCCGATGGAAGAGTCGTTGTCGAAACGCAAGAGTGCATCGTTTATTTCGTGGAACAGCTCGCTGCACAAGGCGTTGAGGGCTTTGGGCCGGTTGAGGGTGACGATGGCTACTCGGCCCTGCGTCTCCGTCAATATCATCTTGTACGCAGGTGTGTCGGTAGTAACTACAAGCATGTCGTCAACCATGGTTAGCAAATACAGGCAATTAGTCGTTTGGGAACAAGTTATGCTTACCTTGGCGGAACGCTCCGCGTGCGTGTAGCGCTCCGTTGGCACGGGCAGCCAGTACGGGGCGCGTAAACTGTCGGCTAGCAAGAGTGCGAAACATGGCGTTTATTGTATTGAATAAAGTAAAGATAAGAGAGCAAAGCGTGTGAAATACACCAGAGTAGATATTGCTGCACGCGCATGTGACGTCGAGCCTCCTTTTAATCAACTTTCTGATCAAATCAACATATTCGTGGTTTGAGAAACCACTTGGGCAAATCAAGCATTCAACCAACTTGTTGTCAAGCACGTGGGTTTCCTCCTTTCCTCATTTATACTCGAAAATACTTGAACATGAAGTGAGTATCCATTTTATTTTTGCGTATCCGCCTCGATGGATACGGCCGGTAGCTGGATATTCAAACGGAAGCACTGGATTTGCACGCGTTGGTGCGAGGGAGAACGCGAATGGAGGATGGATGCTAGGGAATGGATTCGCCAGCTTTCTTTTCTGCACGAGTGGAGTTTGGTCTCTTTTTTGCGGGCATTCAGAAATGCCAGGTTTTTTTGCAATTGCGAAATCCGTGGCATCCCTCAATCCGCAATCCGCAGCCTCCAGTAATTGACCTGCCAGAGGTCATAATGTGCAGACAACCTCTCCAAAACTCTAGCGCATTCCAAACACCCCCGGACATCTACACTAAACACTTGCACTCTAACAAATAGGCTTGAGATCTGCGAATTTTCGGGATACAAGATCTACCCCAGCCGCGGACGTCTCTACGTCACGTCGGACAGCAAAACTCACCGTTTCCTGAGCTCCAAAACCGAGTCGCTGTTCAAGCAGAGAAAGAACAACCGCAGCCTCTTGTGGACGGTCACATACCGCAAGGTCAACAACAAGGGCGTAAAGGGTGAGGTTGCCAAGAAGCGCACGCGTCGTGCGGTAAAGTACAACCGCGCTGTGGTGGGTGCGTCGTGGGACGCAATTAACGCGCGTCGCACAGAGACGACGGCGGTGCGTGCTGAGGCTGTTGCCAAGGCCAAGGCACTGCGCAAGGATGAGGCTGCTAAGAGAAAGGCCCGTGTCGCTAAGAAGAGCAACTAAGTAATTTTTCTGTGGTTTGTAATTGAGCATAACTAAAAGCAACCTTTTATTGAAACTTGTTCATAATTGAGCATAACCAAAGCAACTCTATTGAAATCAAATGCTTAGATGAATTCTTCTTTTTCCTCAATGATCTCCTCAACGATCTCCTCAACCACAAAGTCCTCGCTATCGGCAGCAATAGGCAGCTTGTATCCGGCAGCCAATGCAGCGTCGGTCTCCGTAGCCAACAGCTCGGCGACCTGCGTGCGCCAGGTCTCCCACTCGGACACAAGACGGCGGCGCTGCGACATCAGCTCGGCATCGGCGGCATGCAAGCGGCGCTCGTCCTGCTCGTCAAAGAAGCGCGAGTACGACTTGAAGTCCTTGCGGATCTTCTGCTTCTGCTCCTCAGACAACAGCGACTGCGGGCGCGGGCGCCACAAGAACTGCTTAAAGTCCTCAGTGTCGATCTTTTGCAGCTGCTGGCCCTTAAAGTCCCACACAATATAGCCCGTGTCGGCCAATTGGCGCCACGCTGACGCCGATGTAACCACGTAACGACCGCTTGGATCCCACTCCAGCTCAGTGATATTGTAGTGCTCGGCTGACTCGAGCAACGAAATGGCGTCGCCCGGGTTGCCGGTCTTGGTGGCCGCTGCCTGGTCAAAGTCAGCGTCATAGAACTCCAGCGTGCACGTAGTCACCGTGCGCATGGTAGCCAGCACAATGTGGCGGCCGTGTGGCGACCACTTGAGCGACGTGGTGGTCTTGTTCGGCAGGGTCTTGAGCAAAGTATAACCCTCCTTCTTGACCAGCTTGCCCTTGCGCTCAAACGCATAGAAGCTGACGTTCGTCTTGACCGCAGACATGGCAATGCCGTTGGCGTTGGTCGGCGGCGGTGTCGGATCATCCGTGTGCAGAATGGCAAAGCGGTAGTTGTCGCAGGTCGGCTCCCAGTCAAATGCAACTGCGCTGTCGGTCAGCTCCACCACATCTACTGGCACATCGCGCTCGCCAGTGCGGAAGATCTCCAGGTTGGTGAAGCGCGACTTTTTGGACTTTGTGTACCGCTGCACGCGCACACACATCATCTTGCCACTCGGATGCCAGTGCAGCGACGCAGAGAACACGCTGAACAAGTTCTTCGTGCGCACAACTTCGCGGCTGGGCACCGCCATCAACGTTACACGCGCTGGCAGGTTGCCCTCCTCGGGAGTCCAGTACGCGAGCATCTCAGGCCGCACTGCGCCCGTACGCGCGTCCTCCAGAACGCGAGGACACCACGAAAAGTCCTGGATGCCCGCCACCTTCATGCTCTTCTTGTCCAGCAGCGCCATCGACGGCGCCTCGTAGATCGAGATGCTCGACCCATGCGTCATACGTGCAAAGTACTTTTCGCTCGGCGACCACTTGAACTGCGGCCACGTCGTCTTCACTGGCGTCCCGTCCTTGTTCATCGGCAGCGCAAACGACCGCATCAAAGTCCCCGTACGCACATTCCAGATGCACACGCTGTGGCCCTCGTCGTCCGCCGTAAACGGGTTCTGGTGCTGCTCGTCGGCACCCAGCATCTTGTCCACCGCTTCGGTGCTGATTGGCTCCGACGAAAACGTCACCAAGTACTGCTCGCTCGGGCTAAACTCGGCATGCGTAATAAAAGGGTGCACCACGCGCATAAGCTTCTTGAACTCAGGGCCGCCCCACAATGCCAGCCCTGGCCGATGGAACGTGCACATATACGAGCCCTGCGGCGACCACTGCACGCGAGTCCCCGTCCAGTTGTCGCGCGACGTAATCAGCTCTGCCGCCTGCGCCGTCTCGTTCCAATGCACGCCCACGTTGTTGCCCACATGCGTAGCAAACTGGTCGCGTGCAAACTCATCGCCCAGCCACGACTTGAGATGTCCATGGTCAATGAACGGCTCGGCAGGCGGCGCACGGTACTCGTCCTCAACTTCAGTGTACCGCTCAACGTCCATAAACGGGTTCACTTGCAGCCGCCGGCTCCGCTCGAGTGGAAATCCGTTGCCAAGTCTGACTGCTGCCTGCGCCTGCTGCGCCGTCTCAAACTCAATAAACGCATAGCCCTTCGTCTTGCTCTTTCCCTCAACATCTGCCAACGGCATATGCACGCCATTCGCCTTGAACTTGCCGGCGTTCTTGAACACGTTTTTCTGAAGCGCTCCCGTCAGCTTCTCAATCTTGCTCTGCTCAATGATTGGCAGATTGTCAACCACAACCACATTCTCCAGCGTCTCTTCTTGCTCGGGAACCGCAAACTTGCGCTCCAAGTCGCTAAAGTCAATGTCCTCTTCTGACGCAGGCAGATTATCAAACGTGTATGCTACCATTTCTTTTAATTGAGTCAAGATGAGCTGGAAAAATAAACGTGCGAAAAAGTAAAAAGGCAAACTGCTGGGTTTGTCCAAGACTTGTCTTTTTGCGTTGGGGCAAAGAAAGTTCAAAGCCAGGAAAAATTTTCGAGCTGCGAGCCGACTATATATATCACGTGTATTTCTCGTATCTAAAGTTAAAACTACGCTATATATCACTGTTAAAACAGCTAATGTTACTAATTAAACATACGTCCACGCCATAGTGATTATACCAAATTTTACATTTTATTCTCGTATTACAAATGATCCAACTGAATCAATAAAAACTCGATATAGCGTCCTTTGCATGATCATACGAATGACTCGAATCCGAATCCACGCGATCCCCGTGCACATGCGACATACGCTGGTGCAGCTCGCTCTCCCACCCACGAATATCACTTGCCGCCGAGCCCCTGAACATCCCCTGATCCCTATGCGCCGGCTCACACAGATGCTTTGGCTCGCTAATAATAGGCGTTGTTTGCCGCGAATTGCACTCGGACGATACGCCATGGCTGCTATTGTGCACACACGTGTGAAGATTTGCGTGCTCAGCCAGCTCACTATTTGCTCCAGTCAAATACACACCCTCTGTTGGCAAATGTGATGATGCCAGTACCGGGCTTTGTCGCCCCATCAATCCATTTGCCGGGATATCTGCAGTTGCATGGCCCGAGCGACTCCGCCAGCGCCGCACCTCAATAGACGCCAAAAACGGATGCAACAGCGCCTGAGCTGCGGTTGGCCGCCACTTTGCCTCTGGCTGCATCGTCCACCGCAACAAGTCCGCCGCATGCAGCACAGCCAACGGTACACGGCCCGGCCGTCCCACCACGCTGTCTTTAGCATCAGCTTCTTGCGCCAGAGATACGCGAATAATGGGCATCCGGCTTGCCGACCCTCTCCGCTGGGCTGACCCTGCCGCATACCGTGCGCTCGAGTGGCTCTCAGGGACTCGCGTCAGGTGGCTGGCCAGACTAAACCGCTCAGGCCCTCTGTGCTCGTCGTGCATAAACGAGATTGGCGTGTTCTGCGGTGACGAATAATACCGCTCGCTACGAGCAAAGTAATCGTCGCTGTCGCCAACAACCGTGCGATTCGATGAGTACTGCGAGCTATGGTCGGATCTGCCTATGCCATACGTTGCCGCAGAGCCAGACTGAGTGCGGCAGTAGATTGCGTTGTATCCAGAAAACCGGTTGTGGCTGGCCACTGCGCTGTCGCTGTCATCGTCGTCGAAATCGCCATAGCTCCCCAGCAACGACCCGCCGCCCACATACGCTGCCGCCAGTGCCTCGTTCTCGTCGTCATCCGAATGGCTGCGCTTATTGCTATAAAACACCTCAGTCCGCACAGGCGTCTTCCGCGCCAGTATCGGATTCCGAACAGATCCAATCGCAAGCGAAGGGGTAGCTGCTACTGGGCAGCTCGACGAAGGCGCTGTGATTTTTGGCATTGTGGGAGGCGGCGGGCAGCTACGGACTGCCACGTACTTTGTGTCGCACTCGACAAACTCCACCTGGCCCGGTCGGTACTGGTACGCCTCCAGCAGCTCGTCCAGCTGCGCAACAATCGCATCGGTCGTGTCAGACCGCACTAATGGCCCGCCGAGCAGCCGCAGATTAATAGTGGGAAGATACCGCTGCAGCATCATTCCAAGTACCACGCCTGCGCTGTATATGTCGGCGCGCAAGTCTGAAGCACTGCCAGCCAAGACCTCGGGCGCAACAAATCCGCATGTGCCGCGGCTGGGCAGCCGTCCATCTGCTGTCTCAGAGATATCGCACGCAAGTCCAAAGTCAATTATCTGGATATGCGATGGGTCAGTTGCATCCGACATCAGATTGGTCGGTGTGATGTCCAGGTGCGCAATGCCAATGGCGTGCAGGTCCCTCAGCGCTGTAAACAGTTGGCTGCCAATATATGCAATGTCGAACAAGTCGTGCCCATAAATGCATGCGTTGACCTTGCGCGGAAATACCATCACGTGTCTGCTCGAGTTGTCTGTAAAGTCGTCCAGCAGATGCATCAAGTGGTCCGACTGGCTGTTTGCCACTTTGCGGTAGATTGCCAGCTCGCGCTGTGCCAGTTCTGGCTCGGTGACTGTTTTAAACACCAGCCGCTTCCACCCATCTACGCAGATCCCAAACTCGACCTTTGACATGTCTGTCTATCAAGATAATGTGTTAGTGACGTGTCTGACTTTTGGATTGACAGATTGCATGATAGCACATGCAATTATCGATGGCACATGCAGTTATTAATAGCAGCAGGGCTAGCTTTCCCAGGCAAACTTACCATGATCTTCGGCTTGTTCGTGTGAATAAGGTATTTGCCCTTTTTCTCCAACGGGCACTCCAGATTCTGCTCGCATGGCGCCACATACACTGCATTACGCCCATCGCCCAGATTCATGCGGAGCTCCCCATGGCCATGTACTTCCCTCGCCACATTATGTGCGCTCTCCGTCGCCTCCGACACACAATGCTTGCATAAAGGATCATGCTCACGCAGCCGCCCATGCGCCATGTGTCTGGGCCCCGCCGCACGCACCGTGTCGAATATCCGCAACGCCTTCATCGACGACATTGGCTCGTCATGTGTGTTACCCCTAATGGTCTCCTGGATCCCCGCTGCGTCCTTATCGCTCGTCTGGCATGCGTACACAGTGCGGTTGCGCGACAGCCCTGGCGTACGGCGCTGGCCTAACCGGTGACCGTGTTTTGGTGACTCACCGTATCCGATTGCCGCATGCTCGCATGCATGCCCAGAATGCGTAGCTCTCGTCGCAGCCAGCTCTGTACGCGCCCATACATCCTCGCTATCACTGACGAGTCCCAGTGTACCAACGCTGCTCTCGTCGCAATCGCTCTCACTATCGTCGCTCGACTGCTTGTTTTGGCAGTCGGCAAACACATCAGAGTTGCGTCGATGCCGACGGCAGCTCTTGGGCACGCCCGTAGAATGCTCCATGGGCGAGTCGTGTGCTAGATACGTCAGATGCATATAGATTAAAGAAGTCGGTTATTAGGCTACAAACCCATGCTCAAAATATATAAAGTACAAAAATAAAACGGTTAGAATAAAGCACGCGGCTCAAGGAAAGAAAAAGCGGAGACGGCTGGTTAAATACGGGGACCCTGCCACTTTGTTGTAGCCCGTGTTCCACACAAAGAATGGGAAAGGAAAAATGAGCTTTGGTGGCTGGATTTCCAGACTCTTTCGACTGTTTTAACCTGCAGTTTAAAAATAGAAGGCCAGTACCAAAAGTTCCCCTGCAGCTACCCAAATTTGAAATCGAGAAGCACAGAGAAGAAATTAAACAATTGCTTGAATAACGCAGAGTCAAACATAAGAGAGAAAGTGCAATTGTTGCGCTTGAACCCAAATAAGCGGCTCAAGCCATCGCTTTACCCCTTCACAGCCACTGTGCTTTGGGGACAAATGAGAAGCCGGTTTCACATTAATTGCAGAGCACAGGCCACTACTATTGGCCGTCTGTCCCGCGCACAACTCAGGAACACATGCATCACGCGCAAGAATGTACCACTAAATAGGAAACATTGTCAACCACACAAACTTACAATACACAGAGGATAAAAGAAAACCAGCAGTATGTCTCGAAGCTCACAAGATGTTCTTTATTGTCAACTGGCAGCCAAATGTATGAAAAGCTGCTGCAAATATGCAGCCACCCTTTGGCAAATAAAAGAGCAAACTAAAAAATGTAAAAGCTCGTGCTCGAGAAAATCAGGTCAATGCTGGCGCTGGGTCTGGGCCATGATTATAAACAAAACATTCGCGGTTGATACATGGATGCAATGAGCGGATGAAAACATTTGCACACGACGCCAAAACCCTCAGTCATCAGGAAACATTTCGAGCTGCATGCATCACAATTCATGTGAGCAGTATGTCCTCCCTTTTCCCGCTCAGACCCAATACACTACAGCCGATGCGGGAAAGATAAGGAAAGGGCGGAGATAGCGATCGGAAGGCGCAGGACAAGCCACTGGCTGCTTAATTAAACCACGAGGGTTAATTTTGCAAGCATTGCTCAAGCTGGGGAATCAGCTGCTTTCGGCGCATTGCCTTGGCAGCAGCCATGGCGGCCATAACAATGACTTTGAGCTGCGGCTTGCCCAGCACAGGGTTGCTCTGGAGCTCAGCCAAACGCTGTACCACGGCGTCCTCGTCGTAGTGCACCGGGTCAGCTTTTATGCGCCGCAAGAACCACGCACGCTCCTCGGCCACGTTTACTTTGCGACCAGTTGGCTTGGGCACAGGCTCAGGCTGAATTACAGGCACAATTGCTGGCGTGTCAATGTCCATTGGCGAGTTGTCTCCCACGCTTGTGCTCAACGAGGCTGCTGGCGTTGCGTCGTGTGCTGAGCCCTCCTTTGTTTGCTCCACAAGTAGGGATGTTGGCAGCGATGTTGGTGGCATCAACGGTGGCGCCTGGGAGCATGTCTCGGCAGCAACTATTCCCAGCCCCGGTAAGACTCTCGGGTGGCTGCCAACAGCCAACGGTTCGACATCCTGGGAATCAGCGCCGCTGACGTTACCAGCTCGTGGCGAGCCGGCAACAGGCGTGCCGTTAGCAGTTCTAATAATCTGAGCAGTGCTTGTGTTGACAATAACCGAGTCGGCCGTATATGTTAGCGCCGCCAGCTCATTAGGCTGCGACCCTGTATCTGACATGTTCCACGGGTTGACGTTCCACGACCGGTCGTTCTTGCGCCATGGAACAGCAATCGACCGGCGGCGCGGCACATTACGGCGCTTCATCCACCAATATCGACCACCTTTGTCGCTACCGCTTTCGCCTTGCGGCAAGTCTTCAAAGTTCTTGTCAACCGCCAATTCGTTGACCTCGGCTTCGCTCTCCATTTCCAGCCCTGCATCGTCGTCTGACTCGGCTCGCGGCGGAGTCAAGCTGGGTCGAGCGCTGCTTCGCGACAGCCCCAGTTTGGCCGACAGCTCAGGATTGCGAGCAAGAACGTTGTTTGTCGGTCCACGGGGCTCACGTAGGGGGCGGCGGTATGGGTTGCCAAACATGTTTTTGCGCTGCATTTGGGCTGTTCGTTCGTCCAAAAGTGGGTCGCGCGCCTCGGCAGCTCGTACTCGGTGCATTGCTGGACCGTATTCGCCCATTTCGCGGATGGGCACGCTGTGGCGAGAGTCACGGTCGTCTTCGCTAGCAACATCTACCAGTCCGCCCAATGGCGAGTACTGCATTCCAGGCCCCAGGCTCGCTGGATCTGGGTCTCGCACAAGCGACTTGCCCACAACAAGCGGTGACTGACGTCCCAGCAACGTATGCTGAGGCAAATCTTTGTCCTGTGGGTACCCAAACATCGAGTACTCCATGCTCCCCAGCGGCGGGGTTGACAACGGTGTACGAGTGCCGTCGACATCCATCGCATTGGCATCGTCTGCACTGGTGCTAAGCAGCGGCGGAATTATAGCATTGGCACTGAATCGCGCGCTTTGGCCTGACATGAGCTCACGTACAAACACACGGCGCATGGCACTAAGCGTTGCCAGACAATGAGCGCGATCGACGTCAAACGCATTTGTCACTAAATGGCTAACGTCTGATACAGGGTCAAACTGCAGCAACGCTTGTTGCAAGCCTGCTGCAGTATCGACTCGAGTAGCCGGCTCAGCACCAGCATGCACCCGGTCCCACTCTTTGCGAGCAATACTGTGTGTGCGCACCGCGTACTGCGTAATATTGCGCATGCCTGTGCTCTGACCAAACGTCTTTGGAAACACACTATGCGGGATTCCATACAAATTAAACGCCCGCTTTAATGGAATGGCATAGTACCCAGGCGTGTGCTGCAAATACTCTTCAAACTCGCGCCGCCAAGATGGCTGCATGGCAGCAGCCGAGCGTGTCGTGCTCTGGGTAGCTACTTGCGCATCGAGCTTTCCCAGAATCTTCCACAGCGCAGTAAAGTTGTATGGGAGTACGAATAGGTTCACGGCAGTACGTGCTGTGTTTGGCCGCAAAATTCCAAACGGAAATCCAGAGTTCTTGGGCGTCGTGTATGAGCCATTTACAAACACAGGCCAGCATACGGGTTTAGCTCCTCGACCCTGCGTCTCCTGTACTTGTGCTGTAGCCAATAGTTTTTGTGCAACGCAGCTGTTGGTGTCGATCTGGTACTTGTCAAATGGAAACTGCGCCGGCACAGCCCATTCTGTGCTTGTCTGGCTGTAGCCAAGCGTAGGATGCGTACTGCGTCGCTGTATCTGCCACCCACTGCTTCCTGGAGTGCGCTGCGACTGCGGCGGCGTAATAGTCTCCGGCCAAAACGCCTCAGGAATCGGAAAGTATCCAACATGTCCATTGATCATTGCCGACATTCCTGCACTGTTTCCCGCAGGCCTTCCAGAATTGTTGTTGACTCCAAGCCCATTGTCAGCACCAAGTGGCGGCAACGGCCCGTTCATAACATTGCACGGCGTTGCATGCAGCAGCACCCGCAAGTCAGAGTTTCCAGGATGGGCTGGATTATCATCGATGCGCTCAAAATTAACCAGAACGCCAGAATTAGCCATAGCTGAGCCCTGAGGACGGCCTTGCCCAAGCATCGCCCGCGACGGCGCAAATCCCTCGACAAAGCGCTGAGCCTGGTGCATCGACCCAACATGGTGCACCGATCCGCCCATGACCATGCACATTGGCAGCAACGCGCTCTCGCTGCTGTTCTTCTTGCCATTGCACAACTCTGCATCGCCTTGCTCATGTAAAAGCACCATGACCATACGCTGGTCCCATCTAAATGGCTCAACATATGCTTCGACCCACGGCGTGTTGTTCACTGGCAGATTCAATTTGTTTTGCACTCCGCTCGATGTCACCATGCTGGCGCCATCAGTCAGCCATACAATCCGTGTTTGCTCGTTGAGCGTCGGATACCGCCCATATCCATATGTGTCCATATCGTATGCTGCACGCGTCAACGCCAACTGATCAAACAACGTTGTTAGTGCTACGCCGCCGTAAAATCGGTCTGTAGCCTCGACCCGCCGCAGCTCGGCAAGCATCGTTTGCCTTGAGTCTCGTAGTGTTGATCGAATGCACCCTCGCCCAGTCGCGCTATATGTGACCAGCATGTATCGATCGTGCTCGTAGCTGTGCCGGTGAGTAACAATTTGCTCCACTATGCTCTTTGCACACTCGATACGCGTACTTGTGTGTGTGCGTGTGCCGCCTTGCACGGCTTTGCGCTGCCACCGCCGGTTCAGCCGCTCTTTGTCTCCAAACAGGCTCTCATTCGGCTGCTCATCCTTGTTCTTGCTTGGAACCGTGGAGCTCAGCCCCTGTCCCATCGACACACTAGTGTCTATCAAGAATACAAATATCATTGCCCTTGTTGCATGCAGTGCCAAATGCCTAATTCTGCGTTTCCAAAGAAAAGAAAAAGAAAATGCGAATTACACAAATTCAAGAATAAAAGATGTGCAACGCACGTGACTTATTTGTGTTTTTACAAAACTTATTTTATTGTCAACGACGACATGGCCGAGGTGCCCGGACTATGTTTGTCGGTTGACTGACTGCTATCGGACTTTGTAAGTCTAAACGAAAACTTTGTATCGCAGGTCGAGCAAACGGGAGCGGTTTGACAAAAGATTGACAAGCAGACCGAGCACACATAGCCAATGTCGATTACGCGCTTGTGGCAAAAACACGTTGCGCGAAAGTCAATCAGCTCGTTACCTGGTGCGTTCAAAATCCCTCGTGTGTACTGGTCGGGCAGGCACGTAAACATAAGCGTCTGTAGCAACGACGCCTCGCTGTTCGTGTCCACTTTGAGGTAGTTGCCGCCCGTAATCTCAGCCGCTTGCTGTAAAAACACAGAGTCTGGCCCATACACTTTGCAAATATCAATAAGCACGCTCATTTTTTGAGCGGCAAATATGCTGTTCATGAGTGGAATGTACGAGTGTGGCGAGTCTTGGCCGGCAGATAACACTAGAATACGGGACCAGATTTTGCTTATTGACGATTCGCTCACGCGGTGGATATGGCATAGAGCCATCGACAGGGCGCGAGATATCAGGCTTTGCTGCTCCTCGGCGCCGTCCATTTCGCTGGCTATCATTGACTGCACTCCTGAAATCACTTTGACGTCAACAACTCGGAACTGCTCGTATACTTGGATGTCATGCGTAGGCGGAGTGCTGGACGGATCTGACGGAAACAGGTACCGGCACTCTTTGTGACTGGCGCCTATCACAACTAGGCGGTTCTCGGAATTCAGTGCCAAATATGCGTTTATGAATATAACCATTTGCTGAACCGCCTTGTCTAGGGATAGCGGCGACCGGGCCCATGCGCTGGCATTCACGTCCAGAACAACCACCAACAAGCTCGAGTCAGACTCCTGCGGTTCGGACATTGTTTAACTTTGCTAATGTACTGACAGAGAATAGACAGAATACGCAAACGTTGTGCAATTTGCAATTATTTGTAGAAAGCAGTTTAAGCGGGTATTTGTATGGGGCTCGGCATTTTGTCCACCTGATTAGAAACATGCAATCAAATCGGCAGCTGCTTATCGGTTTTTTGGGACAGCCAATTCGAATTCTTTTTTTGTTCTACATATTTTTTCAATTGAACTCTTTAAAATGTTCCGCCAGGTAGTTAGCGTTGGAAAGACTCAGGTAGGCCGCGGTACTGAACAGCGAGATTCGACGTTAACTGCGCATTAAAGTACTAAAGATGGGGATTGTGGACTGGTCGATTTGTAGTTTACGCGTGGCTATGCCTCTGCTGCTTCGAACAAGGTAGGTATTGCAATTCGAACCAATCGAGCGCATAACATAGGGGGTTTTAATATACGCTAAAGTGTAAAAGTGTAGGCGCCTCTGATGTTGTTTGGCATTGACGGAAAGTACGCGACAGCGCTGTTCCAGGCAGCAGCATCAAAGAACGCTCTGCCAGCGGTCGAGAGCGATTTGCTGAAGATTGAAGACCAGCTCACCAAGAACGCAAAGCTCGGTGAAGTGTTCTCGAGCCCGATGCTGAGCAAGACGGCAAAGGAGAAGCTGATCGACTCGCTTGGAAAGAAGTCTGAGCTGACGACGAACTTTTTCAAGACGTTGTTGGAGAACAACCGCATGAGCGAGACGCGTGCGATTATTGCGGCGTACAAGACGCTCATGGAGGCGCACCGCGGGATTGTGTCGGTGGTGGTTACGTCGGCGAACCCGTTGGCCAGCAAGGACCTCAAGCAGGTCAAGGACAATTTGACCAAGGGCGGGCTGATCAAGGACTTTAAGGAGATCAACGTGGTGAACAAGGTCAACCCGAGCATCATGGGCGGCATGGTGGTTGAGTTTGGCGACTACACCATCGACATGTCGGTGTCGAGCAGACTGGCCAAGATTGAGAAGCTTATGACCGACTCTATTTCAGTTTAGACAGTTTGTTGTGGAAATAAACGCCCTTCTTTGTTTCTTGATATTTTGAATTGTGTATCTGCGCATCTAGAAATGTTTGAAAAGACGCTGACCGACCTAATTCAGGGACTACGGGCCAACAAGCGCAATGAGGCCGAGTACATTCAGCGGTCGCTGTCGGAGATTCAGCGCGAAGTGCAACTGAGCGACATGCACCAAAAGAGCGTGGCAGTGGACAAAATAAATTATTTGCACATGCTTGGATATGACATGAATTGGGCCAACTTTAACGTGGTCGAAGTTATGGCGTCGCCGCGGTTTGGCGAGAAGCGCTCAGGGTACTTGGCTGCCATGCAGTCATTTCACCAGGACACGGACGTTTTGATGTTGACGACAAACCTGATTCGCAAAGACTTGGCGTCGGCAAACGTAATGGAGGTTAGTGTGGCACTGGACGGGCTGGCACAGGTTGCGACACACGAGTTGGCGCAAGACCTGTTTGATGACGTGCTGGCGGTGATGGGCCATACGCGCCCATATATTCGCAAAAAGGCCCTGGTGTGTGCGTGCCGCTTGGTCGGGCGGTACGCAGAAGGGCTGCCAGAGTTTGTGCCGCTGCTCAAAGACCGGTTGGACGACCCAGACCCAACTGTAGTAGCTGCCGCCGTCAGCGTCGTATGCGAGCTGGCACGCACAGATCCTCGCAGCTACTTGTCGCTGGCACCGAAACTGTACCGCCTACTGACCACGTCGGCAAACAACTGGATGCTCATTAAAATAGTCAAGCTGTTCGCATGGCTCACGCCAATCGAACCACGATTGGCCAAAAAGCTCCATGCTCCATTATCGCACTTGGTCAGCACAACCACCGCCATGTCGCTTCTTTACGAGTGCATAAACACTGCGGTGGCCGGCGACATTATCGACGTGCAGTTGCCAGCGACTGACAGCGTGGGCCGTGAAATCGACTTTGCCGAGCTGTGTGCACGCAAGTTGGAGCAGTTTTACGAGTCGCGGGATCATAATTTGCGGTACGTTGGACTGGTCACGCTGGCGCAGTTGCAAGTCCGGCGTCCTGAGCTTGTGGCTGCTCATTACAACACGGTGATGCGGTGCTTGGACGACCCTGATATGAGCATACGTATGCGCGCAATCGAGGCCATTTCTGGCATGGCCACCCGCAAAACTCTCGTGGCTACTGTCAAGCGCCTCATGTCGCAGCTCGTGCTGTCAAACACGGTTGCGCTGCAGCCTGACAGTCGAGCAGAGCTTAATGTTGAATCCGAAATGTCTGACCTGCCGTTGATTAACGCAGCAGGAGCTAGCCTGGTCAGTGCGCAGGGAACTATTGTGCCGCCCAAATCTGACAATACATCGGATGTTGCCGACAATCCCGAGTACCGGCTGGCGGCTATCGATGCTATCATCAACATGTGCAGCCGCCAATCGTACGCAAACATGACGGACTTTGAGTGGTACGTTGCAACACTTGCCGACCTAGTGTATATTGCCGGAGTGGACGTTGGCCAGCGACTCAGCGAACGACTGCTCGACGTAACAGTACGGGTGCGTCAAGTGCGTGCATTCAGCATCAAAATGGCTCGCCGTTTGCTCTCTGACTCGTGCCTAGTTGACCGCGCAACTAGTGACGGCACAAACTCTCCCGTTTTGGCCACATCTGCATATATAATGGGCGAGTATTGTGCGTTGCAACCGTCTAGCGCGGAAGATATTGGACTGTTACTTCCGCCACGTCTATGCAAACTGTCGGACGAGCAGCAAGCGGTGTTTGTGCAGGCTGCAATGAAAGTTTATGCAAACTGGCTCAAAGACGTGTCTGGGTACTGGAACCCGGAGATTTGGGAGCTCGTGCGGTCGGTAACATCGTCCACCCAGCACACGCTTTCCTCCATATTTATGGGCGTCTCCACTTGTGCTGCCTTGCCTTTGCAAGTAGCCAGCCGCTTGCGCATGTTTGCCGAGATTCTCAAAACCGTGTCCATGGCCACATCGAACATGGGCGACACTGCACCTCCCGTGTGCGCAGAGCTGCAGTCGCTGTTTTCCGCATACGAGCTCAACCCAGTATCGGCCGCTGCACAAGGCAAAGTTCCAGTTCCAGAGGACTTGGATCTTGACACGTATATTGGCGAGCCTATCCCTGACACTATGCACAAGGTTATGCCCCCGCCGTCTCCCCCGGCTCCCCGTCGCCAGTCTAGTGCCAAGGACCCGTTTATTCTGCCCAGTGTGGACGATATACCAATGGTGGCTCTGCAGCTGGACACGCCTGTCCATGCTCACAAGCCTCGCAAGTCCAAAAAGAAGTCGCGTCGCAAGCCCAAGCCCCGGTCGCCGTCCCCGCCACTCGCTCCAGTTGACATTGCTGACGATGAAGATATAGTTTCAAAATAAACGCAATGAACCGATTATTTTACATTTCTCGTAGCAAATAAAAAAAGTTGATCCAGAGCTGAAAACAGCAAAAAGAATGGTTGAAGTGGGATTCGAACCCACGCCTGTTTCCAGACTGGATCCTGATTCCAGCGCCTTAGACCAACTCGGCCATCCAACCAGAGCCAATTCTCAAACTAATCAGCTGTGTTCTGACAGTAACACTTTTGGTAGATATATGAGCCTATTGTTAAAAATATCAAGCTTTGATAGAATCCGTTATTCAGCGCCTTTTTGAGAACCCGATTTACATAAAGATGATCTGGCTTGATCGCGGCTTGAAGAGCTGGCGAGCCGTAGGCGAGCTATGGATTAGCGAACTGAAGGACAAGAGCGATGGCTGAACTGATTCTTTTTGGCAAATCAGGCATGAGTTGTCCATCCTAGGTATCATGTGGCATAGCTGATAGGATGTGGGAATAGCTGCCAACTGTAGGCGCCATAACAGGGATATATATTTTGGCTCAAGTGTATGATGCAAGGCTGTCCAATTTGTTTGGTCGCATGGTGGAACCCAGTTTTCTCACCATCCGTCATTACATGAGGCCGCTAGTGTTTTGTCTGCCAGTTTTGTACATTCCTCAATTGGCATTCCCACCATCTGCGCTAGCCGACACATGTTTGTGCTTGACTTTTCTCTCTACTTGGCATTCAGCGTTTGCTGCACCTGGGTGAATAGGATTATTCAGTCCTGAGCAAGGTTCCACCAGATGACCTAATACTCTGTTGTCTGTGGTAATTTGTGTTGCCAATTTCTGTCTGCCGCAAGTGGGAGCAGGTTGCTGAGGGCATTGCTCTGGAATGCAGGGCTTATTATTCCAATACATATACCCTGTGGTGTGAAAATTGACCATATTTGACATATATGGATTTGATGATGTGCACATACATTTTCCCAGCCAACTAGAAGCAGCATATACCATCTTGGCTGACAGTACTCTGAGTATAAAAGGAGTGCAGCCAGGCGACCCTCTCCTGGACTTTCTTATACCTAACAATATAGTATATTCAGCCTCAGCCTCTTCTTTTAAGCCTTTTGCTTTAGCATACATATTCCAACTGCTGTACAAGACACAATATGAGCGAAGACACAGTTCACAAGTTCAATGACGAACAGTCATTCAACGACTTTATCAAAAACAACGAGTATGTGGTGATTTTCTTTACTGCAACATGGTCCGGACCAAGCAATATGATCAGCCCAATGTTTACCAATCTCAGCGAGAAACATCCTGAGGTCAAGTTTGTCAAGATCGACATAGATGAGTTGGAAGAGCTTTCCCAGACCTATGGTGCAAAGACCTTGCCTACATTCAAACTCCTCCACAACTCAGCAGTGGTTGATGGGTGTGTTGGTGCTAATCCGAACGAGCTTGTCAGTAAGGTTAGGATGTTTAGCGACCAGGCCAGTGCTAACAAGTAAACTAAGAAGACTGATTAGGCAAACTAGTGCAGTTTCTTTTTATTATCCAGAAAATTAATTTGGATTCTTTCTTGGATGTGGGCTTTTCACTTTAACCTAAACTGGTTCCAGCACGACTTTTTTGGTGCCAAGATTGAATAAAAACAGTGCTATGGAGGGTTGGCGACTATCCTTATGTGTCTAGATAGAAATGGAATTGGTAGTGCAGTTGCTTAGGTATTCTGCGACAAATCAAGTAGACTTTTCATTAATCTGCTTGAACTTGCCTCCAGAAAAAGCATTGCGCCAGCAGAAAAATAGCGTGTTAACTGACAAGACAGTTCCAGCTAGGAATGATTTGGCATGTGCATGGTATATCTCCCAGATAGCCAGGCCGTGTAGTGCAGCGGCATTTGGAATAATATTGTGCAATTGCTTAAAACCATAGATGACCTTATATGCAATAATCTGTAGTGCTTGCTCGTGCTGTGAGCTGAGGAATCTTTCTTGATAAAAGTTTAGAACAATTAGTTGCTTTAAGCTTACGTTTAAGCGTCATTTCCTGTCTATGCATATTTAATAAGCTTATTATTGTTAAAACATAATTGTTTATAATAGTAAACAGCCTCGCGATAAAAAGTTCAAGTTAGTAATTAATATTGCTATAAATTGTTGATCAAAGCATTCCAAAAGATAAAACTAGGCCTTGACAACGCTCTTGCCAAAGTTCTTTCCAGCAAACAAATCAAGTATAGCCTGCGGGGCGTTTTCCAACCCCTCGACCTCGCTCACTCTGTAATCGATCTTGCCTTCATGGTAGAGCTTTGACACGTGGTTGACAAACTCAGTGTAATGTGGTGAGTCGTATTGATCCAGGATGATAAATCCTTCCATACGGACTTTGCGCACAAGTACGGCAACGATGTTTTTGATAGCATATGCATCGTCGGTGCATGCCAAGTTGTACTGGGTGATTGCGCCGCACACGATAATACGCGCAAAGTCGTTTACATGAGCCAGGACGGCGTCCAAGTACGGGCCGCCGACGTTGTCGTAGTAAATGTCGATTCCTCCTGGAACGAGTTTACGGATAGCCTGGCCAAAGTCGCCGCACGTCTTGTAGTTGAACGCAACGTCAGCACCGAGTTTCTTGACGTGCTCGACTTTTTCGTCCGATCCCGCAAACGCAACAACACGAAGACCGATTGCTTTGGCCAACTGAACCACCATTTGTCCAACTGCGCCCGACGCCGACGACACAAGTATGGTCTCGCCCTTTTTGGGCGCTCCAATAACCATCAATCCATAGTACGCAGTATACGACGGCATGCTCAATACACCGACATAGTCACGAACGTCAATGCCAGGCTTGTCCACCGCATGATGAACGTTTTTGGCGTCGGCTATGTACTCGGACTGCCATTTGCCGTCGTTGTCCAGCACCAAGTCGTTCTCTTTGAACGACGAGCTCGATGAGGCAATGACACGGGCAACCAAAAAGTTGGTAATGGGCTTGCCCTTTGCGTAGCTTGCGACATAACTGTCTTTGACGCCAGAGAGACGGCCGCGCTGGTACGGGTCAACAGAAAAGTAAAGGGGACGGAGCAGTACTTGGTCTTGCTTGAGGGATTCCTTGGTCGGCGCAGCTATTTTCTCGATGGTAAAGTCGGATAGATGGGCGTTGCCACCCGTAACATAGTTCTTGAGCGAAACACTGGTAATGGTTGACATGTTTGATAATTAGAATAATATTTTTTCTCCAAACTACGGACGAATGAAGGAGGGAGCGCCACGCCGCGCTTAAATACTCTGCCACATCCCGAAGATTTGGCATATATTGAGCCAGCCCCACGGTTTACGGATAAGGGGGCATATATCGAATGCTAATCTTTCCTTATGCATCTTATTTAAGTTGCATTACTAATGTAAATGATCAAAAGAACGAAACTGCAATTGCAAATGCTGCAGCCATAGCTGCATGACGCACAGACGCTGCTCCCGAGTCGTTGTCAATATCCGAGTCGTCCGAGTTGTAAGAGTTGTCAGAATCGCTTTCGCCTGAGAGGAAAATAAGCGAGTCGTCGCTTGATCCGCTTGCTTGCGGCCGGGTGGCCGATAGGGACTGTTTGGATCCGGTCTGTGACATTGATGCAGACAGCGACGCAGACTGTGAAGCCGAGGCGCTCAAAGTGGGCAGAGATGCGCTGTCCGAAACAGACGCAGATCCCGACGGCAAATCAGTATCCGACGGCGCACTTGCAGTACCAGATACGGTATCGCTACCCGAAGGCGCACTTGCAGAATCCGACGACGGCACAAGAATCGGAGACGGCGCAGTGACCGACGGCAGCGACACCGTCGGAATATCCGACGGATTAGGCAACGTCGGAGACGCCAATGTGGGAATCATCTCCAATCCTGCCGGAATGGACGCCGGCTGCGGAGCAGACGCTGGGGCCAACGGACTGGGCTGGGCAATCGGGTTGTTCGGGTCAATCGGCGCCGGTGCCTGCGTGGGCGCTGGAGCTTGTTGCGGCGGCACGGGCAGCTGGTTGAAGATGTCTTGAGTAAATCCCGGCGGCAGTTGCTGCGCCTGTTGCTGTTGAGCAAGCGTGGCGACGGCGAGCGCGGCGAACGACAGAGCAATGCGAGTCATGGCTGAGTGAATAAAACGAGCGAGCTAAAAGTGCAAGAGCAAAGGGGTGCGAAAGAAGGAAGAGGGATGTTTGGGAGCTAGCAATACGCGGGCACTACGTTCTTCTTATATGTTGGTACTATTTGTCCACAGTGACATGTATTGATTGTCTAACCGAGAACAACCAGGCGCCACTGTTGTATTTTCTCAGCCACTTGTACTGTTTACAAAATGTTTTATTCAGACTCTACAGGTCGAAACGACCCATTGGGCACAACAACAACGGGAATTGTGCTGTGGTGCAACACATACTCGGCAACACTGCCCATAAGAAACCGCTTCACCGTACCCCGCCCATGCGTGCCCATAATAATCATCGTCGGCTTCTTCACGTTCGAGCTGGCTACCAGCACTTCCTTGGGATTGCCTATAAGACATATGCCCTTGACCACAAATCCATCGCGTTGCAGACGCTCGGCGTATGGAGACAAAATACTGCGACACCGTTCTTTCGCCTCTTCGTCAATTTGCGATACTATAACGTCGTCACCGTCCAAAGACCGTGCGTTTTTACGAGTACCGACCGATGCTCGCCACGATTTGGACTCTGGCTGCACGTTCACCAAAACTACGAGGTCCTTCCGACGCCGCAGTATGCGCTCGGCTGCCCAGCTCACCACCGGCTCGCTGTTCGGGCTCTCGTCAATTGCGATGACGATTGCTCGGTCAAAGTCCGAGTACTCGACGTCGTCTTGGTGGATAGGAACCACTGTTTTGTGTCTCTCAATACGGGGCGCGCTGCGAGACAGCAAAACCGATAGATCGTCGTCTTCTTCCATCGCCGCTGTTTTGTTTGGAATTGGAACGCCCGGGTGGCTCATTTTAAACACTATGTAAAACAAATACAGAAAAGATCAAGAAAATGTTTTGCTCTCCGCATAGTTGCATGTCCCTCCCCTGATCCCTGTGGCAAGCGAATCTCGTGAGAGTTTGAATCAGGCGATTTGTGTGTGATCGCGTGATCTGATTATGTGCATAGGTTGGTTTTGAAACAAGCGTGAGCTTGGATTGCACCATCGACGAAGATATTGGCGCGATAAGAGTTACGGCAGGTTGACTTTTCACTATGGCGGCTGGTGCGGCGAAAAAAGCACCCCGGGAGAGATTGTCACAGCATGTGCGGGAGTTGTAGCCAATAAGATGATCTGAAATAATACATTAGTCAGACGCTCGAAAAAGGAGAAAGCAAAGTCTTTTTCTCCCTGTCACAAACTATTTCACTTTCTCCATATAAATTAGTATGTCGGATTACAGCGCGTGGAGCCAGTTGTTCCGCCTCAATCCAGATACGCCGCAGACACCCATGCTGAGCACGCAAGAGTTGCAGGACGAGTTGGCGCTGTGGGGGAATGCACAGTTTCAGCTCGAAGGGGAGGAGGCAAAGGCCAAAGCTGAGAGCCGGAAGGGCAGTTTAGGAGAGAGCCAGGCGTGGGCGATGGGACAGGTTAACCCACTGAGTTTTATGATGGACGGGTCGGAGCTGCTCAGTGCAATTGCGCCGACCGGACAACAGCCATGGGCGTTAAACGGAGTGCCGATGCTTCCGTTGGCGCCCTTGGCTCAGCAACAGCAGACAGCGTCACAGCAGAAGCAGACACCAAAGGGGCCCAAAGTAGTGCCCATAGCCCCTGCACCAACACCCCATACACAGCAGTCACCCATGACTTTGGCGAGCAAGACACCTGACTCGGCCGAGCCGGAGGACGAGTCGCGAGCCGTGGCGGCGGACGAGGACAAGCGGCGGCGCAACACGGCGGCGTCGGCGCGGTTCCGGGTGAAGAAGAAGCTGAAGGAGCAGGCGTTGGAGCAGACGGCTCGCGAGATGACGGTGAAGGCGGAGGCGCTGGAGAAGCGGGTGCAGGAGCTGGAAACAGAGACGCGGTGGCTCAAGTCGTTGATCACTGAGCGAGACCCAAATGTGTTGGGCAGTGTGCGGTGCCCGTGCCATCATCCCGAGGGGCTCGAGCCGTCAGCGAAGCGGCCGCGGACATAGTTTGATTTTGGGGGCGGTGTTCCGCAACTTATCTTTGGTCCAGACAACCCTTATCAACCTTATTACAATATTTTGCTCTTTTTTCTCTTGAACTTTGATTTATCTCTCTTTTTATTATTTTCAAATTGAAACATGTTTAGTGTAGCTCGTCGTCTTGCCCGCCCGCACTCTGTGTCGCACTCTGTGGTGCGTACGATGGCTACGGCCACGCCGACCGGAAACTATGCTGGACAGAAGAACACGCGCGGCAACTACGAAGTGACGCTGATTCCGGGCGACGGGATTGGGCCTGAGATCTCCGGATCAGTCGAACGCATATTCACGGCCGCCAAAGTGCCTATCGAGTGGGAGACCGCCGACGTAACGCCAGTGCTGCGTGACGGCAAAACGGTAATCCCCGACGCTGCCTTGCACTCCATTTTGCGCACCAAAATCGCGCTCAAAGGACCCTTGGCTACTCCTATTGGCAAAGGCCACGTGTCGCTCAACCTCACCCTGCGTCGTACGTTCAATCTGTACGCCAACTTGCGTCCGTGCAAGAGCGTGCCGGGGTTCAAGACGCACTATGACAATGTGGACACTGTTCTGATTCGGGAGAACACGGAGGGCGAGTACTCTGGGATTGAGCACGAGGTGGTCGGTGGTGTGATGCAGAGCATCAAGCTGATTACTCGGCCGGCGTCGGAGCGGGTGGCACGCTTTGCGTTTGCGCATGCGGTGGCGACAGGACGCAACCATGTGACGGCGGTGCATAAGGCGAACATTATGAAGCTGTCGGACGGTCTGTTTTTGCAGGCGTGCCAGGAGGTGGCTCGCGAGTATCCAAGCGTGCAGTTTGACGAGGTGCTGCTGGACCGGGCGTGCTTGCAGATTGTGCAGGACCCAAGCCAATATGCAAAGACGGTGATGGTGATGCCAAACCTGTATGGCGATATTTTGTCCGATATGTGTGCAGGCCTGATCGGCGGCTTGGGCCTGACGCCGTCGGGCAATATTGGCCGGGATGCGTCCATCTTTGAGTCTGTGCACGGCACAGGGCCGGACATTGCGGGCCAAGACAAGGCTAATCCGACGGCGCTGTTGCTGTCGTCGTGCATGATGCTGCGGCATATGCGGTTGAACGAGTATGCGGACCGCATCGAGCAGGCGGCGCTGAGCACGATTGCCGAGGGAACGGCGATTACGGCTGATCTGGGTGGTCGTGCGTCTACGACGCAGTTCACCGATGCTATTATTGCCAAGCTATAGGTTTTATGTTGATCAGATTTATTTGAAGGTTTATTTAGTCGTCTTTGTGGCCCTTGGCTGTGTCTTTGGGCAGTACTTGGTCTATTACTTCGTTTATGAGCTCTTCGGCGCCCCAGTCGTCGCTCCAGCCGCCGCTGCTCCGGGCACCAGTATCAATAATTGGCTCGTGAGATACAGCTTCCGGGGCCCGTGCAACCAGCTCATGTGTGTCCAGCTCATCAGGCCTAAACCCACGAGTTTCCAGCTCATGCTCCTCATCAACGCCATTGCCCTGTTCCGCTCTCCGCTCAGGCATCAAACTGCGTATAGCTATCGGCAACAGCTCTCTCCGCGAGCACACCGCTCGTCCGCCCACCGCCATCACACCCATTGCAACAGCCATAACCCCCCACCACACGAGCTCTGGCACTTGGTGCTGCGTCCACCACACGACAATTACATGCACTAGGAAGAATGTTGCGGAAAAGTCAATGCACAGCCGGGACCGCTCCACCATATACACGAGGGGCACAATGTTCATAATGCCCATGCAAATGATAGACGCTGAGACTATGGCGCCTTCAACGGTGGGCTGAATGCTTTGGCTGGAGAACAAGAGGCGAGGCGTCAGTTCCACACTAGTTAATATGCTGGCACATATTAGGAGTATGCTGAACGTGCTGTACCCAAAGCACTGGAGGGTAACGATTTGCGCAACAATAAGCACGGGGTCGTACACGGATTTGCGAAACGTCGAGTACTCTGGCATCACAATATATTTGAAATAAAAGAGAAAGAGCTAGAGATCAACGCTGGTGATCCGCACCGTCTGGTCGTCAGACACCGAAGCCAGCTGCCACAAATTGTTTGGACGCCACGCGATGCGGTGCACGGTGGACGTATGGGCCAAGTCACGGGGTATTTCCTTTGGCTGCCACGCCGTAGGCACTTGTTGTTCGCCCGACGATGTCAATACAAACACTCGGCCATTTTCCAGCGCTGCTGCCATCACGTACCGCCCCTCAGACTTTTCGGGTGCAAACGCTACTGACGTCACTGGTCCTGGGAACGCCAGCGTCACTGCACTGCCTGGCGCATCAGCCGCCCACAGCTTGACGCTCTTGTCGCGCGATGCCGTAGCAAAAAACGTACTGTCGTGCGTCCACGCAACGTCCCATACAATACGTGCATGCGCCTTTGCCTGATGATGCACCAGTTTATACGGAACATCACTGGAGCGCTCAAACAGGGCCCACGACCGGTCTCGGCTCGCACTCAACAAATATTGTGCATTGGGGCTGAACTGCATACGAGTAACAGTCAGCGAATGCGCACTTAAAGAGCCGGCCGGCTGCCAGTTGCGAGTCCAGTACAGGCGTATGCACGCGTGTCGTTCAGAAGATGCTCGACACGACGTGGCCACAACGTTATGGGCAGCGGCCACCGCGTAGATCTCGTACGGATGTCCGTACAGTTTGTCGGCTTCGGGCCACAGCGTGTGCCGGAGCTGCGCATCCAAAAGCACAGCATTTGGACTCGAGTCCAGCTGCGCAATGTCGGCGTGCGTGCGGCGAACGGCGTACCGGTCGTCGGGGCACACGGTGCTGGACACAATGGCTTTGTTGGTCAGGCCCAGCGCAGGCACTGCGGCGGTCAAAGCGCTGGCTGCATTGCCCGAAACAAACGCCTGCGTGGCACTAAACACACGCACTACTTTTTCTTCAGCGCCCGCCACATACTGCAGCATAGTCTCTCCGGTCTCAGATTCAATTTCTTCGGATCTGATACCTTTGGATTCGGACTTTGGCACAAACGCCGCGCACTGCATATCATACCCGTGTATTTGCGGCCGTGCCACCTCGTGCCACTCTTCACGATGTGCCCACACCCGCGTTGTCTGGTCCGCCGACACCGTCAACAAATACTGGCCGTCCTCGCTCCAACACGCGTCACGCACCGCGCCAAAATGCCCCGTCGGCGCTGGACACGGCGTCCACGCGTCGCCCTCGTGTGTCCACGCGTGCAAGCTCCCCGCAACCGACCACGCCACAACACCTGCGTTCCCCACGCGAGCGCCAAGAAGCCCCGCATCTGCGCCCAGCCGCGCCCTCGTCGCCCACACGCCCTCCTGATCGCCCACCCACACAAGCGCAGCTCCGTCTGCTGATGCCGTCACCAACTCACCGCAGCCCCACGACACAGAGTGTACCCATGCATCGTGCCCCTCGAGCACTGCATCCGATGCCGCCGCATACTCGCCAGATTGTGTGGCAAACTCGTGCTCGCGAGGCCGAAGCGCTAAATCAGATCCCGGGGCACTAGCGTCGAGCAATGCTTGCGCTGCCCGCCGGTCTGCGTCGCCCGCAATAGCTACATTTTGCGTGCGCCAGATACGCCACAGCCGGACGTGTTTGTCTTGCGACCCAGATGCAAGCACCACGTCGTTTGGGCGCCAGTGCGAGGTTGCAGACGTAGTGGTTAGCGAAGCATCAATGCGTTGGAATGACACGGAGGTTACCCAGTCCTCGTGCCCTTCCAACGACACTGCTCGGGAAAACTCATTGTCGGTGCGCGTGTATATGTGGACGTGGCCGTCCGTGCTGCCCGTAGCCAGCATTATCCCATGCCCTGCATCAACCCCTGCGTCACAGTCGGAGCTAAACCCTGGCACGTGCGCCAACGCCACGTCCAGCGCCGTATGCGCGCCCACGCTAATCACCTGCCGCGCCCCTATGCATTCTTCCTCCCCTGTTGCCTCGTACTCGTACACACGCATTGTCCCGTCTGTCGCCGCCGTCACCGTCACCATCCCGCTCCCAATGTGCAATGTTGCCAGCGCAACTACAGGGCCCTCGTGCCCCTCCAGCACATGTGTGCACCGCCACCCACCGTCGTTTGTCCAGACCCGAGCTGTGCCGTCGGCTGATCCAGACACCAGCGTGTGTTCGTTGGCAAATCGCACGCAGTTGACTCGGTCTGTATGTCCTCGCAGTGTGGCAAACACACTGTTGTTTGGTCGGTACAACGCAACGTAGTTTCCTGCGCCAAACGCAGCAATATGACCAGACCAGTCGAGCGCATGGGCCGTGCGGTTGCACGCCACTGCAATGAGTTCACTGTGCGCCGATGCCATTCCGTGCCCCTGTGGTTTAAACTGCGAAAATTGCGAAACTGCGAAAATCAGAAATAGAATAATTTACGTTACAAAGGCAAATCGATTTACCCGCTGCTCACGCTTTGCCATACGCGCATTATGGGAAATGCGATCGGCTCTGCTTCGGTATTACAGCATGCTGTGTAATGACATCAAGCTTTTGGCTCGAATGTAATTAGATGAAATAAACACGTCTGCCTAATATTTCCATCGAGGGCGGACCTCCAGAGTGTTTCGGCTTTCGTACGCCGATTTGGCAAAATTCCTCGGGCTTTAGACTGTTGCTTATGCAATTCTCGTGTTAGCCAATCGGACGGTTTCCCAACAGCAACTGAACGTCCGTGATTTCTTCAGCCTTTTCTACCGGAATCAAGTCCGGTATCGCGCCTTTCTCCTCGAATCACCGTCCAACCGGCAAAAGACAGTCAATGTGCAGCCCTGCTCGGCCGGACCATGTTATGTCCGGTTCAGTTTAATTATACAAACTCAAAGAAAGGATAAAACTCCCGGGGTTCGGAATTGTGGCCTCAAAATCCGAGATTTTTCCTGGGCATGAAAATCTGTTGAGGAATCAGCCAAACGACGGGGTCATAACCCCCTTTTTCGCTCTGTCCAGCGATCAGCGCCCCCTCCCAAACACCCCCTATGCCTGTACATTTCGTGCTTACAAACTTGTATAAATACAATTTGTCCTGCTCTTAAAGTGGCCTCAGTTTCACAAGCGTTTTTCTTCTGCTCATGCCGTTTTGATTTCTGTTGTTTTTTGGCAAAAGTTCAGCGCTTACAAATCCAGTTTCTGGCCACTATAGTATAAATAGACAAGGACGAATCTTCTCTATTATTCACATACTTGTCACTTGCAGGCGAGGTTGATGTCATTTGGCAATTTCTTTCTTCACGTCTCTATTTATTTTATTTCTTCTATTTGGTTCTCTTGGCAGAGCTTGCTCCCAGTCATCCACATTTAAAGTCTCGCTTGATGTTTTGCTAGCTTGGCACTACATAATATTTATTTCTAGACTTGTGACCACTGTCAACATCCCTTTTTCACATCCGTACATTGCTTTTCTTGCCAGATTAGCCACCTTTCTCTCCATTCCCTATCTTCTTGCGACCCATTTTCACATCTATAAACGCATGAGCTCTTCAGAGTCAGACTCGAGCCCCCGGCACACGCCCGAGCCAAACACACAGTTTCCCGACAGCGTGCAGCTCTTGCGATCGTGCGAGAGCTGTCGACGCAAGAAACGCAAGTGCAGCGGCGACCGGCCATCGTGCTCGCGGTGCACAGCGCAAGGCGAGCAATGTACGTATCGACCGACTGCTCGGTTTCTCAAGCCACGGAGCAATCTTGTGGCGGCGCGCAAAACACATGCAAAAAAGAAACGAGCGTCGTTTGATGGAGTGCGGCCGCGAGCGATGTCTGTGCTGTCTGAGCACATGGTGACGGCGTTGGCGCCTGCAGACCTTGTGCTGAGCCCGCCCATGTCGGTTACGCCCGCAGGACTGTCGCCTGGATCGTCGTCGGATGCGCTCAACTCGCCGAGCACTGACGTAACTGGGTTATCATATATGGGCGTGTTTCCCAACAGGTCGACGGCGTCGCCTCGAATGCTGATGGCTGATTTGGCCCCGCAGTTCATGTACCCGCATTCGGCCGTGCCGCAGCTATGCGACAGTGCAGACTACTCGCAGCTATTGGCATCGGCCATCACACAACAGCAGGCAACTGCATTGATGACAACTATGCCTGTTCCGCCAATTATGCCGATGGCATCGATGCCTGACCCGTCGTTTGTCCCAATGTCGTGGCCTGACCCAAATCTCTTATCAACCGTGTACCCGCTCCCTGTCCCAGACTCGCGACCAAATCTCGACACCATCCTTCCTCTGTCCAAAAACATCTTTTCAGAGTGGTTCGTCCAATGAAACGTCGTTTTTTACAATTTTGTAATTTTTCTTGAAGCGTTTTTTACGCAAACGTTTTTCTTAGAACCATTCTATTTTTTTGTATATCTTTTTATTCTACTGGTCAACAATCCCTTTTTTATTTTTGGAACGGTAAAATTTCGGTGCTGCGAAATTGCAAATCGTTCTAGTGGCGCGTTCTTTTATTTGTTCTTTGGTGTTGTTCTCTGTTGGAACTAGATTTTTCTTTTCTAGATTTTTTGTCACGGAAATAGCACACGAATAATTTCAAGGATTTGCCATGATTTATTATGAGCTATCTCAAATGATGTGGGCTTTAAATAGACTAGAAAGCCATGTCACACATACAAAGTCATGCGCGGATCATCAAACGCATTCTCCCCTTGTTTCATCATTCGTGCCCACAACATTTGCGGATCCCATTTGTTCCAGCATTGCATGTCAAATTATTCCAAATACTCCATGCATACAACACTTTCACACTACATTTTCACATTGCTCACAAGTTTACGGATCTATAATTACACAAAAAAGACCAAGCATGCCAAGCCGTTTCATACGGACATCAAACAGATATGCGCGTGACACAATCGGCCAGACATTTAGGTAAATGCAGTTGGCAGCACGGTTGGCGGCGCCGACCTCGGCCCGGACGAATCACGCAATGAGCTGGGTCATGGTAACGGCGGCCTGTGACTTTGCTGGCCGCCTTGAAATCTTCACAGCTCGTTTGCCACGCTGATTCCCACGTTCATCAGCAGTTATTTGTCTGATGTTGTATATCACATGTACATACCAAAATGCATGTCATGGAGCTGGGTTTCTCGAATCCACTGTACGTTTGGCACATTTCCTATAACTATTGGCACAGCCTCGATGTTATACACAATAGAAAGATACAAAATTCAATGCTTTTTAGTCTCAACGAAACTACTCCCGAAAATGCTAAATATGCCAGCTACATCTCCATCGTCGCAGCGTTAGCCTCGTCAACAGCACTACATCCACGCGACTCACACTCCTTCGACCCATTTGATTTACAAACGCCATTCTTCGCACCATGCATCCTAACTGGCGGCACACTACGGTCCGCGTCATCACCACTCGACTCGTTCTCCTCCGACCCCATCGAGTCGTCCGAGTCGTTAATGTCCGTCGAGTCCTTGTGCACATACTTTCCCTCAAGATGGTAATGCTGCTGACGCAGCTTGCGGAACCGCTCGTGCTTGACTTTGTCGGCCTCTGTGTCGCCCTCCGACTCGCTCTCCGACGCCCAGTCTGACGGCGCAACCACTTGTGCACGCTTGGGCGATGACGCCACCGATGACGACCGTGATATGTCGGAGGCTAGTTTCAGCTCTTCCATTTCGTCCAAGTCAACGTCGTTTTCCGGGTTGTACCGAATATACGGAGTCCGCGGCTCGTCGATTTTCATCGTTGCGCTCTTCTCGGCCTCGGTGATCCGCAACTTCTCCTCATCCCACCGCAAACTACATAGTAAAAACACGGCTGTGTATTAGTGTGGAGGTTCTGCGGGAACTCTTATTCTTTACTCAAGATACTCACTGCACATTGTTGCTGGGTGCATCCGCAGTCTTCTTCAAAATGCCCTTGGGCTTCAGCTCGTAGTTAATGTCCGTTGGTTGGCTCATGCGAGAAAACAATTTAAATGACGGTGAAATAAAGCACAAGTTGAATGAAAAATAGATTGGTGAAAGTGAAAAAGCCCTCATCCAAGCTAGCTCCAGCGTGACTTTAACGTTTGGCAGAGAGGATCCAATTTAATTTGTTGAATAATAAAAGAAACTGCACTAGTTTGCCTAATCAGTCTTCTCAGTCTACCTGTTAGCACTGGCCAGTTCGCTAAGCTTCCCGACCTTACTGACAAGCTCGTTCGGATTAGCACCAAAACACTCATCAACCACCGCTGAGCTGCGGAGGAACTTGAATGTAGGCAAGGACCTTGCGCCATAGGTCTGAGAAAGCTCTTCCAAATCATCTATGTTGATCTTGACAAACTTGACCTCAGGATGGTCCTCGCTGAGATTGATAAACACTGGGCTGATCGCCTTGCTCGGTCCGCACCATGTTGCAGTAAAGATAATAGCCACAAACTCGTTTTTAGTGATAAAGTTGTTGAACGACTGTTCGTCCTTGAACTCGTGAACTGTGGCGGCGCTTATATTGTGTCTTGTACGGTGGTTGGAATATGTATGCTAAAGCAAAAAGCTAAAAAGAAGAGGCTGAGGCTGGTTAAATTATGTTGGTATGGATAAGAAAGTCTAGGAGAGAGTCGCCTGGCTGCACGCCTTTTATACACAGACTGCTGTCAGCCAAGATAGTATTGGCCGCTTCTGGTTGGCCGAGGAAATGTATGTGCACAGCATGTAATCCATACATACCAAATATGGTCAATTTTCACATTCAACAAGATATATGTATTAGAATAATAAGCCCTGCGTTCCAGAGCAATGCCCTCAGCAACCTGCTCCCATTCGCGGCAGACGGAAATTGGCAACACAAATTACCACAGACAACAGAGTATTAGGTCATCTGGTGGAACCTTGCTCAGGACTGAATAATCCCATTTGCCCAGGTGCAGCAAACGCTGAATGCCAAGTAGAGAGAAAAGTCAAGCACAAACATGTGTCGGCTAGCGCAGATGGTGGGGATGCCAATTGAGGAATGTCCAACACAGGCTGCTTTGGAAAACTGGCAGACAAAACACTAGCGGCCACATGTAATGATGGATGGTGAGAAAACTGGGTTCCACCATGCGACCAAACAAATTGGACAGCCATGCATCACACCGTTAGCCAAAACATGTATCCCTGTTATGGCGACTGCAATTGGCAGCTATTCCCACATCCTATCAGCTATGCCACATGATACCTAGGATGGACAACTAATGCCTGATTTGCCAAAATCATGATCTGACACACTACTTTTCAACTGTACGCAGATCTGAGAATTCTGGTGCAAAATTGAAAAGCTTCCTCAACTCACTGCTCGAGCAGGCACTACAGATTATTGCATATGAGACCACCTATAGTTTTTAGCAATTGCACACAATTATTCTAAATGCCGCTGCACTCCACGGCCTGACTAACTGGGAGATACACCATGCACATGCCAAAGCATTCCTAGCTGGATCTATTTTGTCAGATGACACGCTATATTGTCTGCTGGCGCAACACTGATCCAGCAAATCGTACACAACTTTAATCCGCTTGTTGAGCCTACCTCCAGAACAAGCATTGTGCGCACTAACATTAATGAAAAGTCTGCTTGGTTCATCTTTGATCCAGGTGACGAGAAACAGGATGCCATTTTGGAATTTATCACACTCTCAATGGTTTGTCGCAGAATACCTGACCATCTGCACTACCGATTCCATTTCTATCTAGACACATATAAATGGTCGCCAACCTTCTATTGCACTGTTTTTATTTGTTTCAATCTCGGCATAATATAGACTATTACCAACAAAAGAGCCGCGCTGGAACCAGCTTTGGTGAAAGAGAAAACCCTCGTCCAAGGGAGAATCCAAATTAATTAGCTAAATAATAAAACTATTACTTTGCCTCCTCGGTCTCCTCGGCCTTCTCGGTGGTCTCAGTCTCCTTGGCAGCCTGCGCAGCCTTGGCCTGCTCGCTAAACGCCTTGATCTTCTCGGTAAGCTTGCCCGGGTTGGCGCCAACAAACTCATCAACATTCTTCGAGTTGTGGAGGAACTTGAACGTAGGCATGGCCGACACACCGTAGACCTGGGCAATCTCGCTCATCTCGTCCACGTCGAGCTTGACAAACTTGACCTCGGGGTGCTCCTCGCTGAGCTTGGTAAACTTTGGGCTGATCAGCTTGCACGGTCCGCACCACGTTGCGCTAAAGTCGATCACCACATACTCGTTTTTGGCGATAAAGTCGTTGAACGACTGTACGTCCTTGAATTCGTGAACTGTGGCTGCGCCCATATTATGTCCTGGTGGTTGGAATATAAAAAGTTTAAAAAACAAAAAAGCAGAGAAAAAGGAGATTAAACTCAGTTGGTAAGGATAAGAGACCAGGAGGAGGGTCGCTTGGCTGCAGCCCTTTTATACTTGAGCTACTGTCAGCCAAGATGGGATTGGCCGCTTCTGGTTGGCTGGTTTTTTTTGCGAAAATTGACCGGGCCTGACAAATGGATTGCGTGATGCGTACATACATTTTCCAAAATATATGTATTTGTAATAAAGTTTTACGCAGTAAAGCTGCTCATCGTCTTCTCCAAGTTTCCCTTGTTGGCACCAACCACCTGGTCGACAACCTTGCCGTTCTCAATAAACGCAAACGTGGGCATCGATTTGATGCTGTACTCTTGTGCAATGTCGCTGTTCGTATCGACATCCACAGATATAAACGTTACGTCACCGTGCTGGTGCGCAAGCTTGTCAAAAACAGGCTTCATAGTTTTGCACGAGCCGCACCAGCTGGCGTTAAAGTCCACTACCGCCTTGTCGTGCATGCTGAGCATCTCTTGGAACTCTTTCTTGTTATTGGCTGACTTTATTCCCTGCATTGCGTTTAATAAAGAATATACAACTTTTGTATTACAGATTCCACAGCTGGAGATGTACACCAAGCGTGCTTTTATGGAGCGTTGCTTGTAACCACAACTGGCGTTTAGCTTGCCAAGGCTGTATGCGCATGGTGCTGGACAGAAGTATATAAGGCCATTTAAAGCATGACATATGCAAGTGGCATTGTATGATTGAGCCAATTCATGCTCAGCAAAATGCCCCTTGTCCCGTCAGCCCGCATAACCAAGACAATTACATATTTTTGACATACATGAGCCGCTCAACCAGCTTGCGATCCAACTCTTGCACACTTGTGCTATTCGGGCTATCAATGACTGCGTTGTTGAGCCGGTACAGCGCCTCTTGTGCTTCTTTTAAATTGTCGAATGCGCACAGACCGCGGTACATGAGCGATGATGACGAGTTTTCGGCCATTTGGGTGGCCAGACGGGATTTGTACAATGAGAAATGTCGCTTCAGCACTAGCGGCACTTCTCTGTGCGGATTGTTGTGAATGAGCCAGTCGTATAGCTGCCACGCATCGGCCACAGCCGATCTAAGCGTGCCAATGTTGGCAAAATACTGCGTGCATATCCTCTCCTCAATAGCTGGGCTGATTATATGCGACAAGTTCCCTGGCCAGCCCAATATCGTGTTCATGACCATTCCAGGAGCATGCTCAATGCTCTCGCGAATAGATAGTCTGCTCTGTGCTGTCAAGTCGAATCTGCAATTGAACAGTGCGCGGCTCCGCACTACAGACTTTTTCAGCTGTGCGGCGCAGAGGTTTGTTGCAGCCCAGGCACGTTCCCAAGCATTCACCTTACTTTGATCGCCCCGGCTAATTACCGATGGTACCGACATCAGGTCACGGTACTTTTCAGCTATAACCCGCGGCCATTGGATCTGGCTCAGCTGCATGAGCTGCGCAGGTCTTAGCTCAACATTGTCAGAACACTCGTATTGTGTCAACAACAGCGGATCAAAGCGAATGCACTGAGCATCTACCATTGCGCGCACAAGCTCAGTCCGCTTAGTGTCAATGTTGTTTGGCGTGACAAAGCCCATCCACACAATGGCGCTCAGCAAAATGCGGCCTGCCTCAGAACCACCATTGTATACGACTCGTGGATCGTCCAGCAGTTCCAAGAGCAGCGTCCACGGATTAAACAGAACACCGCGCCGTGACACAGGCTGCTCAATAAGCGCAGTGTGCATGTCGGAGCTGCGCGGTATGAAACATGGGAGTGCGCAAGGCTGGTGGCTGTTTGTGTCGGCAGCAAAGTCGTTGCGGGTAGCATTTGAAAACTTCTGGCGTGCTGTTCGCGACTCGTTTAGACCGCTCTTCCACGATGACTCGACTATACTGGCTACTTCTTTGTCGAACCGGCTGGCAGAGTAACTCCGTCGGCCGAACCAAGCCAGCTGGCGGGCTGGTGCCAAGGATCGTACAAGCATAAAGAAACAGAAGATGAAACAAGTAGAGAAAAAGCCGCTCAGCGAATCAAAGCACGATCGTATCTTTTCCAATCAGGGAAGCAAAAAATGAATCCGGAGATAATTACGCCTTGACTAATCCTTATTTCCTCTTGTTCTATTCCTGTACTCGTAGCTATCAAAATGTCAGCAATAGATCC
This sequence comes from Coemansia sp. RSA 720, assembly GCA_027577495.1. Classification (NCBI taxonomy): domain Eukaryota; kingdom Fungi; phylum Kickxellomycota; class Kickxellomycetes; order Kickxellales; family Kickxellaceae; genus Coemansia; species Coemansia sp. RSA 720. The sequence continues at coordinate 165,484 of JANBQV010000021.1, forward strand.
GCTGACCGTGCCTTTTTTGCACTCGTGCGAGCGCTGCCGACAGAAGAAGCGGCGATGCTCGGGCGACAAGCCAGCATGCGCGTGGTGTCGTGACCACAACATTCCGTGCCGGTATCGGCGCACGCTGCGGTTCAACAAGCAGCTCGAGCAGTTGTGTCCGGCATCATCGATTGAGGCGCTGACAATACCTGTTACGCTTACCAACGGGTCAATGCCACAGACCGCAGGTACGCCGCCTGTAGTATCGCTTACATCTCGAATGCCAGATGGATCTCAAATACCAGATGGATCGTTCCGGCCGTGGGGTGAACCAAATGCGCCCAGCATTGCAGTATCGGGAACAGGTGTTGAATCAGGGCTGTTATTAGCTGATAACGGTCTGCTTTCAGCGGATGCGCTGGCTCAGCTGTTTTCGGTCGACATGGTGCCTCAGACTAACGCTCCAGCAGCAGACGTTCTGCAGTTGGTAAACTCATATATGACTCCGTTCTCTGGCAGCGCACCAGAAACGGCACCTGCATGTGCGGCGATGACAAATACAGAAGCTAACGTGCTGGCCAATCTAGGCGACATGGCCAGACAGGGTACATCGCCGCGCGAGTGGATGCCCGTAGGGTTCAGCGACACACAGCTCAACTCGGCCGAGCTGCTATCACAGCAATTGCTTGACGGGGAGTCGATGTTTGCCGTTGGCGCTGACTTTGCCACTCCAAGCGAGCCTGCAGCACCGTTACCTGCGACAAACTCACTGCCGCCGTATGTGCAAAGCCATATGCCGCGGCACTCGTACTTTGCATCACCAGTAAGCTTGGAGGGGCGGCTTCCTACAAGCAGCGCAAAGAGACCGAGCAGCAGCAATATCCATTCTTTGGCAGCTTCTAGTCTATTTGATAATCGTGCCCAGCCGGCGTCGCTTGTGCGGAGCAGCACAGATCCTTATGCGCCTAATAAAGAGGTTAGGTCGCCACTCTCGGACAGCCATTCGCACACGCCAACACACAGTTCCCATAATAGCACGCCAAACCACAGCTCTGGCGGAAACATATCACTGGATATCTCAGAGAACGACGTGCCGCACATTCTCCGAGAGTACGTTTCGGCGATTCCGGGCCAGCCTTCGGCGGCAGCCATATACAAGATCATGCGAGAGTCGTTCCGGGCGCCGCGCATGGGGATGGTGTCCCTGAACATGGAGCTCATGTGGTTTATGCTGCACAAGGGCGTGCTGCCACGGATTGTGTTCTACGGGCACATTTCGAGTACAATTCGGTGCAGCGTGGCCAACCTAGACATCAAGGCAATGGTGCCGCCGCATATCGATGAGTCGTGTTATGAGCTGGCGCTGAGCGAGGTGGAGGCCGTCAAAGATTGTGCGGCCTTGTGGGGTGCGATCGGCCTGTGTATGGTTACGCGGTACGAGTTCCAGTCGTCGAGGTACGCAGAGATGGCACTGCACGTGGACATGGCGCTGGACATTATGCATCGCATCCAGTTCCAGGGCCACAGTTATCCGTGGAATGGCGTGGACCCTGCTGATCGCGACAGCTTTGGCTTCCAGTATATGGTTGCCATTTACTGGAAGTGTTTCTGGTGGAAGTTGATCTCACTGCTGCTGACCGAGCAGTCCGACTCGCTTGTTCATCGGCTGGATCGACTGCCTGTGTACTCATCCAAGACATACGATGTGTACACAGCCGATCACCCGTACGATGTGGATCTGATGGAAATGGTTCCGCCAAATTCGTGGTTAGGTGCTGATACATCACCACCGCCAAAGATCCGGTTCCGCGGACCCAACGATGCTGAATTCATGGCGCTGCGGCCGCCAGACTCGCCGTGCTTTGGACGCGCATCGCTGAGTGGCGCGTATCTACAGCAGCTGCTTGTAGTGTACGCAACGTTCTTTGCCCAGCAGAACCGCGCACGACAGGGCGAGATCGGACTGTGTGAGCTGCTCCGGGCGCTGTGGACGTTCCGCGAGCACATGCACGTGTGGCGCGCATCGCTGCCAGCAAAAATGGTCCTGGATAACACGCTTGTGGCCGAGTACTTGGCTGCCATCCACCCTGACTCTGCTGCTACACCTCAAGAAATCGATCTCAAAGCGTCCCATCTAAAAGACATGATTACGCTGCTGCTGGCGTACCACTCGTTCTTGGTGCGTGCCAACCGCTTTGTCATGAAGATGATGCTGGGCGAGCCACTAAATGCACCACCGCCTGACGTCAGCACGCTTGCGTTTGCGCTGCGCGACCTGTACGATGCAAAGTCTGCACCACCGGCGGTTACCGACAGTTTGGGTTACATGAACATGTATTTTCACGGGTGCCGTATCCAAGCAATCAAGTCAGCCAACGCGCTGTGTAGCATTGCCCAGGCTGCGTACTCGTGCAAGTTCAACTTTTACACGCTGGGATCACAAATTGTGTTTGCCATGTGTGAGATACTCGCTGTGTACGTGAGTTTTCTGGGAAACCACGACCAAAATATTGCATGGCGGTCAAAATCACGGCTGTCGAATGTATTTAACATTTTGCGTATGCTGCGGCACTGGGCGCCAGCACTACATATGTTTGTGGCGGGCATTCGGGCGCTGAGCGATCCGCGGTTCTGTCTGGAGGAGCCGCGTAACTACAGTGCAGTTTGTCGCGATGTGATTGATCCACGAATGCTCGATATGTCTGATTCACCGGTGGACTCGACACATGCGTCGGATACCGAACTAGACGGTGCATTGCCGCCCAAGCGCCGTCGCATCGTTCGTCTGCCGCAGGCGCTGGAGTCGCCAAGCGATGCGCGATCAGATATTCGCACATCGACGGCACCTCGCGGTGCAGCGGCGCCGGGCGTGCGCCGGGACGAGACGTTGAGTTACCGGGCAGCCGACCCCATTCCCGAGTTCCCCAACCCGTTCCCGTCCAATCACGTCATCTCGCTGGTTATCAAGGACCTGGGCCTGAGTCTGGCCGAGTTTCTGGCCCCTGCCTACCCCATTCTCCTCCTCAAACTCATGCCGGCCCGCGATCTGTACCCAGACAAGTCGCAAATGTTTGGCAGCATCCACTAATAGTTTAATGCCAAAGAACTGTTGCACAAAATAGTGACTCTGTGTTTGGAAAAACATTTGTCCGGTTTTTTGAAACAGCGCGAAAGCAGGTTTTTGATTTATTTGGGAAATTAAAAGCTGCAAGGTGTGTGCTGACACAAAAGTTGACTGTAGATGTGGGAATATGAGAACAATGGGTCGTTAGGTCAGCTGGAGAACATGACCCGAAGCTGGCTCTGCCGAAAAACAGGCGGCACGTTATTCAAAAAGACAAATAACTAGCCGGAAAACTGCATATTTGTGCGCCCCTGAGCAGCCAGTGTATAAAAGCTTGTGGAATTCCGCATGACCGTTGTTCTTTCTTTTCCTTGCATCTAATTTTTAAGCTCTTGGCCCTGTCCCGCAAAAAAATTACCCCTTGCCAAAGCAAAGTTTTAAGCGCAAGCAGCCAACAGCGCTGTATCTATTTTCCGAGATTACAAAGCTCCGTTCCTTTCTTGTCCCCAGTTATCCTACTCTAAATATTTAATCTTGTAATGTTTAACGTTCCGTATCTCACGTCGTGCAACCATTGCCGAGAGAAGAAGCGAAAGTGCAATGGAGAGAAGCCCATGTGCTCGCTGTGCCGGGCACACGGAGTGGCGTGCGAGTATAGACGATCGCACAGGTTCCGCAAGCGTGCGCAAAACACATTGCCGTTGCAAACGCTCATGCCAGGGCCCGAGCCACGGGTGCACCACACAGGGTTTGCGAGTGGATCGCAAGCATTGGGCCCAGCGAGCGCGCCTATCGGATCGTCGTCGACGTTTGGCAAACCGTATGCACAGCCCAATGTGCCCCTATTTGTGCCGCAAGCCGGACTGTCAGCACCGTGCGACACGCAGTTTTCGCAAAAACAGTTTCCCACTCCTTCTCTGCCCGAAGTGGACGCTTTGTCCCGACTGCTCGCTGGCGACATGTACCCGCAAACCCAGCAACTTCCATTGCCAATTCTGCAAGGCGTAAATACGTTCATGTCGCCGTTTTCTGATGCGCGAAGCCAGTCGATTCCCGAGTGGATCAGCCAGCAGAAGCCAGAGGCGGCGATTATATCAAACCTGGAGAACATTGCGAGTGCGTATCATGCGTCGCCCGTTGTGCCAATGATGGAGGCGCAAAACGGAAATGTGCTTGGGCTTTCGTCGCAGCTTATGTTGAGCGGAGGGTTGTTTCAGCCTAATGCGTTTAACTTTGGCGCGCAGTCAGCCATGCCCACAAACGGAGTCACGAGTAACGTAGTTCCTAACAATGCGTTTGCTATTACTAATATGCTTGCGCCAACAAATGGCGTGCCAGTGAGCACGAGCCTTGCGCAGCAACATCCGGTGGGCAGTTCGTCGCCGGCGCAGATATACCGACGGCCGTCGTCGCTGGTCAGCAGTAACCACGATGCCGATGTCAACTGGACAGGCAGTCCGGGATCGATGCGGCCCATGTACACAACACGCAGCCCCAGCACCGGCGCACGATCAGACAACTCTGTTCCACTATCTAACATGTTTTCTCCGCCCGCAGAATCAGCCAAGCGAACCAGCGGGCACGACATGACCAAGCCGCAATTGCCACAAGTTCCAACCTACCCTGATGACTTTGTGCCCGAAGTAATCCAGATCTACGCACGCGAGTTCCCTGGCTCATTGTCGCCCAGCGTACTGTTGCGAGTTATGCGCGGGATCTGTAGCAGCACACGGACGTCGCTAATTAATGTTGATTTGGAGCTCGCGTGGTGCATGATTCTCAAGGGCATAATTCCGCGTATTCTGCTGTTTGCGTATATCGCCAGCATGGCACGAGGTCACGCAATTGATGCTGAGCTTATGCCGCTGCTGCCGGCGCAGTTTGACGAGCTGTGCTACGAAGTGGCTGTCAAAGACGTGGCGCTGGCTACACAAAGCCCGTCGCTGTGGAGCGCCCTGAGTCTGCACCTGATCGGGCGGTACGAGTTCCAGTCGGCGCGCTACGACCTGATGACGACACATTACGAGATGGCCACCGATATGCTGTGCAAAACAAAGTTCCATGGGTACGAGTTTCCGTGGAAAGACGTGCCCAGCCATTTGCGCAACACATTTGAGTATGACTATTATGTGTATACGTTCTGGGTCGGGTTCCAGTGGCACCTTGTTTCGTGCTTTAATCTCGACCGGCCGTTCAACGTAAACATTGACCCAAACGCAATGCCCGAGCCAGCTACTTTGCGCGGGTACTTTGCATCTGATTTGCCATGTGGATTTGATCTGCTCACCTTGTTGCCGGCCAACAGTTGGCCACAGTCAGCGCAGACTGCCGGAATGGACAAAGTGTGGTTCCGCGGATTCAACGACGCCGAGTACATGGGGTGGCGGCCTCGCGAGTGGCAAAACATTATGCCAAACTACAAAATCACAATGTACTTGCAACGCATGCTCCCGTTGGGCGCGCAACTGTATCGCTTGCAATACGAGTTTGGCGAAGGCACGGTGCTGCTGCCCGAGTATTTGCAACGGCTGCACGCCCAGCAAGAGCTGCTCAAGCGGTGGATGTACTCGCTGCCCGAAGAATTCGAGCTCACACTTTCCAAAGTCACGCAGTTTACCAATTCTACACATCGGTCGTCGGGTGAGAACACAAACTTGCTGATGGACTTTAAAGAGCTCATTATGATGTACGCCCTATACAGTACGTTTATGATACGAGCCAACCGGGTAGCGCTGCTGGGCATGCTTGACGAGAACCTCGCGGCGCCGGCAACATCCATGGGCATGCGGGTGTTTGGCGTGCGCGACTATTTCGAGGCGGTTGCGCAAACCGGCCATGACCGACATTTCGACCGCAACGTGAGCATGTGGCAGAAAAATCTATCTTTCCACTCGTGTCGCATGCTGTGCTATGAGTCGATGGACATTTTGTGCGATGTCGTGCAACTGAGCTTTATATTGCGGCTCGATCTGTTTACGTATGGGACAACGTATGTGGCGATTGCGGGCGAGATGCTCAATGTTCTGATTAGCCAGCTGGGCGTGGACGATGCGAACGAAAAGTGGAAGACGAAGACGAGGCTGGGACATGTTTTGTGTTTGTTGAGGTCGTTGCAGCATTGGGCGCCGGCGTTGTATATGTTTGTGTATGGCATTCAGGCGTTGTCGGATCCGTCGATTGTGCTCGATGTGGATGATATGAAGAAGCAGGGTGTGGAGGGGAATGCTGATGTAACTACGACTGGCCAGACACATGGGCAGGTTGCGGAGCGTGGATCTGACAAGGCTGCGAGCGACACAGAAATGCCCAATCCGTTTCCGCCCAATCACATCATCAACCTTATTGTGGCCGACTTGGACGTCAGCCTGGCCACGTTCCTTGCGCCCGCCTATCCAATGCTGCTGCTTAAAATATTTGCCTCCAAAGTGTAGATCAATATTCTTAATTAATTGTGTTCCCGAACAAAACTACCAATACTACTAAACGCCCGTTGCGCCGCATCCGCAAAGTCAAACAACACAAACACATGCGGCATATGTTCGTATGTCTCCAAAAACACAGACCCCTGCTTATTGTCGTGCTTGACTTTGGTGACAAATTTTTCAATATCGTCATGCAGCAGCTCGTTGCGTCCCATTTGCACCAACATGGGCGGCATGCCACTTAAATCAGAACCAAACACAGGTGATACAAGCGGACATTGTAGCTCTTCAAGCATGGTGGGCGAGAATTTGCGGCCGGCGTCGTAGAACATGCGGGTGGGGTGGAACGGGTCGTTGAGAGGAAGAGCGGGCAAATAGTCAAACTGCTGGTTGCGTGTCCACGAGTCGCCTGAACACGTTGCATCCACCCACGGAGAAACCAAAACAGCTGCCGAAGGGCTCGAACATTTCATATCGCGCAAGAGCAAGAGCACACCAATAACAAGTGCTCCGCCCGCACTATCGCCGGCCAACACGATGTTTTGCGGCTCGAACCCCAGGGATAAAATGTACTTGTATGTCATAAAACAGTCATGGAGCTGGCTGGGGAACCCATGGCGTGGTGCGAGCCGGTAGTTTGGCGAGAACACGCGACGTCCGGTGGTTCGGCTTATATGTGCGTACACATGCATATGCGTCAGACTGCGCTCGCCTACGCAATATGCTCCGCCGTGAAAATACAAAATAATGCGTTCGTGAGGATGTAAAGGGTCCATCCCCAAAACACCGTTCGGATCGCAATCGGCAAACTCGCTTTGCGTGCTCACCAGTACCTGGCACGATATACTCCGTGGCCGCCCCATTTGCGCCAGTTGCTTGTCCGATGCTGCCATTTGGTTCAATTTGTCGCTGGATAACCCGTAGTGCGGCACATTGTACTCGACACAGCTCGATGTGTTAAACACTATATTGTGCTCTTGGTTGTACCCAATGTTGGGCTGCAATGGTCGGTTGGGCAAGTTGTTCATTGCAATGTAGTCGGCGACAAATGCAAAATCAATCATGGGTGCTGTGTCGTTGGACATAGAGTGGGGCAGGGATTTGGCGAAATACTGGCGCAAAATGTTTCGGATTACGTGGAACCTTAAATCCCATGCAGGCACATCGGGTCCATGCCAATAGTAATTAAACAATGTTGCCAAAACACCAGAGGCTATAAACCAAATGTTTTGTATCCGGCCAACAATATTATCCTTGGTCTTTAGCCGCAAATCCAACTGAGTGTATTTCATTTTCTTTAACAATATTTAATATTAGAGTTGAAGCGAACTAGGAAACTATGAAATCAATTGCTGAGTCTGCCTTTTGCTCAACGGATAAAGTAGCAAAATAGTAAAAAGTGATCATGTATGTTCGCGCTTTGATTATATGCAGTTAAAGCCGTATTAATATTAAAAACCGGGTACGTGCAAACATTTAACCCACCCTTTTGGCTCTATCTGATTAATCAACATAATCCGCTGGATCAACATTTTACGCTTTTCATAATAACTTTTTTTTCTATTCCGCCTGCGATAATTTTCTTCAGCTAATTCCACGCTTCCCTAGTATATGCTTGTAACTTGAGTTTGAAATGCACGGACGACGAACACAACAGGCCGCGGTTTCGTGGACAATGGCGTACTGCCAAGCGATCCGCAGCACGGCGCAAATAGAGCAGCGGCGAGGTCTCTCGGAGCTCTACAAACGTATGACCAAGAAGCAGCCCGAAGACGCCAAAGACACAAATATTGGCAAAGACAAAGAGGTTGGCAAAGACAAAGAGGTTGGCAAAGACACACCAAAGCTCAGCATTTCGTCGATACCCAAGCCCAAGATCCGTGTTCCGAGGATTGATCCAAACACTGTGGCTCGCGCACAAGCGCCCAAAGAGCTGACAAAAGATCCCAAACTGCTGGCCGACGAGTATATCGCCGATCTGCACACCGCAAACTGGGGCGGCGAAGAAACATGGGTCCGGTTCAGCCGCCTGCCACGAAAATCGCATGCATTTTTGCGCGACATTGACATCAACTGCACGCTGGCGAATATCCGCGGCACTGAACGCGCTCTAGTCCGGCGCGGTCGATCCACGCCAACGTCCACCACGCTGAGCCGAATGCTCGAAGTATTCGAGGCGGCCCAGCAAGCAAGTATAGTTCCAGACCGGTACACGTACCAGGAGCTGATTGCAATTAACGTGGATTTGCTAAACTTTAATTACGCGCACGACTGGCTCGAAAAGATGGTGGTGCAAGGGATTAAACCGACGATTCGGCCGTACCGGACAATACTCAAAGGATACAGCACGGTGGCGAGCGAGCTTGATAGTGCGCGCCGTTTGTGGCATGAGATTAAAACCAAGATTGGTGCTGGACTGATTGCTGGTGAAAAGTCGGACGAGTTGGCAAAGACAGTTGATCTGTTGACGTATACGAGTTATGTTGCTGCAGAGTCCAAGGCGGGAAACTTTGCCGTTGTTGTTAGTGTGTTGGAGGAGATGGATCAGGCGAGGATTAAGCCCGATATTACGTTGCGCAATACTATTCTGGATGGGCTGGTGCGGCACAAGGGGCTGGACGCCGGGTTACAAGAGGCTGAGCTGATGGAGCAGAGCGGATATGAGCTGAACGGGTACAGCTACACGACTTTGCTGAACGCGACTGTTAAAGAGCAGCGTGGCGATGAGGCTCGCCAGCTGCTGGAAGCTGCAGCAGCGAAAAACATTGTGCCGCCAGCATATCTCGTGCAAAAGCTTACGCTCGATCCATTCGACGTGCTCAGCATTATGGCCAAGCTTGAAGACTCGCACAAAGTGCGCCTATACAACGTACTGATCGAATCCGCCATGCGCGACAACGACTTTTCGCAAGTACTCCAGCTCATCGACCATTTGAAGCAGCACAACGTATCTGCCAACGTAGTGACCTACACACTGCTTTTTGACGCACTGAACAAGGCCGGGCGTCTCGATCAGGCCAAATCCATGTTCACCAAAGTGTTCAGCTCGGGCGAACTCACACCTGACGCGCACATTTACAGCATCATGATCGATGCGTGTGGGCGGCACGGCGACGTCAAGACAATGTTTTGGTTCAAAAACGAAATGCAGCGACAAGGCTTGGCAGTCTCGGAACCTGTTTACAACAGTATATTGTCGGCGTTGTCGCAGTGGCGGCAGGGTAATTTGCAAGCAGTCATGGTGACGGCGAGCGAGATGGAACGTGTCAAGCCCTCAGTCAAGCCAACATGTCGGACGTTTAGCGCAATATTTGCTGCATTTGCCGCGCAAGCACAACGCCGGAGACTGGGCGCTGGCGAGCTCGAGTTTCTGCAAACATGGTACACACTGGCGACAGACAAGTACTATATTGCCAAAGACTCTTATTACTACTTTATGGCTGTCAACGCATTTGTGTGCGCGCAAAGCCTGCCTGACGCGATGACAGCGTTCAGCGACATGGTGCGCTCGCACAAAGTGAGCCCGGTATCTAGCAAGTTTATGAAAAACCCCGTTCGCATGCTTGATCTAATCAAGTTGGCCATCGAGCACCAAGAGTTTGGTGCAGCGCTAGAAATCTGGAACAACTGGCAACGCTTACGGTTGCCGCCGATTGCCAAGGCAGTGGAGCTTGCGTTGTTTGCGTGCGACCAAATGGGCCAGCCCACCATGGCCGGTAATATTATACGGGGATTGCTCACAAAGGACGAGGACGTTTATTGCCCACGGTTTGTGGACGAGTCGGTGCTGGCCATGTATATAGCGATGATGACCAAGCACTCGATGCTCGACGCAATTATGCCCGTGGTGCAGATGTGGACCACCGCCATGACCGAAGAATGCGAGTCTGAACTTGTGCTTTCAGAGTCGACTGTCGCCAAAACTGTTGCCATGCTGCGTCGCAGCAACCACCCTGACGCATCAGCCGTAGCTAATGAGCTTTTAACACACGTAGACGCGCACTTTCCGGATGCCACTCCAGTATAAAATAGACCATATATTTGGATACAAAAATGAAAAGTGTAACATGAACTAAATGGTAGCGTATGACGAGAGCTGGCTCATCATGTTCATGCCTTGTGTCGGAAGATGGTTAATCGCTGTATACGCAAGCAACGAGAACCCAGCGCAGACGACGCCGTTGACAATGTACTTTTCCCACGTCTCGAGCATATACAGCCCCGTGGTGACCTCGTACTGGTAGTTTAGCTTCTTCAAAAACTGCAGCGCCATTGAATGTAACAGATTGTAAATTATTATATTGGGGGTGGTGAAAACAGCGGATAATGAGATGGGAAATAAAGGCAATAAAAGGAGCAGATTTTCGTGTAACACAGACGATTAGCTCAAAAGCAGTCAATCATGTGATCGACTTTGCATTTAATAGGATTTTGTGCGTGATCATGGACCGATCGCGTTAATTAAATTTCCAAGGTGTTGGTTACAAAAGTTTGTGGAGAGTCTGGATTGCACAACTAAAGCTGGGTGGAAAGCTTGCCACGCCCATGCGGACGACAAACACCAGAAACACAAGTGCCAATACGTTAAACACGTGTTTCTCCCATGTCTCCAATATGTAAATACCAGTCATCAACTCGTATCGGTAGTTTGCCTGCTTGGCACGAGCAACCACCGTTGTACTCAGCGATCGTTGCTTTGCCGCCATAATAATAAATCGCTAAACTTTAAAAACCTTTTAGCAAAAAAATGTACAAGTAAAAAGGAAAGATGGCTAGAGTGCGGAGAACAGATGTTCCACGCGGGGATATTAATGAAACAGCAAGTCTAGACTGCCTGTCTGGAGACAAGAGGCGAGAGCACAAGTTGCCTGTGCGCAGCTCAAAGTTTGCAGCCAAATTATAGTTGCGGAATATAGAGAGATCTCTAGACTTTTCTGTTAACGTCAGTCGTTGAACAGAAAACTGAGCAACGCGCTCGAGCCCTTGGCTTTCAGCAATCCAGTAACCATGGCTGATGCCCGAGCACCCCGCGCCCGCGCCGCCATCGCCATCTTATCCGGCTCACACACAGCATCGTTTGGCACAGTCCGCAATCGTTTGCTCGTATGGCGTGGATGATCTCGCGTAGACTGGTTCCGCATAGAATCTGATAGAACGTCGGTCGAGTCGCATGCTATTATTCGGTCCAGCGCTGACTCAAGATCGTCTACGGATAGTCCGTACTCCTCAAGCATCTGCGTCTGGCTGCACAACTCGTCGGCCTGCGGCAGCTCAGTCAAAGCCGATAATGCCGCCTGCTCGTCATCAGTTTGCACCCCGTCAGGCTCCGACTTTTGCACACAATTTGACTCCGCATGTACTGCGCCGGGGCCTAGAATCTGTGCAGCCACGCTGCTCAGCACAGAAAACTTATCTGCATTGGGCTCCGCACTCGGACTCGCCAGAAAGCGTGCAACGTCTTGCTGAAACGCTACAATCGACTGCAACCACTCAGCAACAGTTAACGGCGGCTCGTATGGATCAGCAACAGGCGTCGGATCACACAACGAAGCAGGACGCGCAGAACTCGAGAACTCGTCACGAATGCGCGACGACGTAATGCGGTACCGTACTTTAGGGTCACACACTTCGTGCCACGGCGGGTCATCGTCAACCACATCAACAATGCCGCTGTTGCGGGCATTTGACGCTGCATTGGTCTGGTCAACTATGCGTTCTTTGCGGAACTTGTGGTGGCGGCGCATCGCATGCTCAGCGTGGTTAGGACACATCCAGCGGCGATGCGGCGGCGGTGCCGACGACAACGGCGGCGCAAGACAGTCCCAGTGCCAGCCCAGCGGACAATAGTCGCACCGCACAAGCGGCCCATGCAACGCCGACACGCCGCAGCGGTAACACATTATCGGCTCGTTATGGTCGTCCGTAAGTCGCGTAAAATCACGGTTCGCCAGCCCCATGTGCACACGTTGCGCCCGTTCCTCTCGAACATTCACATACGTGCCGTCCACATCGGCCTCAACACCGTCGAACAGCCGCCGAATGTCTTCGGGCACAGAAAATGTGCGTGGATTGGCGTACTCGACCGCCGAAATCAGCGGATAAAATATGTTTTTGGCATGAGCGCGAGATTTGCGTTTTTTGGACCTCTGGTGCGAGCACACTCGACAGTACCAGTGGTCAATCTGACTCACCATTTCTTTCGTCATCGGCGGCTCCACGCACAGAAAGTGGTACACACGAGGGCATCGCTCGCAGCAGATAAACTGTCCTGCCTGTCCGCATGCGTCGCACACGTCGTGCGCCTCAGCGCCCAACGTTCGTGTCCCGTTTTGTCGCGCAGCTCGAGTGGGCGTTCGCACGGCTTGTGATGACGCTCGGACCGATTGTGACGAGCCTCGAGTTGCTTGCGGCGACGTGTGTGTTGGCGCTTGCACAAGCTGACCCACGACTCCATCGGCCTGTGGCGTCGGCTGTCCAGGCGATCGCCCCGCAGAGGACCCATTATCTCCTGTTTCTCGCAGCGACGGCAGTCCCTCGACATCTTCGCCCTCGCATAACCGCCGCACATAGTCTGCCGCCCGCTCGTACTCCTCTGCCGCCTGCCGTGTGCCAACGGCCATTCCGCCCATCCACAAAAGCAGAACCAACCCCTTTATGAATCCTGTTTCCCACCGCTACGCAAAAAAATAGAATCAAAACATGGGTTTAGTTATTCCTCGAGCTTTTTGTGCCACCTTATCTACATATTCTCACTCGCACCTAGACTAGTCCCGTACGTCCAAGCTATTGCTCCAATCGTCCTCAACGCCCGTAAACAGTCGCTCAAAACAGGTGTGCTCAAGCCGCAAGCAAAGGTGAAAATACAGATCCTCTTCCACACAAGTCTTCCGTCGAGTTTACACAGATAAAACAGGTACCGCCCCGCCCACCGCCTACTAAAGAATCCAACAGTGCCACCGAGAAAAGCCGAAAAATGGAGGAGACCGCCCAAGACTGAAAATAAAAAGCCCGAAAAACCAAAGTATTTTGTGGAGAAACAAAAAAGAAGCTCGTGAACCTGCAACAAATGTGCGTGAAATTGGTCTTGCTTCACGAAAAAACGCGTCGTCGATCACGTGAGTTGATCATTTGGAATCAAGCAATTATCGACTTTGCAACAAACGACCATTGCTTCCTCTCAAATGTCGCGACGGTATGTCTGTAATAAAACATTAGCCATCCTAACAGCAGCCTTAAGATCTTTAATCCTCCTTTTGTTTACATGAAATTTGCTGCTTTTAGTTTGTAAACATTCAAGCGTTGTTGTCTTGGACAACCAAGGAGTTTGAGAATATACAAACTAATATATGCAGGTTGATATTAGCACACGCAAAGCACATATTATTAGTAGAAAAGCTAATAAACGTTGTGATACTAAAAAGTATGCCTATTGTTGCTAAATGGATATTTTGTGCCTGTGGTTCACTCTAGCTTCTAATGATCAACTAATATCCAAGCTTAATTAGCTTACAATTAATCAGCAACGGTGGTGTAGAGGTATCATT
>JANBQV010000022.1:0-25849 GCA_027577495.1 Coemansia sp. RSA 720
GTATAATCATGTGATATGTATCATGTCATGAATTATATATATGACACATCATATATTGGATTAGGTTTTCCCTGTAATAGCACACGGCTGACAACATATATAAGGACATGTTGTCCTGTAGTATTTTCATAGGAAAACTGACTTGTTTTAAAGTTATTAAACATTTTATACTACAAATTAGCTCGCTGAGATTCTATGGACATTCTAAACCAAAGTTAACTGTTATTAATTACTCTAAATCATTCATCATTTGTTTTGGACAAAGTCAGGTTACATGTTTTATAATTGACGTCTGTGTGTCATGCTACTTTTACTGAATAAAACATGTTTCTCTTCCGTATAGACACTCTTCTACTTTTCCTCAACCAATTGTTCGCTCTAGTTTTAATCATAAAGCATCACTCACATTCAACAGCTAACAGTTCAAATTCTCCAGTTGCTCTTTCTCTAAATCAGCTTCCTGGGCTGGTGTCAGTATTACCATAGTTTGAATGTCCGCCTGAAAACTATATAGCAAATCTGCATATTCAGAGACAACATTATGTCAATTCTTATTTTTATCTCAAAACATTGTCACACATTTTGTGACACTGCAAATGTTATGTAAATTCACTCTTGATTACAAATAAAATTACACACAACAGACAAAAGAAAACAGACAACAGACAACAGACAATAGTATTTTTAATTTTCATTATCATATTACTTAAACCAAACTTGCAAGTGTATTGGGAAAAGGAAAGGTCTGCATTTTTTTGGGAAAACAAGCTTCTGTGCTTTGTGGTATTGCGAGAGCCTCAGCCGGGTCAGAACAGACGCCGATTTTGTCAGCTCTATTGGCAAACGCACAAAAGAAAACCGCGCAGCAAATACCCAAATACAACAACATGGGCTGCAGTGACGACTGTGGCCACGATGACAGCGGCTCCACAAACACTTTAATCAAGCATTTCGTGAGAAGATTTTGAAATCCTTAATAAGCTTATTATACTTTTCCTCATCTATTCAATATCACACTATTATTTTATCTCGCTGGTCACTGTACGCCCAGTTATTAAACATTTGGTAGCTCGAAAGCAGTAAACATATTTATTGATGGGGCTGTCGTGTCCTTCGAGCGAAGGCTGGGGCCCGTTGAGTCCCAGCCGGCCGGTTGACTTTACAACGTGCTTTGAACACGGTGTGCTGGTCACTGGCATCAATGTGCTCTTTCTTGTGGTAGCGATTGTGCGACTGCGTACGCTCAAACACGCACCCCTACTGCCTCACACGTTAGTTGTTGGCAGCCTGTTCTGGATCAAGCTGTCGCTGGCGGTGGCCACGTTGGCTGCATCAGTAGCTGAGCTGGCACTTGCAACTTTTGCGTATCCGCCCGTATGTGCGTTCACAGTGGCAATGTGGCTACAAACAGCTGCTGCGGTGGTTGCAGTCCACTTGCATTACTGCGAGCAGCTGGGCAACCGCATTGCATCAACTCCGTTGCTGCTGTTCTGGATGGCGACGGTACTTTTGGCGCTGATGCGACTGCGCACAGCAGTATCGATGGATCTTGTAGAGACGCAACCGGCAGCAGTGGTGGCCAACACACTGTTTATGCTGGCAGCGCTGGCAACAATGACGCTAGAGTGCCAGCCCAAACCGCACGGGCTGTACCAACTGCCTGACGATGATGATGACTACGTGGAACTCAAGTCACCAGAGGATCAAGCAAATGTTTTCTCGCGGTGGACGTTTACATGGTTAACGCCATTGCTAGAGCAAGGACTTCGTAAGCCACTACAGATGGCGGATGTGTGGGACCTGAGCAGACAGTACCAACCTGACGTAGCAACGGCGGAGTTTCAGCGCAACTGGCAGGCAGAGCAGAAGCAACCCAATCCGTCACTGTTCCGCGCAACTATGCGCACATATGGTGCAGCGTGGATGCTAGGTGGATTCTACAAGGTAGTCAAGGACCTAGCGGCAATACTCAACCCCATCCTACTGTCCCGGCTGATTGGGTTTGTCAGCACGTATCACACACCTGCGGCAGAACCAATTGAGAATGGATACTTTTACGCTATTTCAATGTTTGTTGTTGCCAGTGTGCAGACGCTGACATTCCAGCAATACTGGGTACAGAACCAGCGCGTATACATCATGTTAAAGATGAGTTACACGACAGCCATCTACCGCAAGACTATGGTGTTGTCAAACGACGCGCGTCAGAAATACAATGTTGGCAGCATTGTCACACACATGAGCGCTGATTCGCAGCGTGTAGCTGACTTTGCTGCCAACTTCTCGCACCACCTGTGGAGCTCACCGCTGCAGATCGTGTTGGCGCTGTACCTGTTGTACCGCACACTTGGGTGGACCGTTTATGCGGGTGTTCTGGTCATGTTGATCAGCATTCCAACTTCAGCGCAGCTGAGCCGCAGCATGCGCACGCTAAACAAGCTGTTGATGGGCTACCGCGACCAGCGCATGAAGATTATGGATGAGGTACTGTCGGGAATCAAGATTATCAAATTGTACGCATGGGAGTCGTCGTTTATTCGTCGCATTAACGAGGTGCGTGTCAAGCTTGAACTGAGAACCATCCGTCACTATGGTCTAATTCAGGCTGTGTTCTCGTTTGTCACCACGCTTGTGCCGTTTGCCGTATCATTCTCTACGTTTGGTCTGTACAGCCTGGTGGACAATGTGTCGCATGGCCCGTTAACTCCACAGTTGGTGTTTGTGTCACTGACCCTGTTCAATATGCTGCGCTTCCCGCTTTCATTTGGTCCAATGGTTATACCATCTGTGCTCGAAGCCATGGTTTCGTCGCGCCGTATCTTTGACTTTTTGACGGCAGGCGAAATTGACTTTGCGGCCATTGAGCGCGAACCGTACGATCGCGATGCGTCTAGCACTTGCACCGATGATGTACTAGTTAGTGTTGAGAACGGCACATTCAAGTGGCTGTCGGCCGATGAACCCACTCTCCACAACGTCAGCATTAAGTGCAAGCATGATGAGCTAGTAGCGGTTATCGGCAGGGTTGGCGCGGGAAAGTCGTCGCTGATGTCAGCAATCCTGGGCGATATGATAAAGTCTGACGGCAGCGTGCGCATCCGTGGCAGCATTGCGTATGTGCCTCAGCAGGCATGGATCTTGAACGCAACGCTGCGCGATAACATTCTGTTTGGCAGCCAACTTGACCAAGAGTTTTACGACCGGGTTGTTGACGCGTGTGCACTGCGCCCAGATCTCGATATGCTGCCTGCTGGAGATATGACAGAGATTGGCGAAAAGGGTATCAATTTGTCAGGCGGACAAAAGGCGCGTGTGTCACTGGCTCGGGCTGTTTACGCACGCGCAGATGTCTATTTACTGGATGATCCACTGGCTGCAGTTGATGCGCACGTAGGCAAACACATATTCACTCATGTGCTGGGTCCGCAGGGTATGCTAAAGACGCGAGCGCGCATTCTGGTGACCAACGCGGTTCAGTACCTGAGCAATGTCACGCACATTGTCATGCTGCGGGATGGTGCGGTGGTTGACCAGGGCTCGTTTGCACAAGCAATGGCGCAACAGAGCAGCATATTTGAGTTTATTCACAAGTATATCAACGAAGCACAAATCTCGCAGGCTACCAGCAACACGGCATCCGATTCTGAGAACATTGAAGACGAGGCAACGCAGACTGAACAGAACAGCATGGTGCTGCCCAAGGGTGTTGGTGTGCACCGCATGTCGTCCAAACAGACTCTGGGTTGTGCAAGCGTCAATATTTTGCACAATAAACGCAGCACATTGGAGACCTCTGTCGGTAGCAATCAGGGTCGCACAATTACAACTGAGGTGAGCCGCCAGGGCCATGTCGAGTGGTCTACATATTACACGTATATCAAGGCGTGTGGACTACGCAATGCGTTACTGTTTGCTGTTGCTCTGTTGTTGGCATCAGTCAGCAATGTGGGTGCAAACATGTGGCTCAAGCACTGGGCGTCATCCAACGCTGGCACTGATTTAAATTTGGGTCTGTTCATGTGGTCCAAGAGTTGGTCGCCGTCCAGCACCGATACGGATCTGGGCTCCAGTCTGTTGTACTCAACTGCAGTTCACTCGGTATTTTATTACCTGTTTATCTATGGAGGGCTGGGTCTGTTGGGTGCACTGTTGAGCTCGCTGCAGTCCCTGCTGCTGTGGATGCGGTGCTCGATTCGCGCATCAACCAAGATCCACCAAAATATGCTCATTAGTGTGCTGCGCTCGCCCATGTCGTTCTTTGACGTTACTCCTCTAGGCCGTATTCTTAACCGCTTCTCGTCTGACTTGCAGCGTAGTGATGAGATGCTGCCGCGCTCAATCTCGAACATGGTCAACTCAATGGTCATTCTAGTATCAGCTATTGTTGTCATTATCCTGTCAAGCCCGCTTATGCTTGTGCTCATGCTTCCATTGACCATTGCATACAACCACATGCGACAGCTCTATCTATGCAGCAGCCGCGAACTGCGGCGTCTGGACTCGACAACGCGCAGCCCCATATTCGCCCACTTTCAAGAGTCAATTGGCGGTGTATCCACGATTCGCGCGTATAACCAACAGCCACGCTTTATCTACGAGAACGAGTCGCGTGTTGGGCTGAACATGCGTGCATACTGCACATACTTTTCGCTTAACCGCTGGCTATCACTGCGTCTAGAAACTCTTGGCAACATAGTTATGCTCGGCACTGCTCTTTTGGCCATCGGTTCTGTGCAGTACTTTGGCTATGGCGATGCTGGTCAGATTGGCCTGGCCATTATGTATGCACTAGGTATTACAAGTTCAGTCAACGGGTCAGTGCGCAGCTACACTGACGTTGAAAACTCGATGACTCAGCTTGAACGTGTTATTGAGTATGTCGAGCTGCCATCAGAGGCTCCCGACATCATTGAGGATTGTCGCCCCGCCGCAACGTGGCCTGACCGAGGAATGATCGATTTCAAGAACTACTCGATGCGTTACCGCGACGGACTCGATTTGGTACTAAAGGAATTGTCGTTTCGCGTTTTGCCTAACCAAAAAGTGGGCATTGTTGGCCGCACGGGTGCTGGCAAGTCGTCACTGACGTTGGCGCTATTCCGTATTATCGAGGCAGCCAGCGGCCAGATCTTGATTGATGGCGAGGACATTGCAAAGTACGGGCTGTTTGACGTGCGCAGCAAGCTGTCAATTATTCCGCAAGATCCAGTGTTGTTTGCTGGTACAGTGCGCGAAAACCTCGATTCGTTCAACAGCTACAGCGACCAGGAAATTTGGCAGGCGCTAGAGCATGCTCACTTGGCTGACGTTATCCGCGCCAAAGACGAGCGGCTGGAGTTTATGGTTACACAAAGCGGCGAAAACTTTAGCGTCGGTCAGCGGCAGCTCATTTGCCTGGCTCGGGCGTTACTGAAGCGCGCCAAAGTGCTGGTTTTGGATGAGGCCACAGCGGCCATTGACAATGCGACAGACACGATTATTCAAGAATCGATCCGCAAAGAGTTTAAAAACTGCACTGTACTGACCATTGCTCACCGCCTTGACACAATTATTGACAGTGACATGATTTTGGTAGTAGATGGTGGGTGCTTGGCAGAGTATGATACGCCGCAGAATCTGTTAGAAAACAAAAACAGCATGTTTGCCAAGCTGGTCGAAGAAGCACGGACTACTGGTTCTCAGTAAATATTTTTTGCTAATAATAGAGGTTTTGGTTCAAACTAATGGAAAACAAACATCCAGTCAATGCAATGTACACCAGCGCATGCCACCAAATGTGCATAGTGTTTTGCATTAAAAACTGACACTTGCTTATTTTTGTTGTGTAGGTTGTCTCTAGCAAAGCAATGACAAATTGTTTTAATTTTAGCACCAACAATTCACCGTTAACTTCTATACCAACAATGTAAGAAACATTTTATATTTATTTAGCTTTGCAAATTCTTGTGTTGTCAAGACCAAAATGAAAACAGAGAAATTTAATGCAAGCTAAAATATGAGATGTATTAGTTGTTGGAACAGGTGACAGCTGGAAGATATACAGTGTCTGAATAGCGTGAAAATAATGAAATATTAAAATGTTAACTAGATCAGTGTAATTGTTACTCAAAGTAGCTCTTTGCAACCACATACTTATTTTGAACTAGAGCATCTAATGTTTATAGCACTATATTATAGTTTATCAAATAGTTTAATTATTAATTACTCTAAAACGCATACTATAATTTTGAACATCTGACACTGACTTTACTATCAGTGACTAACGATTTGTTGGACAACTACTTAAATACTGCTTGGATACGTCTGGGTATGTCATTAAGCTACTTTGCACAATGATTGCATTGCTATTGGTCATGTTCTGTTAATTCTTACTTTGTATCCCAATAATTTGGCATCATTATTGAGACAATATATATTTAATATCAGCAAGCTATTTATGCTATAAACTAAAAGTAGAAATGAAGCCAAACATATCTAGTTATCCTGAAGGTCAATCTTCCTTAGCTGAGGCCAGTACCATTTCAGATTCTCAATTACTCCACCAAACGTATGCTTACAGCAGGAGTTCGAGCGTAATGAGATATTCTCGTCGACTAGGCGCAGCGTTTTTATTTTTGACGAGGATGGTGCTGGGTAGTGCTTCTTTATGTTTGTAAGGAGCTCAGTAGCCTCAGCAAACTCATGATCAATGCACTTTGTAATGTCTACGTTCAAGAATACAAGATTGGGCACCTTTGGAAGCATATCAAACAGCTCTTTGAACGATATCATAAAGCCCAGGCTTAGGTGAGTGAGGTAAGGCCAGTCAATGCCGACCATGCTCCAGTCATAGTATGCAGAGCGTATTTCACAGTGGACATGCTCAATGCCATCCGTTTTGTTAAATATCTCGTTTGTCAATGTTACGAAATCGTCAGCCTCTTCAGAATACTGTTTCTCCACCCAGACCAAAATCAATGTATCTAGGTTTCTGAGCGGCTGCTTGCACAGCTGTGAGGCAGCAACAATTGAACCAACATAGCTAAACCGTTTAAGCCCGTGACCCATTATGGCCTGTGCATCTTTTCCGGTCAGACTGATGTTTTCCAGATACAACCGCTCCAGCTTTGGAAACACCAGGTCGAGATCGTTAGCATTCATCACATTGTTAGCACCTGAAACTTGAACCACGCCTGTGATCGACAAATCCACCAGACTATTGGATTCAATTGCTTCAGACTTCATGTCAGCACAAAACACGTCCCAGCTAAATGGAACATTTTCAAGCGAAATGTTTATCCTTCGCAGTGACTGAGGGAATATAGTTGGCAAATTCTGATGCAAGCTGGATTCGAATCTTAAATCAAGGTCAATTAGATTTGGTGCCGTTAGTGTATATGGAAACATAGGTGGCAATTTGCAGACAAACTTTGTCAACTGCTTGTCGTATCCAACAGCCAGCGCGACAATAAGTTTCTGATAAAAATTATGTGGTTCAAGCACCAACGTACTAATATTGCAGACATTAGGATATTTGTTTATCAGAATATCAGCAGCCATATTGGAGGCAGCATAGCATCGATTCTCTACACGATTGTTAGGTTCAGTGCCTATATACTCCAGCTCAAACCACTTTATAAAGGGATTGGTTAGCTTGATTCCCTCAGGCATATCATGGAACAGCGCTTGCAGAATAAATACATAAGCCCTTATAGAATCCAATCGGTTGTTAAAATAAACCTCAGGCCGCTTTTCGCCAAATAGCATCTGCCTGACCATACTTTCCAGCCCAAGCTTTTCGATTAGCTTAATATTTGTGTAAGCGCGTAAGGAATCGTTGCCGTCTAACGCTACTGCATTGCCAACAGAGTTGACTGGCGAGCTTATGGACGAGCTGACGGACTCCCAGTCCGAACCACCAGAATCTGTGACAGCTTCCTCATCCAAAGAATTGCTCTCTTCCTCGTCAGAGTCACCCATAACAAGACTGGGATCAACAATTTCAACAATCACGCACCGGTAGAGTCGACCTTTTCCATAGACACGCCAATCGTGGCAAACGGACAGAAAAGGCAGCGCTTGTTTCCACTTAACAAAGTCGCTATCTGAGCCGCTGAATACAAACGCCAGAATCCTGTCCGTTACAAGTGTAGGCAAATCTCTGTAGGTTTTCATCGTCAAATGATATTGTCAAAATACAAAAAAACTAAAGTAGATGAATATTCCGAATTACAGCAAATATTTATTCAACGCATTCGATGTCTATATGTACATGTAGTATTTAAATTTGGCAATATGGGTTATTAAAATCACTGCTTGAAATCCGCGAAATGCAAAAGTCGGAAGTGTCAGTATCAATAAAACAATTATATTGTACAGCGCCCCAGAAAAATGTACCAATTTTTTGAGACGTTATACTGAAAATTAAAAGTAGAAAAGGGAGCTAAAGCACAATTAGCTTTCCTCGAATTTGATATCCCTGAGCTGTGGCCAGTACCATTTAAGATTCTCGATTACTCCACCAAACGTCTGCTTACAGCGGGAGTACGAGTGTAATGCTGAATTCTCGTCGATTAGGCGCAGCGTTTTTATTTTTGACGAGGATGGTGTTGGGTAGTGCTCCTTTATGTTTGTAAGGAGCTCGGTAGCCTCAGTTAACTCATTATCGCTGCAATTATTAATGAGAATGTCCAAGTGAACAAGATTTGGCACCTTTGGAAGCATGTTAAACAAATCTTTGAACGGCATCATAAAGGCCAGGCTTAGGTGAGTGAGGTAGGGCCAGTCGACGCCATCCGTGTTCCTGACACCATCTGCAGAGCATATTTCGCAGTGAACATATCCAATGTCATTTGTCTTATTGAATATCTCGTTTGCCAATGATATGAAATCGTCAGCCTCTTCAGGATGATGCACCCCCAGCCAGACCAAAAACAATTTGTCTAGGTTCCCAAGCGGTTGTTTGCACAGCTGCGAGGCGGCAATAAATGAACCTTCAAAGTGAAGCCAATTAAGTTTGTGGCTCATTATGGCCTGTGCATCTTTTCTGGTTAGATTGCAGGTTGACAGAAACAACCGCTCAAGGTTTGGAAACTTCAAGTCGAGATCATTAGCATTTGTCACATTGCGAAGTTCTAGAATGTAAGCATCGCCTTTGATTGACAGATCCGTCAGATTATCGAATACAATCGCTTTGGACTCTTTGTCGACATGAAACACGTCCCAGTCAATTGACACATCTTCAAACACGATGTCAATCTTTCGAAGCGACCGAGGGTATATAGTTGGAAACTTCAGAGTCCAGCTGTGGATAAATCTTAGATCAAGCTCAACTAAATTTGGCGCCAACAGTGTATACGGAACTGTAACTGGCATATCACAGACAAACTTTGTCAGTTGCTTGTCGTATCCAACAGCCAGGTCCACAATAAGTTTTTGGAAAACCTCGTGCGGTTGAGCCGGCATAGCAATTATGCTGTTGACATTAGGATACTTGTTTATCAAAACATCTGTAGCTGACTTGAAAGCAGCACGGCATTCATCCAACATAATGTTATCACGTATCATGCCCATATGCACCAGGTCAACCATCTGCGCAAAAGGCTCAATTATCTCCACCTCCTCGGGTAAACCACGGAACAGCGCTTGCAAGACAGATGTAAAGGCCTTTAGAGAACCAACCCGACTGATCATATAATCTAGAGGCTTCTTCTGGTCAAATAACAGCTGCTTGACCATGCTCCCTAACCCAAGCTTCTGGATCAATTTAAGATTTGAGTTTGCGCGAACAGAATTTCCGCCATCCAACGCTACCGCATCGTCAACAGAGTCGGCTAACGAGCTGACTGACTCCCGGTCCGAACCTTCCAAATCTGTGACAGCCTCATCATCAGGGATATCATTATATTTGATATTAACAAGCTCAATAACTGCGTACCGATAGAGTCGGTCTTTTCCATAAACACGCCAATCGTGGCAAACGGACAGCAGAGGCAGAGATTGCTTCCATATATCCAAGTCACCATTTGCACCACTGGATGCAAACGCAAGGATCTTGACCTTTACAAGTGTTGGCAAATCGTTGTAGGTTTTCATTGTCAAATGGTATTGAATTTCAAAAAGAAGTTAGAGTAGATAAGTGTACCGAATTACAGTATCGTGAATGAATAATCTACTCGAACAAGCAATTTTTAAACTCAACAATATGGGATTTTTATTAAATAAAGTAATAAATGGCTTATTGAATACCCTATTGTAAAACTTGGTAATGGCAGTACCAATTCAGCAATTATAATAGCGTCTCAAATATTGTCAACCTTTTTTAGTTACGGAATATTTAATACCAGTAAACATTTAATGTTGAAGACTAAATGTAGAAAAGCTAAATCATTTGAAATTCAATATCCTTTAGCTGAGGCCAGTACCATTTCAGATTCTCGATCGCTCCGCCGAATAGCATCGGACAGCAAGATTCCAGACACTCTTCGTCATGATAAACAGCCAGGTACAGCGTTTCAATCTTTGATGACGACGGCATCGGATAGTACTTCTTTATGTTAGTAAGGAGCTCGGTAGTCTCAATCAACTCGTTATCGCTGCAATTAGCAATGAGAATATCTAAGTGAACAAGATTTGGCACCTTTGAATGCATTTCAAACAGCACATTGAACGGCATCGAAAAGCCCAGGCTCAAGTGGGTAAGGTAAGGCCAGTCGATGTCATTCATAATCTCTGTATAACCAGAGTATATTTTGCAGTGAACATACTCAATACCGTCCGTTTTGTTGAATATCTTGTTTGCCATGGATACGAAATCTTCAGCCTCTTCGGGATAGCAACTTTCCTCCCAGACCAAAACCAGTTTATCTAGGTTCCTGAGCGGCTGCTTGCACAACTCTGAGGCAACAATAAATGAACCGCCAAAGTGAAGCTGTTTAAGTCTGTGACCCACTATGGCCTGTGCATCTTTTTTAGTCAGATTACAGTCTGACAGATACAACCGCTCTAATTTTGGAAACCTCAGCACGGGATTATTTGCAGTTACCGCATCGTCAATACTTGGGTATTGAATCGTGCCTAATATTGAAAGACCCACCAGATTATCGAATGCGATCGTTTTGGACTCTGTGTCAATACGAAACATGTCCCAGCTAAACGGCTGTCTTTCAACCACAAGGTTTATCTTTCGAAGCGACCGAGGGCATATAGTTGGCAAATTCTGATGCGAGCTGGAGAGAATTTTCAGGTCAAGCTCAACTAAGTTTGGCGCCGACAGTGTATATGGAAACATAGGTGGTATTTCGCAGACAAACTTTGTCAGTTTCTTGTCGTATCCAACAGCCAGCTCGACAATAAGTTTTTGGAGAAACTCGTGCGGATCAGTCATCACAGCAAACATGCTGCTGACATTAGGAAACTTGTGTATCAGAACATTGGCAGCTGCCTTGGAGGCAGCATAGCATCGACTCTGCGCATCATTGCTGGGTACCGTTCCCGCATTCTCCAGCTCATGCCACTTTGTAAACGGCTCGGTCAAGTTGGTCTCCTCGGGCAAACCGCTGAACAGCGTTTGTATGATGGATATAAATGACGTCAGAGACTCCAACTGGAGGCCAAAAATACCCCGAGACCGATCTTCTCTGAATAGAAGCTGTTTGACCATGCTTTCTAGCCCAAATGTCTCGATCAGCTTAATATTTGTGTATACGCGTATAGGAACTTTGCCATCCAAGACTACCGGTATGCCCAAAAAATTTATTGGCGAAATGGTTGACTCCCGGTTTGTACCGCCCGAATCTGTGTCGGCCTCCTCGTCCGAACCACCCGAAACTGTAACTGCCTCCTCATCGTTGTAACTGCACTTCTCCATATAAGATTCATCGAAAACATAGTTGGGATTAACGATTTTAACAATCGCGTACTGGTAGAGCTGGCCTATTCCCTCAACACGCCAATTGTGGCAAACGGACAGTAGAGACAGAGATTGCTTCCATATATCCAAGTCGTTATCTGCACCACAGGATGCAAACGCCAGAATATTGGCCGTTACGAGCGTTGGCAAATCGCTAAAGGTGTTAATTGCCATATACACAAGATGTTATATTGTTGCGTGTAATAATTGTTTCGACTCTGAAATAGGTAAAGGGCGAATAAAGCAGAAATTATTTCCAAAACTTAATACTGAAATGTTTTGGTATTTAAATTACCTTGTGCTGTTGTTGTTTTAGCTATTGCTACTATTGTTGCAACGGTTGATGCTTTGGTTGCTGCTACGGCTGACATTCTGGCGCGCACCTACTTTCCAAATGTGCATTCCCAAACAGGCATAGACTGGCGTCACCAAACCCCACATCAAAATTCCAACGGCTCGGCAGGATTAAACCGATCCACCGCAGAGTAATTGATTGTCACATCGATATGTGTTCTATAATTCTATTGCAAAATACCATATATTGACCCACTGTACATTAGCATCCCAAATCAAAACAAGCACTCATGTGTTGCTAACAGTCTCCCGAAACACGGTGCTCTGCTGATACTCACGCAACGCATTCAAACAATGAAAATGCTGGTGCTGCAACCGCTTAATATCCTCCAACAGTATTTCGCTACAAAAATAGCGGCGCAAATACGCACGGCGCAAAAACTCCAGCATCGCACCCGTTGCCACCACACGCTCCTCGACCGTCAGTTTCTCAAAATACGCATAATCGAGGGCAAACGGATTCTCGGGCCACGGGTCCAGTGCATAACACACAATCTCAACTATAACGTCCCATGGACGGATATCATAGTTGCGCCAGCAGTTCACAGTGTTGAGTTCCACAGGGGCATCGCAGTCTAGGGCTTCGTCGGGACGCAACTGCACAAGAGATGTGTGGTCGGTTCGCAGCCACACGTATGGACACCGGTACCGTTGGTACCCGGCTATCAAAAAGTTAATGCCTTCTGTGTCTGCCTCCAAACTCGCATCTGACACATCGAATGGCCGTTCCATGCGGTTGCGGGCATTGGAAATAACATGTTTGGTCTCGTCACTGGCGTGCACGCGGTCTATGCGGTCGTAGATGGCTGAGCTACATACTGGAACAAGGTCGCTTCGCGGCGTATTGTCTGGGTCTTTGAGCACACGCAGAACGATTTCTTCCCGGCTCCGGATATACACCGAAAAGTGCTTAAACCCCTAGAGTATGAAGTCAGCTATATGTTGTGCTTTGTGGAATAGGATTCATATGAGAGGACTTACTCGTAGTGCACCGACGCTCATACAGTCGGCCATAAACTGGTTCAGCCGGGTCATTTCACCGGGCGCTGCGTTATCCTACACAGTAGCAGTAACATTAGGGTGTGACGCATAACCCAAACACTGTTGCTTGCCCTCCCTCAAGAGAGAGAACTGAATTACACTAACGTACATCTGCCATTATTGTGCATTTAAAGTACAAGGAAAAGGAAAAGGAGAAAAATATTTAATGAGGGGCGCGCGGGTGACTTATTATGCACAATAGTATTGAGCGGGAACTGACCACACGCGCAGGCAGTTTGGGGCGGGGTTTGGATCGTGAAAGTGGCGCTGACCGGATGCTGTGGCTAGCAGCGGATAGTACGGGTGAGAGCTGATACCGGCGACCAGATCTTCATGGGCCTGCATGCTATTTGGATCATCTTGAACTGGTACATCACTTTGATCACAGTCTAATGCATTCAAGTCACGAAACACAACACGACCATCCATGTGCCCCACCGCCAAATGTCTTCCACTCGCGTCAAACGCAAACTGCATACGTTGCATCGTCCGTCCAGGGCGTCGTACCACCGCACACGGCGCACGCAAATCCCGAATATCCCACGCAACTATAAACTCAGACTGCCGAGACGCTGCCCATACATGTATGTTGTTGGGCGCCCACCGCAAATGCGTAACCCCCGTTCCACCATATTCAATAGGCACTCGCCACACACATGCGATTTGTGTGTCTGGTGTATGCAGTGCTAATTGGCCGGAAAGTGTTGCACTTGCAATGTGTGTGCTGTTTGTGGCGATACATGACACGATGCCTTTGAGCCCGTCTCGACTGCGACGGCTGGGCGTTGTTAAAGAGAGATCAACGGGTGGACCTTCACGGTGTACGTCGAACCGACCTATGTGAGTTGCATATCCTGCGTATATACTCATGCCGTCATGCGAGAACGCAACGGCAGTGGCTGACATAAGTGTGTCGTACTCGTTATATGCCGAGTAACTTGCCCGCACTTTTCCGGTCTGTGTGTCGCGCAAATGTAAGGGATGGTCGCGCACCGATTCAACAAAACAGTTTGTGGCAGGGTCTCGGTTCATATGTGGGTACCATGCAAACCCCAAGAGCGTGCCAGCGTGCTCGAATTTTGTATATGTTGCAAGTGGACTCATGGAGTGTTCTCCTGATGCGTATTGCGTTACTTGTGTGTTGACGTCGTAGATGCGTAGTGTACTGTCGTCGGTGCTGGCGGCAAGCATCGTGCCGTCGGGCGACCACTCCACCGCCCGGTAAATAACACAATCTTCATCCGATTCTGCAATACACTCGATGGGCTGCGACCCAACCGTGTATTCATACAAATACCGATCACTGCTCATATCCAAACAAAAATGACTGAATTACTTGAATAAAGATAAAAACTATATTTACAACCCCATCTTTAGAGATATAAAGTATGGGCAGTCAGAGCATATCGTCGTCGCTCATATCCGACGGCTCAAGCTCTTGACCCTGCTCCCCATCGTCGCTCTCTGTACTCGGGTGCATGAGCCGGTCAACCCGCTCATGCCCAGCCTTCGCCCGCTCATTGCTTGGGTTCATCTCCAACGCCACCGCATAATTTGCCGCCGCCTTGGGCAACTCATTTGCCAGCGTCAACACATCCGCATACCTCGTATACATATCATCGGTCTCGTTATCCACCAAATGCTTCTCCAACAATGAGACCGCATCACTCAGACGATTGTTGGTGACATGGAGCGACGCAAGCGCTATTACAGCGTCTGTACACCGAGGATCAACCGATAAGGCACTTTCCAGCAACCGCACGGCCTTTGCGTGGCTCTCCGCGCTATGCGCCAACACAGACCCGACAGCTGCCAATGCACGAGCATTTTGCGGCATCAACTCCACAAGTTGTTTGGCATACGAATATGCAAACTTGTGCTCGCCGTTCTGCACATGCGCCGAGATGAGCCCACGATATGTTTGCGCAGTCGGCTCCAGCTCATGCGCTTTCGCAAACATTTTAGCCGCCTCTTCGGGACACTCGCACAATAGTTGGATCCCGCCCTCCGCACAGTACGCAGCAGCACACAAAGGCGCCAGCGCCTGTGCCTTCCACACAAGCGCCAGTGCTTCCTGCGTCTGCCCTGTCATGGCCAGAAACCGCGCCATCGCCACCCACCCCTCCGGTCGCGTCTGATCTGTCCGCAACAACTGGCTGCCTAGCGCATACACAGCATGTGCGTCATTCTCTTGCATCAACAACGCGGAATACGCGCCCATTTCGTGCACCAACATCGCGTCCAATGCCCGCGCTCGCTCGTACAAAATGCGCGACTGTCGCACATCGTCCAGCATAAACAAACACGTCGCATGGAGAGCAACCACATGCGCATTACTTCGGTGCCGCCGTGCCAATCGCTGCAACTCACTTGCCGCCGCTTTGTACTCGAGACGTCGCATCATCGTGCGTGCCATTGTTATGCTCGCCACATCATGTCGTGTACTCCCATCAAATGGTGCCCCCGCACCTCGAGCATGCACATATTCGTACGCTTCCGTCGCATTCGGCTGCCGTACCAGCAACTCCTCGTACAAATCCCGTGCATCACTGCTATGCACGAGCGCTGCACATCGAGCCATGCGTGCTACATCGCGAACTGTTCGGTGCCGTCGAGGAATCTGCCGCAACTGGGCCAAACACAAGTCGTGTTCTCCAAGCGCCCACCGTGCGTCCGATATGTCTCGTACTATTTGCTCCAAGTCTTCGCTGGCCAACTGCGCACGTGTCGGGCCAGAGACAAACTCTGTTATTGCGTGTAAGGATGCGCTGTGTTGGTTGAGCGACGAGTGACAGCGACTGTATGTGCGAAGCAGGGCGAGTCGTTCGGGTATTGGAACACGGGGGTCATGGAGCCGGGGCTTGCATTCGAGCTCGGCTAACTGAAGTGCTGATTCGCAGAGCTCGCTGTCCAGCAGCTGCTGTATTTCGTCAAGTAGCGATTGCGTGGCCATTTACAAACTATAAGAAAATACGAAAAATAAACAAAGCAAATCAAAATGAAAAACAAAAGGGTTGAGCCGAGTCAACCATCAAATCATGTAGTGGTGATGACGAAGGTCTTGCTTGACACATCGTTCTTTTCTCTGTATACTATTCTTGCTTTTGATATTCGGCATGGACGAGTTATTTTCGAACCTGGCTATCCAAACCGTGCAGCTGGTTGGCAAAGCTGCGTTTGGCGCTGCGGGTACCATTGCCCTGGTAAGCAAGACCCTATCCCCACAATATGACTAGCATCCAAACACAACTGCTAACTCTGTTGAATAGAAACGAGTGACCGAATATGTGCACCGCGTGCCACACTCGTCCAAACGACAACCAGACGTCGAACGACTGCGCAGCCAGTTTGAGTCCAAGCTCCGTATCATCACGCCGGCCATCGACCTGATCGACATCATCTCAGCTCGCGGACACTCGACCATGTCAAGCGTCCAACAGCTAACCTACTCACTTCGAACCGATATTGTTGCCTTCAGTGCCAAACTCGAAGCCATTGACCGTTTGCTCGACGACAGTATAATTGCCGATCTGCGTATGCTGTTGGCTAAAATCGATGATGCAGTGCCGTTGCTGAACCTGGCGCTGACCACATCGGGCGCGCATTTGGGCAGCTCGTTGCCATCAGATGTGTCGCCGAGCCGGCTCATGCAAGCTTCATCGCTGTTGTCGCGCGCAGACACATGGTTTGACGTCAAAAACAAGCATGAAGATGTAATGGTAGGCGAGCCGTTTACGCTACGTATGTACTCGTTGTTTGTGGGCTCGGTACGTCCAAAGTCGAAGCTTGATTTCACGTGGAAGGAGGAATTTGCCCGGTGCCAGGTTGCACTCTGGCGTGTTTGTATGGCTCATGGTTCTGATGCAATGATCTCGGAGTTTAATTATGAATTGTGTGTGGTGGAGGATCTGAACGACGGTCGATACCATGACGATACGGTTGGCACTGATGCAAACAATGAGAGCGCACGGATAACCGATATGGCAAAGCACGTGGATATGCGGCCGGGCCGTGTGGTACGTATTCCGCTGGACGACATTGGCGGGCTTCACTATACGTCGGCCGGTTCGTTGCTAAACATCGAGGACTCTAATGCACCGGCACTTGTTATCAGCTTTGAGAATCGTAAGAGCGGCGACATAACTGCAGTAGGCAGTGGACTGAACATTGCTAGTGTGTTGCCTAGTTTGGAAACGACACGTACAACGTGGTATGCGCTTGAAGTTGTTACCGACGATGGCAAAGAGCCGGATATAAGCAGTGCATCGAGTGAGGGTGATGAGGACAATGACGAGTGCAGTGACGAGGACAATGACGAGTGCAGTGAGAGCGACCAGGATAGCGAGAGTGGTGGGGCTCGGACTGGCAACGCATTGGGAGTATGCGATGTGGAGTCGATGGGCTCTGGGTCCAAAGCGACCACAGACTCCGAGACTTCTGAATCTGAAGACGCAGTATCTGAACGCGATGGTTCAAGCGGCTCAGAATATTCAGAGTCAGAAGATTCAGCGTCTGAACAACATGCTTCAAGCGGCTCAGAACCAGGCTCAAAATCAGAGTCGGAACACAGCGCTAAATCAACAAAGAACAATGCCAAGAGCCGCATGCATACCACAGATGATATTGATAAACTGGCCGACTCCATTGCCTCACTGTGCACTATTGATCCATCATCCATTGAACACACACCGCTTCCCAAGGCACAAACTTTACACAGTATTCACGCCGAGGCGGCAGAGTATTTTAGACCCGTAGAGTTCCTGGCCAACGAGTGGCGGATGTGTACGCTCAGTCTGCTCGAGTACATGGTACGCTTGGCGTCGATTGAGATCAGCGAGCAGACATCGCACTTGAACGTTCCCGATGAGAAACTACGGTTGTACTTGGCCAGCAAACAGGCAGATAGTGTGGCTCGTGTTCCTGGCAATTCGCTGCGATCGACGCCGTACCGACAAAGTGTATCTGATATGGCAACGCCAACGTATGGCCGTCATCGCCACACTCCATCGATGCTCGGCAGCCCAGCTATTCGGGGGCATACAGCCAAAATACCCAGCCAATACTTGAAAACACCGCTCAATAAAAAGTGATTGCTGATTTCTGGACATGCAGGCTGCGTGATATGATGAAAATAGATGTTGTTGAAACAGCAGCATGCGCTTTTTTCTTCTGGATGTCTCTTTTATTATATATTTTTGCTGGGATTTTCATACTCTTTTGACAGATATTAGCATATATTGACCTAAAGGCCAGATATTTAGCATAGTGAGAGTATGTCTACAGAGCCGCACACAACTATGCAGATGCCGTCGCCAGACTTTGGGTTTGTGCGCGACGGACCGTACGCAGATGCAAATGACACTGACAACCCGTTCCGGAGCCCCACCGAAGACCGAATGCCCGACGTGGAGCTGCCCCGGCCACACCAGGCACAGTTGGCTCGCCACGTATCTCTGTTGCGCGACAAGAACCTCTCGTTCAACGTCACTCGCGACGCCATCGCAAGTACAACTGAGTCAGTGCCCGACATGGTTGTAGAAAACTGCGTTCCTGTGTTTGAAGTCGGCTACTGGATGAACTTTGGCAACTTTAGCTCCGTTCGGCAGCAACACGAACAGTACAAGAACCACGTACGTACCTTGAGTGTGTGGAACTTGCCTGTAGAGTCTGCGTATGGAGCCGACGTTGCAGCGTGTTTGAGCCTGGGGTGGCCCAACGCTACGCATGTGTCGCTCGAGTACAGCACATGGGAGCCAGAACCGAACAAGTACAGCATTTCGTGGCACAAAATATTGTGCGAGTCGGAAGCGTTTCCCCGTCTAGTCGACTACCGCGTGTGGCAGATGCTGCCCGCACGGCTCGAGGTGTTCTCGGTGCACAAGTTTAAGACGGTGCAGGAGCGCAACCAGGCCACAGACATTATTGCGCAGGTGCCGGATCTGTTGGCGCCGACGCCGGCTGTGCAGCAGTTTTACGAGCACCGGTGCCGGTACTTGGAGCACGTAGTCATGTCGATGGACTCGATGAACAAGGCCGAAACGTACACAAAGTACAAATATCTGACGCTCATTTTGGCTACGCCGGTGATGGCGCCGCGTACGCTGACTATTGTCAATTGTCGGCTGAAACACGTGCGTGCCATTCTCAACTGCATCGACCGTAATGCATTGGGCCTGCCCACCACGCAGTTGCAGTACCAGCCCGGCAAGCTCGAATTGGGCAAGGGTCTGCAGCACCTGCATTTGAAAATGACGAGCTTGTACGACGAACTAACCGGGTTGCCCGTCTCTGCTGCTCGGCTTCCCGACCTAACTAGCCTAATAATCGAGCATTCGCCAGCCCTGGACAACTCGCTGCAAGACGGCGAAAAGTTCGGGCAGCTGTGGGAGCTGCGCTGGTCGTCTATGAAACGCTTGCAGCTTCCGTTCTTTAGCGACCAGCATGCCGCCCTCGTGGTGAAGTTTATGCCAAACCTCGAGATTCTGTCAATCATGCCGGCGGCCGGGTTTGAGGCGGGCGACGAGTACCCGGACGCACTCAGTGCATCTACGGTGATTAAACTGGCCACGCAGTTGCAAATGCTGCGGCATTTGGAAGTTCGCTCAATGTTGCGATTCAAGATCAAAAAGCCGGTGAACTTGGGCGACCAGATTACGTTGGCGTTGAAGAAACCACCGTTGTCGAGCCGGCCTGATGTCAAGCTGTTTGCGGCGCCGTGTATCCATATGGACTTTGTATCTGTGGTCAAGCTGCTGACGCATTTGCCTGGAGTTGAGCAGCTCGAGCTCCAGTTGCCTGATCCATATGCGATCCCGCCGTCTGCGCCGGGCAAAAGTCCAATGCCGCAGTCGCCGGTCGAGCCACGTACCCAGGCTGTGGCACATAACCTCGAAGGACGTACGTGGGCGGAAGAGAAGATCAAGTTCTCAGAGGCGTTTGCCGACAAGCCGCACCCTTTGCAGTCGATGATAGTTACTGGGTACCATCCGGACTTGCACTCGGCGGCTGTGTCGGAGTTTTTGGGATTGTTCCCCGACCTCGAGTCGTTGGCATTCACTGCTATTAACCGTGAAGACCATGCCAACATCGACCAGCTGGCTGGTGTGTTGACGGCCCTGAACCCTGAGCTCGAAGTAGCTATTGTCTAACATTTATTTAATTTCTTTTAGTTTCAATTGGAATGTTTATTTTCCGCCCGTGTTGAGTCGTTTGACGTTGTTGGCCGTCATTGATGCGCCTGTGCGTTTCATGGGAGCATGTGGCAATGGAGGCCGTGGTTTCCACGCAGAGCTGGATTTGGTTGTACTTGTGTCAACTGCACGCAGAGTTTTGCGGCGGATAATCATCTGCTCGATCGGAACACTTCCAAACACATCACCGTCCTTTGTATCGCTCACATTACCGCTTGCGCTGGACGGCATGTCCACGCTGTGCACATTTCGGCTGTCTGCGCCCGACTCACTGTCGCTGTCCCGACTCGACACACGACGAATCAAACGGGAGCGCACAGTAGCGGCAACGGCGTGATCGGCCACCACTTCTTCCAACTCACCCACATCATCCACCCCACCGTCATCATCCGTATCATCTCCCCGCATAAGCGCCGCCCGGGCAAACGCCGCCGTCTCTGGATGTTTGGCAATTTCGGCCAAACTCGTGTCATGAATCTCGCGCATCCTCAGCTTGTTCATCTCCCTCGCCCGCTGTTCCATCCGCTCGGCTCGTGTTTGCCGGTCGTTATAGTCTTCGTCTTCACCCAGTGAGAACTTTGTCCGTCGCGTACGTAATCCGCCTGTGGTAACGTCGCGGAACAGCTCGTGTATATCACGTTCGTCGTCCTCGTAATGCTGCTTGCGGTGCAATAAACGAATGGCGGCATCTCCTTCCATGTCAGAATTTTCGGTGTTGTCGATCATCGGGTCTGCCAGTAATGCTGCTTGTTCTTCGTCAGAGTCCATATCGTAGTCGGATTCATCCGATTCGTTTGTGCGTTCATTGCTGCCCCAGTTGAATTTGCGTGACTTTGTTTTCTCATTGTCAGAGTCGGAGCTTGAACCTTCTTCAGCCTCGGCTTCGACAAACTCGGAGCGTTTGGGGCGTTTGGGTTTGGTGGAGGATGTTTGGTTGCGCCGCAAAAGTCGGCCACGGTGCCGAGGCTCAGGTGTGTCTATCAGATCCTCTGTTGGTTCTATCAGATCATCTGTTGGCTCCATCTGGTTTGCCAATGTTATGTGTTCTGCCGGAGTTGAATCACGGCTCTTTTCTTCCTCGTCATCTTCTGACTGTACAGGATCCGCACCTAATGCTCGCCTTACCATAGTCGGTAGCATCGACACATCCGCCTCACCACTCGACGCCGTCAACTGCGTCGGCTGCGTTGGCTGCGTTGGCTGAGTCACTTGCTCCATCTGCGTCGGCTGAGTCACTTGCTCCATCTGCGTCGGCTGCGTCGCAAACTCCAATCCATACTCGTCACCCCCATTTCCAAACCGCTGGGTTGCCATATCTGGCGTCATCAAAAGCGAGTCCTGCGTGTTGATGCACCCAGACTGCGACGAAAACAAATCTTGCATAACCTGAGACTCAGGACCCTGGCTCGCCATGTCCTGGCTCGGCGTCGCACGTACGGGTGCTGGACTGCGTTCCTTGTGTGGACCATTTTGCGGAAGGGGTACTTCGCGCACGGGCATGCGGAACATACCGACAAACTGCGACTTTGCTCGTGCAGGAGCAATTGGCGCTGCGTCTTCGGTTCCCGATTCTTCGTCAGACGTTACTGCGGCCCGGTTCTTTCCCCGCACCACCGGCTCAGTGTTTGCGTTATCCTCGATTTCGCTGCCACTATCATCGCTGCCACTCTCCACATTTTCTTCGATATCCGTATCTTCATCAGTATCCTCGGCTACTGCGTCAAGCAATGCGTCAGCATCAACAGGCTCATCATCTGAATCCACACGCTCATCCACTTGCACATTCTGCGACCGTTCAATCTTGTTCTTTAGTTTCTGCGCAGCCTTTTCCTCCTTCTCCGCTCGATCTGCCCTGTCTTTTTCGTGCATAACATCAAGCAACGCCGAGTTCAGGTCCTTTAACGCCAACAATCCGCCCTCCACATGCATGGACTGCGACCCTCGAGCAAGTATCGCATCCAGCGCATTTCCGCCCACCAGAGTACTCGTCACATTGCGTACCCGCTGTGATCCAAACGCAATCTCGTCGCACGGATCAAGTACCATGACTTGGTCGTCGCCCTCACCAAACGCAAACGAACCCGAGATTTTTAGGGGCGGCATTACGAACGGTGCTCGTGTGGGCTTGGGCGTAGAATGTGAGTCGAACTTTAAATAAAAGTCGGAGAGGATGAGACGGTTGGTAAAGTCGAGCGGGTCGAGGTGGACGGCAGTTTCGCGGATAAGTCGTTCGGATTCTTGGTGGATACGGGCCAGAGCAGCGGCCGATGCCATGCGTGGTTTGGGCTCTGCAATTATAGAGTTAGAGTTCACTTCAGGGTTCGTGTCAGACTCAGAGTCAGAGTTTTCTTTGTCAGGTGTAATGTCTTTGGCTGCACGGCTTCGACCAGGCTTTGCGGTGTTGGAGTTGGGGTTCACTTCAGGGTTTGTGTCAGACTCAGAGTCTGCGTCGGGTGTTATGGCTTTGGCTACACGGCTTCGACCAGGCTTTGCAGTGTTGGAGTCCGAGTCGCTGGAACTAGAGTCACTGTCGATGGCTCTGCAGCGCAGACCCAACTGACGCATCACACTGCCTTTTTTCTGCACAAACCGAGCCTGGCTCATCGGTTTGCGCTTCCTGCGTGGTTTCTCGTCTATTCCACTATCCGCATGCGTATCTAAACGCGGCGACGGTGCACAAACACTTTTCCAAACATCGGTGTCGCTGGTCTCGCTGTCTGATTCCATAAGCTGGGCTACCGGGTCGAATTTTGAGACTACTTTGGGCGTAGTGTGAGCAACCGAACCGTCGTTGGACGGGGCACCGTGGAGCAGCGTCGACGACCCTATGTCAAAGTCTGGCAGGGCTGGTGGCTCTGTGCTGTCTGTCATTCTGGTCAGGAAAAGATAAAATAATACTAGAGTGGATTTGAAAAAGGACGCGTTTATTCACTTGAAAATAAACGCGCTCTTGCGTGTACGCGTGTGGTTCGGTTCAGTGAGCTGCGGCTCGTTCTTTATCTGTTCGCCCCAAACGAACAGATAAAGACGGGGGCTTT
This sequence comes from Coemansia sp. RSA 720, assembly GCA_027577495.1. NCBI lineage: Eukaryota > Fungi > Kickxellomycota > Kickxellomycetes > Kickxellales > Kickxellaceae > Coemansia > Coemansia sp. RSA 720. Next base: position 23,514 of record JANBQV010000022.1, read on the forward strand.
TTTTGTACATTCTGGGCAAGCGCCATCAGATTAGAGCTGTACATTATGTCTTTTTCTTTATTTGGCTCTCTTTCTTCCCCAACCAACCAAGGAAAGCATTCCGGCGTAGTGATAGCTGCTTAACGTAATGACACAGCAAGCTCTTTGTTTCCCGTGCCATTCTCAAGTATCAATTTTTCTTCTTATCCAGTGCGATATTTTTTGACTTTTTAGTGACAGGCACAAGTGTGACGCTTTAGCTATCTTATAGTTGGAGCTGGATTAAGCGTTCAGAAGGGTTTAGCCTTGGATCAAACAGAAGCCTTGGATCAGCAGCCACATCCGGACTTTCCGAAAAGGGCACACTTTCTCCGCTCCTCCTCTTGTTACATTTACTCAGCTTTATACAGCGGCTATTATTCAAATGACGGAACGAGCGGTGCGGCTAATGCTGTCGTGCGACAATTGCCGCAAAAAGAAGATTCGGTGCGACGGCACAAAGCCCTCGTGCAGCAGCTGCACGCGCAGTACGACGCAGTGTGTGTACTCGCCAGTGGGACCGCGCAAGAAGCCACGGCGATCCGTAGCAGATACAGCCAAGCGTCGAGCGTCGACAGAGTCGGAAGATGGAGTGGCGAGTGTGAGCCATATGATGCACCGCGAGTCGCAATTGTTGGACGCAGGACAAGCACCGGCGCCGATGCAGTCGCCCGTAATGGAAATGCTGCGGCTGCAGACGCAGATATCAACGTTGGTGGAGCAGTTGCGCACGCTGACCATACGAGTGGCCGAGGGCGGCGTGGACTGCGTGGACCGTGTGGACCGTTTACACGAGCAGCACATAGATCGCACAAACACAAACACGGACGTATCCCGCGATCTCGTAACACACCTAATCTCCGTGTACTTTGAGTACGGACATGCGATGGAAACCGGAATGCACCCAACCGAACTGTACCGGGACCGATTGCAGCGGGCGCAAGTAAGCGAGCCCTTTTTACTGTCTACGCTCGCAGTGGCCAGCCGCTTCTCCGACGACCCTCGCGTGCACCGCGAGCCACGGTACTTGGCAGGCTACGACTTTTTCGAACGCGTAACAAAAGGGCGCATGATGGACGTGCTCGAACGCGATTCGGTGGAAAACATGCTGACGCTGAACAACTTGGCGGTGTTTGCTGTGGGCCTTCCGGTGGCCAACCGCGGCTGGTACTTTTCGGGCCTTGCCATGCGTATGGCTACGCAAATGTCGTTGCAGAAAGCAGATGCGCCAGGGAGAATGCCTGCGGCGTCGATGATGAGCGGACCGGGGCTGGAGTCGGCACGCAGGGCGTTTTGGACGACGTTGTTGCTGGAGGCGTTGGCTAGCTTTGCCAGCGGCGAGCCGCCGCCCATTACCATTCAGGACATACATGTGGCCGAGCCGTTTGATGCGCCCGAGTCATTGGCTCCCCACGAACCAAATGTGTGTGCGTATATTGTGCAACTGGCCAAGCTGCTCATTCGCGTCGCGCGGTTGAACGGAAACAGACATCCAGAGTCTGCGCAGTTCAGCCCGCAATACGCATCTTTGCATGCTGAAATGGTGGCCTGGCATTGCGCCCTGCCCGACCGCATGCAAGTGCACGCATCGGATGCTCGAGACGAAATAGCAAGAGATCCTCGACTTTTTGCGGCCAAAATGTTTGTGCACTGTCATTACCATGCGGCCATAATAGCGCTGCACCAGCCGCGAGCAGACCTCGTTCGAGTGGACTCTGCGCACAGCGAAGCGAGTGGACGGGCAAACGACCGGGAGTGGCGGCAGCTGGCGCAACAACAGTGCCTAACTGCTGCGTGCACGATGACCGAGCTGTTAGCGTTGGCTCGTACTCTTGATGTGCGCTACCATGTGGTAACGTTTGGGTTCGCTGTGTTTATGGCGGGCGTCGTGCACGTAGGTGCCGTAGCGTGTACTCCATGCAATTCGAACGAACGGCAGTTTAGCATCAACTGCGTGTCCGAGCACATAAAGTGCTTGGACCGCTTGGGCAAGTACTTTGCGTTTCATTTTATTATGGCCAAGCACATACGCGCGCAGTTGCAAGCGATTGAAGCGGGCGGGCAAAAGGCATCCAGTGCTTCGTCTTTGGCTAATATGACGCCGCAGTTTGGCGCGTTTTCGATGACCGTGTCGATGCCAAATGCGTTCTCTCCGCCTGTCACGTCGGCCGCAGAGTTTGCATCGCGAGCGCCGTGGATGAGCAACGATGCGTCTATGGACGTGTTGCTCAACATGCTTGCCGACTCTGCACCGTCTATGCCAACATCTACTCCGTCTATGCCAACATCTACTCCGTCTATGCCAACATCTACTCCGT
>JANBQV010000022.1:25895-165994 GCA_027577495.1 Coemansia sp. RSA 720
CATCTACTCCGTCTATGCCAACATCTACTCCGTCTATGCCAACATCTACTCCGTCTATGCCAACATCTACTCCGTCTATGCCAACATCTACTCCGTCTGTTCCGTCCATGCCTATATCGTCCCTGTGTCCTGGCGCTTCCGTATGCGCTGGCTTGTGCGGCTCGCATTCGCCGCAAACCACTGCATCCATGGCCGCTGCACTGTCGGGAATGGCCGGAATGGCTGGAATGGCCGGCATTGGATCACTGGTCGAGCTGTTTTCGTCAAACAACGATGGCTCGACGTCGTTGTACCCGCAACAAATACTAAGCAACAGCTCGTTGGCGCCGAGGTCGCAAACAGAGAGCGTAACGCCGCCCCGCTCACAAACATTACAGACCGATCCAGCCGCCCCCCTCCGCCTCACCTCGCCCGGCGGCATGCAACAATACGGGTCACTCCCTCCTTTTGCCTCCTAGCCACAAACAGTAATAATAGATAAATAGAAATAGTTTCGCGCTAATTAAATCACTTGAAGCTCATGTCAAAGCTCGTCTTGCCGTTATCCCGCTGCTGCATAAACCCCCACTGGTCAGTAGGCGACGGCATGCTCCGCGACAACGACATGCTCTCCAATGCACTGGCCAGCTCTGCATTCCCCGTGTCACTCCGCGTCGACACATTGTCTGTCCACACAGCATTTGCGTGCTGGATCAAAAACGACACAGTCTTGTTAATCTCCGACATGTTCGCCATATCCTGCAGCACATTGCTTCTGCTCATGTGCAGAATATTGGGCGCAAACACCACCGCCAAGTTGTTTGTCGTCATCTTGTTCTCGCTCTGATTGTCGGCCACGCGCTTTAGATGCTGCATCATAAATTGCAGCGTAGACGAGTGCGCCGTGGGCATGGCTGAGCTGATCGTGCGGTACACGGAGATGCGCTCGGACACGTCAGAGACGTTTGCGGCGTCCACCCACATTTGGTAGGTGCCCATCGTCATGAGAGGGTCGGGCAAGTCGCGGAAGTACTGCTTCAGCACGCTAGTTACGCTGGGCACGTCCATGTCTGGGGTCGCCACCACCGCACTCGCGTCGTCAAACCGCCCACCGGTGGCCACGCCGATGCGCGCCACCTCCGCTTGCACCTCGCGAATGTCCATGGTTGACCCAGACCGCCGGTACACGCCCTCCATGGTCAGTCCCTGCGTCTCGATAAACTCCACGGCCGCCCGCACCACCCACGGCACGCTGCACCCTTCAATCACCGATTGATCGATCAACGGGCGGCCAAACATCGCGTCGATCAGCACCGGCCCCGCATCACTCATCGTTTGCGACGGCCCGTCCGCCCGCGCCACCGCACACGCCGCCGTCACATTCGTCGCACACCGCTGGTGGCACACAAAGCCGCACCCACGGCATCTCACCACGGTGCTTGTAAATGTTTTCAGCCGCTCCTGGCAATGGTCGCACTTGCTCGCCCGGAACGTGCTGGCCACATGGAAGCTGTGCTGCGCCGGCTCATCTGGATTCTTATTGGTCGTGTGGCTGGTTCCGCCGAACGGCCAGATAAAACGCTTGGCCTTTTGCGGCACCGTCGTGATGATCGCGTCGTCGGCATCAGACGCTGAGTCATCGTCCTGCTTGCGCGCCTTCTGCGGCACTGGCTGCGGCTGTTGGCGCCGCTGGCTGAGCTGCCGCGACAACTGCGACTGGTTCTGGCTGCGCGGCGCCTGCTGGCTGCGCGGTGCTTGGTTGCGCGACGCCTGCTGGCTGCGCATCTGCTTGTGCTGCTTGGCTGCATTTTCCACCGCCTCCATATCAGGCGGCGGCACATACCCGTAATAGCTCCGCAATATGTTCTCAAACTCCGCCCTTTTCGTGCGCTCCTGCTGCAACGACTCTCTTGACTCAAGCAGCTGATCAATCACCGACGCATACAGATCACGCAGCTTCTGGTAGCTGGCCTCCATGCGGCACAGCTGCCCGTAATTCACCAACAGCTCTTCCTTGATCTGCTCGAGCGTTGCGCTCTTGAGCCACTCGCGCCCATCGCTGGGCTCGCGCTGCGTGGACCGCAGCCCGGGCGGCACCATGCTGCCCAGCACCGACGCGCTGCTGGTCGCCCGCGACCGCTGCGACTTGCCCATGCTTGCCGCCCGCTTCAGCGCCGGAATGCGCGCCTGTCCTGTGCGCCGCGAGTTCTCGCCACGCCGCACATTCCCCGAGTACCGGCGCGAGCCGTCGCTGCTGCTTTGGGTCGACACATTGCGCTCAGAGTACCGCACAAAGTTTTTCTCTAGCGATGCCATGTCTTCGGTCCACGCCAGCCCTGCTTCGAGATCAGGGTCCGCCAGTGACTCGCGCAGCGGCGACGGCGGCGACGCCAGCTCTGACGCCGAGACCACTTCGCTATTGCCTGTGCTGGTGGCTGCTACCGGCGACGTGGGTGCACTTGCGGCGACTACGCCGTGCTGTACTGAGCTCTCGGCCACCCGCGACACAGCGCTCGCACTAGCTGGGCCCTCTACCGCATGCTCACCAATCGACAAGCTGTCCACTTTGTGCGCACCGCGCCTGCGCACGCGCGCCGGATCGTGAGTCACTGCAATCTCTGCCGTCGTCGACCCTGTGGTCGGCGGGCTCGTCGCCGTGCTGCTTCCCGACATCAAATTAGCAGATGCGGGATTACTTGGCTGTGGATTACCTGACGACACTGCGCTCTTCTCGCTCCGCCCGGCCACCGCCGCCGCCGCATTCGCCGCCTCCTGCGGCAACTGCGGCAACATTTTTTCCTCCAACACCTGGTGCTCGCGTCTCTTCCTCGCCGCCTTCTTCCGCTCCCTCCGCTCTCCATAACACACGACACAATAAATTACGCCCTGGCTCGTCTTGGCAAATGACTTGCCCTGGATCCGCTGCTTGCAGTTTGTGCACCGGAAACACTCTGAATGATACGTGCCCTCCACCGTCACTATCGCCTCGTCGAAAATCGGCTTCTTGCACAGGCTGCAGCAGTACGAGCATTCGGGACAAATGGGCTTGCCGTCCGCCAGGAACAGCAAGTTTGAGTCAAACTCGATTACTTTGGTGCACGTCGTACACTGAAAGCTACAAAGTGCGGTTAGCAGGGGTGTAAGAGCATACGCGTGGAATGATGGGCACTTACCAGTCAATGTGCCAGACACCGTCGGCAAACTGGATTGCACTGCCGCCGTCAATGGGCTTTTGGCAGCCCCAGCATTTGGGCGGCGCACTCAGCATACTTGAATCGGCGCCCGCGCCGTCCACTGCATCCTCTGCTTTACTCGCGTCTGCCATTCAACACTCGCAAAATTAAACACTAGTTCCTCTTTTCCCACGAAAAGTATTACAAACAAAATAAAAGAGCAGAGGGAAACTGGAAAAATGACGGAACTAGAGAAAAAGAGCACGGACAGGCAGTAAAAGCGCGTGTTTGGATTTTTTCTCTGCAGAATCAGATGCAAACATCCCTAAATAATCCGGTTAGAGCACCATAAACAAAAACAGAGGCTAGTGCTAGCTATTGGAAGGTAATGGAGCTCGCTCGGTGTTCTCGACGACTCGAGCAAGCAGCCAGTCCACCGCATCCCGCACGCCCACCGCATCCCGCCCTGACACGCCCACCACTCGAACGTCCCGCACGCCAAACTCATCTGCCACATTATTAACCATCTCCTTCACAAGCACCACATTTTCCACTCCACTCGCATCCATATTTTCCACTCCACTCGCATCCACCTTATTCGCCACCACCACTATGGGCACACTTTGCAGCTCTGCACACTGCGCCAGCTCGCGCAGCACACGCGATGCCTCGTCCATGCGCGGCAAATCACTCGAGTCCACGACAAACACGAGAGCGTGTGCATCCGTGTAGTAGGATGTCCATATGCCTCGCAAGTCTTTCTGTCCGCCCAAGTCGACGAACCGTATGGTACACTTGGGCTGGTGGGCGCGAACGATGTTTACGCCGACTGTGGGCTGGATCTTTTGCGGGTCCATTCCAAGAACGCCAGTGTACAGGTGCTTGAGCGTTTCGAGTAAGGTGGTTTTGCCCGCATTGTCCAGGCCCAGTATTAGCACTGTGTACTCGTCCGAACGCGTCAGGTACCGGTACGCCCCCGATACCAGCGTGTACATTTGAATCTAGCGATGGAAGCGAATTGCCCAACGTGTATGCATTTGATATAATACAGAATAAAAAAAAAGGATTTAGCGCCACTCTTTATTTGACCAAATGTTAAAAGCCCAGCAAGGACATTACGGCAAATCCAATGGATATGACGACAGCGTACGCAACAAAACTGGCAGGCACGCCGGCCTTGAAAAAGTCCATGGTCGACAAATACGGGTTACCCAGCGTGTCTTCGAGCATAATGGCGTTCATGTTTGGAAAGCCAGAGACCGGCAGTCCCATGGCGCCCGACGCCATGAGTGCAGCGCCCATAACAAGCAGGCGGCTGTGCGGCTCAGGCAGCCGAGCGCCCACTTCAGACACTATGGGCAGAATGATAAGCGAGCCGACAGTGTGCGAGATAAACGTACAAACTACCAAGATGAGCGCACAGAACACGCACAGCACAGAGAACACAGGCATTCCGTCGACTACGCCCTCGATATGGCCGGCCAGCTCATGCAGCAGCCCGCTCGACTCGACTGCGCGGCCCAGCGCAATCCCGCCCATGGCCAGCATAACCACCGTCCACAGAAAATTGTTAAAGTCTTCTTTGCCCAGCACCGTCGGGAACCCAAACAGCAGCACCAATGGAATAACTGCCACAATGCCCATATCGCCAAACACAAACGCCAACTGCGACTCAAAGCACCACAGCAGAATCGTAACCACCGTCACTATGCACACATAGATCTGCCGCCTGCTCAAACGCTCACTTGTAAATCGCGTTTGGTGGATGGCCGGCGTGGTCTTGTTTGGCTGGTACACAAACAACAGCAGCAGCCAAATGCCCACATCGCAGGCCACGCACACAGGAATTGACACAGCAAACCATTGGAACCACGACGGCGCTGGGTGCATCGTGTTGATGGCAATGATGTTCTGCGGCGACGAAATGGGCGACGCCATGCCGCCGACGTTTGACGCCAGTGCGATGCCAATGACCAGGCACGGTGCAAACGTACTGCCCGGCGGCAGCGTCCGCAGAATGGGTCTGATTAGTGAAAAGCACAGCACGGGGGCAGCGACATTTGAGATCCACATGCTGGCAAATGTAGCTACCAGCATGTTCGCCAGCAGCACGGTGCGGGGACTGCTGCCAGCGCGCGACAGCACCCACGATGCGATGATGCGGGCAATGTCGTGCTTGCTCAGCGCCGCCGCCAAAGCAAAGCCGCCCAGCAGCAGCATAATGACTGACGAGAACATGGCGGAGAACACCGCCTTGGACGCATCGCCGGCGCCCAGGCTCTGGTGCGACTTTGCCGGCGACCGCATGACGCCCAGCATGACCGTGAGCAAAGGCACAAGCAGGGCCGTCACGTGCAAGGGCAATGCCTCGGTCGCCCACAGCAGCGACACATACACGAGCATCGCCCAGCACCGCTGCTGCTCGACGCCTGAAAACAGCGGCACTGCCCACGCCACGCCAAACACGACAGTGCATGCTGCCAGGCGCAGCATCTGGCGCTGCGTGTTCGTCATCCTTGGCTTGGCGCGCCCGCCTGCCAAGTCTGGCGACTGCACGCCCACTGCATTCACCATCCGTTCGCTGGCGATCATGTCGCGCCACACCGTGTTGCGCTCCCACACGACCTCCTCGCGCAGGCACTGCTTGAGCTCGCCCAGTGCGTCGTCAATGCTCGTGCACTGCGACGCCAGCCCGAACGCATATGCCATTGCTTCCATGTGCTCGCGCAGCCGCTTCTGCGCCGCCTCGCCAAACGCACTCGCCGCATGCACTGTCTCTGCCATGTACGCTGAGCGCAGGGCAGAGCTTGTTACTTTGTCAAACTTTTTGGTGATCTTGCTGAACCCTGTGTAGTTGAGCTGCGCATATGAACGCAAGTCGTGAAGCAGGATAAACAGGTCGCGAGCACGGGTGCGGAGCTCCCGCCGCAGCACCTCGTTCTCGCTAAAGCTGGCTGTGCGCCGCACACGGTCCGATGCGCTGGACCGCGACATGTGCTCGGATCCACGGTTCCCCTCCTCAGCCCCAGCCAAACTGGGCGCATATGTCGACTCGTCGTGCTCGTGCGGAATATACGCATTTGTTACATCTTGAGGAATCGTCGAATCGATACCCAGCGACTGATTGGACTGTTGCACCGGCTGTACTGAACTGGTGCCTTGTATCCGTGGTGCACTATCGCCCATATCCGACAGCTTCTGGAAAAACGTCGCCGAGCTGCGGCGCTGGAGCGTCGGAATCCCTTGCAGCTTATCGATATCACATTCAACTATGTCGGCCTGGGCAAACAGCTCGGCCTCTTTGCGCTCGTAGAACCGGTCAATCTTGGCCAGCTCGGCGTCGAGTAGCGGCACAAACGCTGCGTACGCCTGGTTCTGCGGCTCAAGCAGTGTGTGGCTCTCGCCAACAGCTCCACCCGTAGATGTGCCCGACTGCCCATTATTGGATACAATGTCGCGTTCAATCACATACAGCTTCTTCTTCAGTCCCGAGTAACTACAGTTGGCTTTTAGTATATACAAAAACGACAGCATACATTCTACACTGAATTCGACGCAGTCTGTTGAATTCAAGAAAACAGCTCCGCAGTAGACGCTTACTCTATGTAATACTGGGCCCAGTCGGGCACAGCGTTGAATTGCAGTGCACTGGAAAACTTCATTAGCAGTAGAAAATACAAAAAGAACAGCAAATAGGAAGAGATAAAAAAAGTCCAGAAGCAGTTGATACATTTATTTAACGTGACGTGCTATCTGTTCAAACATCCCTGGTCCCGTGTACCGCAAAAGGCGAATGTTCGAAACAATCACTATGGCGGGATTCCGGCTTGCATTCATCGACATGCAAGGGGAGCCAACCACCTGTGCCACGTTTTTACCGGCCAGGTGACTGCAGCTCATCCAGAACTTTTGAACTAGGAAATATCGACAAACCGCCGAAACTCCGGGTCGCTGCGAACCACGTTAAACACGCTGTCGGTCAGCGCCAAGTTGACAAACACCGGCTGCGCAACCGACCTCGTCGGCATCCAAATGGAAAACCCTGGCGTCAAATACTCTGGCACATCCACATGCACCGGCCGTCCCGCGCCAAAATCCACCATCTCAAACATCGGAATTTTGCTAATAACTGACGCCGAGAAAAACGCCCGCCCTGGCTGAAACATCTGTATCAACTCGTGCTGAGCCGCCTCGCTTGCCATAAACTCCAACGTCTCACGAACAAATTCCGAGGACACCATGTTCAAGTACCGTCGGATGCGAACCGCAGTGTCGGTAATCGACATTTGCGACATTTCGTCTTTAGTTGTGTGAACAAGCAAAGGGAACGATGCGTTGCCGCCGTATGTGCGAGGAATGTTGATGCGGTGGCGAACGTCGCAAGCGAGCATCATGCATGTGTGGGGGTCGGTTGGGTACATATCATGGTGCGCCCGGGATATTGCCCGCCAGAATAGCGCACATACGAGGTCGTTTGTTGACACATACGATATGTTATGTTTGTGCGCATATGGCATGTTGCGGGATGAACATGCGGCCAGTTTGCCGTGGTACAGCTTGAGCTGGTCCAGCGAGTCTTGGGACATGGCAAATCGCACCATTTTGTTGCCGTCGCGAGATGCGCTTGCTACGTGACTGTCGTAGCACGCTGCATCGGCCAGAAATCGCCGCACGCCGTCCATATACTCGGCAGCCTCCATGTCTGCTAGTTCCTTGTCCTTGGCATTCAATTGATCCGTGTCTTTAAAATTAACCAGTGCCTTGCACTCTGATTTAATCGGCTGGTCTCTGCCCTCAGCATGAACCAACTGCTCCCTGCATCCACCTCTTCCCGACACATTTGCCAACACCCTCCGGCAATCCACTCCACTCACCACCGGCACCACACCCCGCTTCCTCTCCGCCCGACAAATCGCCGCCCACACCTGAAAAAACCGCCAAACTCCGCTCCCATCCATACACATATGCCGCACCTTTGCATGCACACTCACGCCGCCACACGCATAGCGTACAATATGCACCCCGAGCATCGGCTGCGAGTCACGCGTAACTAGGTCAGGCATGCGAGTCTCGCGTGGCCAGTGCGGCCATGCAAACGCCGAGCGCCGCAACAGCGCGATGGTGCACGATGTGCGCGCCTCGGTTATATGGGGCCAGTTGATGTTATGTGGGTCCACGACAATCGACCACTCGCCGGACGTACGAGTGAAATGGCCGAGAAGCACAGGGAACTGGTGGGCTGCTTTAATGCATGCTGCTTTGACGCTGGACACGGGGAGCCGCTGCCGGTTACGCCGGCCCTGCTGTGACGCGTAGAAAAACACAAAATTCAAGTCAGTCGGGCCCTGCGCATAGTCGATGCTGAGCAACGGAATATTGCGTTCGTCCACCGCAAGCCCGTCGCCCGAGTACTGTACCGTTCGTAGTCCAACCATTGGTTATTAAAAAGAGAACTCGCCCTAATACTCAACGTTTAAAAGATAAAAGAAACATTTGCAAAAAACATTGCGTCTATTCTGATGAGCTGTTGAACAATGGACATTGAATAATAGACGGATTGGACAATGAACCCCGTTACGCCGCTCGCTCGTCGGCGCCCAAATCCGACTCATCGCTGCTCGTTCCGGGATCTGTTTCCAATTCGCCGCCACCCAGCAGGTTTTGAATGCGCAATAGCAGCCCCTGCACAGCCGTCGCATCGCCGTCCAGCCCGTCCAGATCACCCAGGGCGTCCAAATCACCCAGATCAGCTCCAAACGCCCCCGGCATCGTTTCAAACATCATCCGCCCACCCATTACTTCGTTATACACGTTAATATCGTCCGATGGCGGCAGCGGATCAAATGCATAAGATGTCGCCAAGCGCACACTTTCCGGCAGCCCCGCTTTTAGCGCATCCATGTCGCTCACCAGCACATGCCGCGAAATACGCTCGGGAACCACATACGAGTTCAGCCGCTCAGCCTCCCGCCGCCGCTGAACCACTGACTCGGAACATTTGATGTCGCCGGCCGTCCGCCCGCCCAGCTCAATCAGCTCGAGTGCCAGCAGCAGCCCCTCTTGCAGCCACCGCCCCACTTCGGGCGTCCGGAACAATGCGCTGCTGCGCTCGACAAACAACTGCTCCAGCAGCTGCATGTGCGTCATCCCTGACTCTCCCGCAATGTGTGCTTGTTGGAAATACGGATGCTCGGCCACTGCCGCATCCACTTCGAGTCCGGCACGAGCCCACAGCACCGGTACGACTGAGGGAAACACAAGAATCGCCTCGACCAGCAGATCTGCGCTGCGCTCCGCACCGTTGCGCTCCAGCATAAACTCGGCCAATGCACGCGAATACGCCCATCCAGGCAGCAAGTCTATGCGCGACCACGTCCACTCGGTAGCCATGCGCCGAACATACTCGTACTGTCGGCTCTTCAGCGCATGGAAGTCCAGGGTCAGCAGCGCTCCGTACGGGTCCCGCACAGGGTCCAGCGCCAGCAGCGCTTTGTTGACCTCAAACGCCGTCCGCCAGCACCCGCGCCGCGCCAGAAACTGCATATGCCGGAACAGCGCCAAGAACAGCCCGCGCGACTCGATCCGCCGGAAATCCAGCCGCCCCAGCCCATTTGTAATGCTGAACCGCGACGCAAACCCGGTCTCAAACGCATACAGTGCTCGCTCCACCAATGTGCCGGCCTCGATAAAGTCGCCGCCGGTCTGCTTTAGGATTTCGCTCAGCTGCAGCAATGCGTCCACGTGATACGGGTGATGGTACGCCAGCCCTGCGATTGCGTCTGCGTCATTCGTCATCACCGCGCTCAGAAAGTCTATTTGCACCGTCCGGAACCGCTCGGTGTGCTCCACCGCAAACACGTGGCCACCGGTCTCCTCGTCCACGCCAACCTGCTGCATCTCGATGCCTGCCGCCACCATCGGCGGCCACGTCGCTTTGGGATGCGACAGCGCCAGCCGCTGCCGCCGCATCGCCAGTCCACGGGGCATGCCACGCCGTCCGCCCTGGCCAGCACCCTGCACTGCCGCCGATCCAAACAGCCGCTTAATCTCCGCCTCCGCATCCAACTGCTTCGCATCCACCACAAGCAGCGCCCGGTTCTGCTGCTGCTCCGCCGTCAGCTCCACGCCCAGCGCCGCCCCGCGTCCCGCCTCGCCCTGTGCCTTCTTTGCTTCTTCCGCCTGCGGCAACTCTGCGTCAAGCTTCTTCAAATGCGCCTCAAACTCTGCCATCGACATGTCTTCAGCCTTTTCTTTGCCCTTTCCTTTGCCTTTCTTGTTCTTGCTCCGCTTGGTCTTTTTGCTCTTTGCTGGCTTGGTCTCTTGTTTCGGCTCTTCATGTTCTACGATGGCTTCTACGCTGTCTTCGCTCTCGCTGGCTTCGGCCGCATCGCCGCCCAGCAGATCAAACATATTGACGGGCTCTGCGCTTCCTCCGTCGTCCTTTTCGCTCTCCATCTCACGAACTTGCTTCTCTATCAACGCCGTTGTCTCGGCCATATCATCATACCCACGCTCCTTTAGCGCCCTTCGAACTGCTCGCGACGACATTCCTAGTGTTTTATTCTAGTCCAATTAGAGATATTTATGTAGAATAAGAGTGCAGTAAAAGAAGAAAACTAATTTTATTTTTGTCAGACTTATAACCGCAGTAGCCGTTGCAATCAGATCACAGCTTATTTGTAATCCTACATGGTCCACGCCGATCCATCTTAGTCCTTTGCTACATATATATTCAAACCGCATGCTGCCAACTAAACATACACTCATGCCATACCCACTTTCCTCTAACAATGCCAGTTACTATTGGATACGCTGCTCTGTCATTCGCCTGCCTGATGCTTGTACTCCAGCCATTATGCACAGCATGCTACGACGACCCGTCATTTGACCGCAACTACGACGAACGCAACAACGACCGCCCTAACCATTGGTACTACCACCACAGACCGTGTTTCTTCAACACTGCCACATCCCTCCTGCAAAACGCACATTCACTCTATGCTATCGCCCTAGCGATACTAGCATTCATTTTAGCAGACATCTCTCGACGCAACTAGCATTAACCAACTAAAAAACCTTAATATACAACATACAAGCTTCCACTTGAACGAAACATTAAACATTGTGTATGTGCACTCATAGAAAAGAATAAAAAAGAAATAGCGTCATGCCAAATGCACGCAAATAGAGGAAATAATCCGAGGCTTTTATACCAGTGTAATGTGCGATTTTCTGGCCATTCCTGACCGAACAAACTTGTTTGCGCTCATACCGCCCGTAACCACGCCCTGGCGCTCGCTGCTTGACGTGCTCATCGACCGCCGCGCTCCGTCGCTCGCCTCGTCGCCCGACTCATCGCCGCAGCTGTCGTCATGATGCCGCTTCAGCGATCTTGGCCGGCTGCCTGCAGCCACCTCATCTTGCAAAGCCCCGCTCCCAGACCGCTGCTCTTGGCCCAGAAACGACGCCAGCCAAATCGGATTAATCGACGACCCATTCGACTCTACCGACAGCGTCCGCATCAGCCCCGACTCTGTCTCATTGGCGCCATCGCCGCTCGGACCATATGGCGTAAACGCTTGCTCGTCTTTGGACCGAATCTCAAACTCACTGGCCACTCGTGCTCGATTGCTTTTGGAGATTTTGCGCAGCATCGACACGACGTTGTTCTCAAGCAACGGTGACTGCATCGACGGCGGTTGTGGCGACTGGACTGGCTGTGGTTGCCCGCCAAGATTGTTCATAAACCACTCGCGGCTCAGCAGCGACAGTTCTTCGGGAATCGCTGCCCGCATCTCGCCTGCATTTGTTCGCATCCCCATCGACGCAGTCACATATGCGGCTGCGCTACGGTCGTTGAGGCTACTGCTGGACATAGGGTCCACAAGCCCAGGTGCATTTGCATAGGTTGCCATATCCACCCTGTTGCCATTTGTGTTTTCGTTCATCGCAACCAGGTCGCTTCCACCCGAAAACGCACCTTCAGAATACGGCATATTCCCAAACGCCGACTCTCCATCCCCAGGATCCGCAAACCCCTGCTGCTGAGCTGCGCCATCGGCCAAAATGCGACTCGTTCGCCTGGTAGCTGTTTTTCGGTTCACATGGGTCCGGATATGCTGATTCAGATTATCCATGCGCGCAAACACTTTGCCGCAGTCTGGCGCCGAGCACTTGTATGGCCGCTCGCCAGTATGTGTACGAAAGTGCCGTTTCAGGTGCTCGTGCCGCTTGAACTGCTTTGTGCACCCTGAAAACGTACATGGATACCGCCGCGGCTGGTCGTCCTCATCGCATGCCTTGCCCTTGCGCTTGGTCCGCTCCTGCGCCCTATCGCCCGCACTGTCTTCCGGTTCAAAATCTAACACGCTCGGGTTAGGTGCGGCAAGTCCTGCAAAGTCGCTACACGACAGCGACACCAGACTGCTATCCTGCATCGCCAGCGACGGCAGTGGCGGTGCCAATGACGTGCTAATTCCGTCATTGTTGCTGCCGATTGAGCTGACAAAGGATGTTGCTGCGCCGCGACCGGCCGTAGCCACCATCGCATTCACAGCTGCAGCAGCTACGTTGGGATCGGCTGTGCTTGGCACGCGGTTTACTAGCGACGGCGACCCGCGGTGCGCCATCCGAGCCATAGACTTGAGATATGGATGGTACCGCGAAAAGCGCGTCGACCGAGGTGTCGGTGCCATAGTAGGCTTCTGGTTGAACCAAAGCTGCTTGGCAATGTCAATTGGCTTCGTATCCTCATTAGCCGAGCGTGCTTCATCTGGCATGTTCTCTGATGCAGCTGGCTGGACTTCAGTCGCTACGCCGCTGAACGCTCCGCTGGCAGTTGCATAGCCCAAGAAGTCTGAAGACACATCGAACATTGGGAAAATGCTATTGAGCGGCTGCCCAACAAACCCTGCATCAATGCTGCCTGACATGTCCATCGTCGCCGCGTTAGCGCCTGCGCTATTCAGCGGTGTGCCGCTGGATGCACTTACTGAAGCAAGTATACTGTCAAGCTCGTTTAGTGGCATCGACTGTGCTGCACGTATCGCGTCGCTATTGCCGAAGCGCTGCGCTGTAGAGATCTCGGGCGTTTGGTTGGTCGACATATGCTGCGAGTTGGCCAGTGACATAACCGACGGCGACGAGTTCATCGAGTTCATCGTGTCCATCATGACTGCTGACCGTGCAGAAATACCACTGATATCTACCTCCATGCTCATCGCACTCGTGCTCCGATCAGCCGATATCATCGAATCAATCATCAGCGGCTGGCTGCTTCTTGCTGTTTCAACCTGAAGCGGCGCAAAAAACGGTCGAGCGCCACTAAACGAAGACAACTGTCCCTCAAATGTACTGTCCTGGCTCGTAATCCGCTCCTGAACCCTTCCCGAGCCGCCTAGCAACTGCTCCAGTATGGTGCTGAAATCATGAACATTGCTCTGTGTAACAAGGGCGTTGGGATCGCCACTCAGCAGGTCCAAAAGCCCCTCGTCAGAGTCAGCGCCCTCCTTGGGCGAGTGGTGCGGAGTTGGTGTCGGCTGGTACTGGTTATAGTCGGCATGCAGCTCCGACGCCTTCTTGTGCAGCGTCTGAAAGTCAGCTCCGGTCCAGCTGTCGTTCACTGAAGCGATATTGGACGGAAACCCAGATCCACTTGACCCTGTTGGCAACCCATTACTTGCGCCACCCGGCTGTGCACTCTCAGCAGCCAAGGCAGACTTTCCTGAAATGTACTCGCTCAGGGTTGGCTGGCTAGCGCAGCTTCTAGCCGCGTGAACTTGAATGTTTGAGCCGCTCGCGTGCAGCGGCATAAACGACACTGAATCGCCGCTGACTGCTCCTGTGCTGCTGCTGTCAGAGTTGTACGCGTTGGGACAAGCAGCCAGAGTGAGTTGGCCTGAATCGACAAATTTGTCTTTGGGAACAGACGATGCCACGTTCATACGTGTCACAGCAGACGTGGTTACCAGCGCTGTTGATACGCGAGCGTGGGTAGATGATGCGTCGCCTAATGTTGCGCCCATACACATGTGCGCAGCCAACGTGGGTGGCACTGACAGTGGCAGCTCGACGCCGCCTATGACCACAAATGACGAAGGGTCTGCCTGGTCGGTGATTTTAGTCGTGGGGTCAATACCCATGGCCTCGCGCTTCAGATCGCGCTCAAGCGCGTCGCGGAAGAGCATGTCGTGCGGGACCGACGTCCAATAAAACACCTTTTGCTTCTTTTGCGTGCGCACGCAGTGGTGCTTGTACAGCAGCTCCAAAAACTCTGAGCGAGGGAGCTCCAGACGCGCATCAGTGCCTGGCTTCAAGCAGCGCAGATCGCTAAACACGCCTTCTTCAAACTTTTTAATGTTGACGACCGGGCGTTTGATGTCCTCAAAGCGGTGAACCAGTGCCCGGATGATATCGGTCGATGTGATGTGAAACTGTGCGTCCCAGCGAACACACGACAGCCTGTCGCCGTTGCCAAAGCAAAAGCGTCTGATCGCACCCTTGTGCGAGCCGCAAGATATGTCTGGATCAACTTCCTCGTCCTGTACCGGCCCTTCTTCGAACAGCGACGGAGCGTTGACCAGGAAGCCGGCCAGATCCGAACAGGGATGTTTCATGGTCGCTACTCTTCGCGCAGCCAACCGATGCTAAATGCGGGCAAACGCACAGAAAGCAGTCACAAATAGAAGGATTAGCAGACGAAGGAAAGAAATCCGAAAACAAATAAAGCCTGGCTGGCTCAAATGCACCGCCACCGGCTTGGAAACCACCACGTTTGAAAATAAAAAGTTTTTCTTGCGCTGGCAAAAATGCACAAGAGATCCGTGCGAGAAAAGAGGGAAATAAACGAGCGAATAAACGCCCAAATTGGCCTGGCTGGAGATGGGCTCCGTCTGGCAATGATGGGGAAGCACAAGCCAGAAAAAGGATTGGGAACGATAAATAACAGGGAAGATAAGATCCTGCTGGGCTTGTGCCAACAAACAAAACAAAGCGCAGGACAGCAGGGTATTAAGCGCTCACGCGCAAGCAACGCAAATGCAGTCAAGGAAATCCAATGGGCACAGGGAGGAAGGCTGGCTAGACGCCGGTGCGTTCTGCAGCCACTGGGAGCGACAAACTGTTGTGCGAGAATCCCGTGACCAAACATCCCCCAGAGGCATGAGAACTGAGCCTGATGATATGAGGAAAGAAATCTCTTCAGCAGCATTTAGGCAGTGCCCAGCTGCACCGTTTCCATTTGCGCAAGTGTCTGCTGAGAAGTCAGACGGCACAGTCAAGTACCCACTGCCTCACCCACAGATCAAAAGAAAAAGTACAAGCGTTGCCACAGCAGTAACAGCGGCCAAAGGCGAATTCAGTGCCTTTCAGCACACTAACGCTTTGACGCATACATACCTCTAAACCTTTCACGCACGCGATGCTGCGTGGACGTGTGATGAGAGAACCAGTAGGCCCTCTTGCTCCAGCTTGACAAATAGATACTTCAAACCCGAGCGACACTTGTGGCAACGCTATTTGTAAACTGAGCGACTTTCTCCTTTTATCTGCGTGGTTTTGGCGGCAAAACAGCGCTCGAGCAACTTCCAAAAGTAGAAAAGTAGCAATAAGAAAGGCACAGCAAACGGTGCTGGCCCGGCACTAAAAGGTGTGGAAAAATGCAAAAAGAGCAAGTATATCAGAGAGATAGAAAGAAGAAAAGGGTGGGTCGCTTTTGTGGGGATAAAAAAGCCTGAGGCAATAGTTTTTTGTTGCCCAAAGCTACGATTCCAAAACGCTGTTGAAAGAGCAAAAGGCCAGAGTTTGCGGTTGATTGAGATGAGACTTGCTCATCCACCTTTGGCCGCCCAGTCACCGGCCTAGCGATGCAAAGCCTGCCGCAAAACGCCTGTCGAATGGCCAAGTCAGCCAGACGCCCGAGACGTTAGTAAAGACAAAGGCGTGCTGCACGCAGCCGCCCGTGGTGCGTGCAGCGCTCATTGCTTCATTTCTATCCAATCAGCCTGTCGAGCGACAATTTGACCTGTTTTGGCAAAGTAGAGAATAATCGACAAGTGCCCAGAACCCCCACATCGAGACCGTCGAGCGCAGCATAGGCAAACGGCCAGCTCAGCGAATCACCATAGTGTAAGCTGCGATCGACTGTTTTCTATTCTTAAACCAGGAAGGAAGCAATACCAAATCCATGGTGCTATGACGACACTTGTCATGTGATGTCTCCGAACAGCCTTGTTAGAAAAGGCCAAATAAATGAGGCATCGCCGTGCGTTGGCGAGCACCCTCTCACGTTCTTCATTTCGCCTCTTGGACAAGTCGGAGCACAATGGTAGCCAGGAACAGTCAAATAAATGTGCAATGTGCAGCAGGCTCATCCCCAAATGGACCCATATCCTCCCCACATGACGAGCACGCCATGAGAGACAAGGCGAGCTATCGTCTGTTTTTGTGAAATTATTTGTCTAATTGCGCACGTGCCCCCGAGTACCTGGCAGAGTTTTTGAGTTTCGGTCAGCTGGGCAAACAAGAGCAATACAGAAGGAAACATGGTTCGGCTGGCGTCCAGCGTCGCAGCGCCCATGCTGCTCACCTTGGCTCTGCTCCAATCTGCCCACGCACTGTCCAACTCTAACATGGAGCGGCCCGAAGGAGCAGAACAGCTGCTCTCGGGGCCGGCGCTTGCGACCGAAGAGCACGTGGTGTTTGGCCAAGAAGTCAGCATGACCAGCTCGGCCGGCAGCGGATGGAGCTTTGAATCAGACGGCAGCAGCTGGCACGTATGGACCCACACATCGGTATTCGACCGCGTTGATCTGCCATTGTGGCCCGAGGCCATGAAAGAGGCTCGCATTATACTCAGCTCGGGCATGTGTCGCACGGACTCGAGCCGTCCGATGCCGCCATTTGTGCCGCCTCGCGAGCTGGAGCATTGTGGGTCGCACATTCTAGCGACTGCCCACGACGATGTGCCGCATGGGCTGCCTATGGCGGTTGCGCAGGCGCAGATGCAAAAGTGGTTGGCCCAGTTTATGGGCTGGAGCCAAAATGTGCAGACCGGCGACTCTTTATCCGCCACATTGGGCCCTGAAGCGTTTATCAGTCTGGGCAACTCGAGCATCTACCACTTTGTTCCGCTATCAGCACGGGCTATGGGCCTGCGCCCTGACAGTCGCCTGGATCTGACTGCCCATGTATTTGGTTCGCATCACTATTTGCACGAGCTAATTGCGCCAAAAGTCATGTACCGCGGCAAGCAGTGGCTGGACAACTACCGCGTCGAGGCGCAGCTACAGCGCACAACGCATGGCTTTGTTAGTATCCGCATACAAGTGATATCCACGTTGCCAGCTGCGCCCAATGTTTCTATCGAGCCGCAAGACCATGCTGAGTCGCGAATCGCGTGGATCGGTCCTACCAAAAACGCCGCGTCGTTCATGCTGGCCGCCAACCAGTCCATGCCCGAGTCCCTGCATCTCCCCAACGACTTTTATGCTCCCACCTCAGACCAGTACACGGGCTCTGTGTCTATTCGAACCGCTGGCTTTTCGTCGTTTCATCCAAACCTGTTGGTTACCGCAAACTCACATGCAACATCCCTGACCGAGTCTAACTCGTATCATTTGAGCACACTGCTGGTGCTTCCGCGCACATACTTTTTTGACCCGTACCAGCTTCGCCAGCAGCACGATGACGGGCTACTGGGATCCCGATTCCAGCACTATGGGCAGACTGAGCTTGAAAAGCCTGCTGAGGCTGTATCGACCTGGGGCAGTGTACTGGTACTCTCGCAGGACATGCGTGAGTCGCAGTTCAATGTGACTGTTCCGATCCATGCACGTTACCGGCTACCTCCTGTTCACGAGCAGACGGTTGGCTATCGTGGCGAACCAACTGGTGATACCCATGTGGACTTGACGCTGCCACCGCCGATCTCTGCCGTCGTGTGTCCAGCAGGCGATCCGCCGTTGCCAGCAAACGACATACTAAGCAACTTGCACATCCGCTTGGCGCTGTTTGACGAGCTGGGTCTGGTTCCAGTCAGCTCTTTGCAGATCGCACCTGATACAGACATGCTTCTACGGATGCCTGTTCCTAGCACTAGCCACACATCACTGATCCAACTATCTACGCTGGGTTTGCTGTTTGCTGGTGCCATATTTGTAATTCATTCTGCGCGCAGCAGCAAAAGCCATTAAATGGGTTTACTAGTCAAAATGTGAGAATAAAACATCAGCCATAACATAGCTTTATTAGTCAAACGAGAAAAGAACAACAGCGCGTGTAGGCAACAGAGAAATAACCACCAAAAAAGAAAGAAAAGAAAATGAACCTCATAACTAAAACAATGTACCACGAGAAGCCCTATTAGTTAGCGATAATGCCGTGTTTCGCTTCTCGCGCGATCCAGGTTGTCGGCCGCCGACGACGACAGACATTCAATGTCGCTGGCCGCCACCAACAGCGTGTAGCCTTCACGGTGCCTGGATCCAGCAGCTGCACCCGATGACGCATAAATGCCTAGCGGAACATCGCTGTCTTTGGCCGACTGCTCAATGTGTACCATCACGTCCTGTATCTGCATGTCGTGCGAAGCGCGCACAGAAGCATTCAGATCGTACGGACCGACAAAGATCGCATCCATGCCGCCAGCCTTGAGTATGCTGGGCAGGTTCGCCGCTCCCTCGACGCTCTCAATCTGCGGAATCACCAGAATATCATTGCTGACGTGCTCGACGTAGTCGTTGACCGCCCGCGGCCCACGCAGCCCAAATGCGTTGGGCGCAAAGAACGCACCCATCGAGCGCTTGCCTGTCGGTGGGTATCTGCACATGCGCTCGATGTCGCGCATCTCCTCGGCAGTATTCACCGTCGGAACAATGATTCCGTGTGCGCCGGCATCCAGCGCCCATTTGAACCACTCGGGCGCATGCGACGGCACGCGGACAATTGGCGCGCATGTACCGCTGCCAGCCACCGCTGCTACCATCTCGGCCATCAGCGCAGGATTTGTCGGCGTGTGTTCCATGTCGATGCACGCCCAGTCAAATCCCTGCGCCGCCATAACTCGTGCCGTAACTGGACTGGGAATCGTCAGCCAGACTCCAAATACAGGAATCCGCCGCTGCAGCTTGCTTTTGAGTCGGTTCAGCAGTCTGTTCGAGCCGCTGATATGTGGCGACCCCGACGGTGACGTCCGCTGGGAGTGCGGTATGTGATGCGACGAGTGCGACGCGCTTTGCCGCTGGGTAACGCCATGCTGCAGCGGCACCTGGCTACCAGGGCCCGGCGGATAGTACCGGGTATGTCCTGGTGGCGCCTGCTGTGACTGCGGCGGAGGCAGCACCGGTTGTTGATGCGGCTGCAATGGCGGTCCTGGTGTTTGCCGCGACGGGTGGTGAGGAACATGAGGTGGCCCTGATTGTTGCTGCTGCTGTTGATGCTGCTGCTGAGTCGGCGCCAGTTGCGGTTGAGGCTGCGCCAGTTGTGGTTGGGTCGGCGCCAATTGCGGTTGAGACTGCGGTGGATGTTGCATTGGCGGCCCCATGGGATGACGATGGGGATATCCGCTGACTGGCGACCGCAATCTTGGTCCCATATTTGGCTGCATAATTGGCTGCCGAGGCTGGTGGCCGGGCGGCGGCATCGGTATGGCAGATGTTCCGTGTGGATAGTGTCCGGGATGATCGGGCCCGCCGCCAGTACCTTCATATTGCGAGCCACCTGCTCCCCCGTGCATGTACTCCCTATATTGGATGTTATTAAATGTGAGATATTAGCTTCCTATATTCAAGTATATTTGCAACACAAATTGCTGATGTGCAAAGGATGATGCCAGTTTTATACGCCATTGGAGAGAAAAACAAGAACATGTTTGCGTAATAAACAATTGCTGCATTACGAGAGCATGAACGAGGCTTTGGTTAAACTAAGCAAAGCTAAACACATTGGCAGCATATTAGGTCAAGCAAGAGCCAATATCTAGTTATTGAGTCCCAATTGTGCGTTATAATTAGACCTAATATCCTGCTCTGCTCGGGTGAACAATAGGCGATGAATATTACCGAAAGCCACATAATTATCCAGGCAAATTGCAGGCCGCCGTTTTAGGTTAGTGGATACATCTCAAATGTTTACAGGTTATCTTACCTTGAATATTTTGCCATTTTGACCCGGTGTGCATCAGGATGGCTGGGGTGGAAATCATACGTCCCTGGACGCTGGTGCGTGGGCGCCCGCGACACAGTCGGCGATTGGTGTGTCGCAGTTGGCAGCAGGCGAGCGGTGATCGGTGCATGCTCTGCATGTGTCGTTGAGTAGGTAGGCGTAACCGGTGCAAATGACCCATCTGAGCGCAGCGTGATCGGCGTATTGGAATTGCGCTTGGCTCGCTTTTTGGGATTTTCAAGCTCTGACTTTACAATTTGAAGAATCGGCTTCATGTCTTCGGCAATATCGTTCCGGTTTGGACAGTTGCTCACAATGTGCTTCTTCATATCGGCCGACTTCCCCAGCATCCGTTTATAGCAGAGCAGACATTCGGCACGATCAGTATTGCCCGACACACGGGCCTCAACAACCCGGAAGAACCGCCACACCGCTCCACGCCCTGAGTTGTACCCAGCATGGTACAGCACAGCCGAACGCGCAGGCATTGTCACGCCCTCGGGCGACCTCGGTGTAGCGCCTTCTGATCCCTGCCGCGATGACGACACTTCCCGGTGGTCCGAGTCCGCCGGAGGTGTAGCTGATTGCGACGGATGGGTTGATGAGCGCTGGTCGTATGGCCGCTGTGCGTGGTAGTGGTGTGCTGATGGCGTGCTGGGACGCCTAAACTGCTCCCGTTCGCCATAGTCGACAGATCCCCTACGCAGGCTGGGACTGTCCGTGTCCTTGAGGCTACTGACTTCGTCTGGGTGTGGCGACTCGGACATGCGAATATCCTCTTCGGCCAGGCTAGGCGTGCCATGAAACTGCTCAGCGCCTCGAGTTGACTGTATCAATAACGTCTCTGCAGCAAATGAAGGCGAGCGGCTGACGCTGTGTTTAGATCCAGCTGGATCGGCCCGCACAGCAACCGCGGCGTTGTTTTGGCTGGGCATCGAAAACGTAAACTGAGCCTGGCGCGATAGACTGGTCGACGAGAGCGAGTGAAGCAAGCTTTCGCTGTCGTCGCTGGTGCCGTGCGGCTCTTTTTCTTTGGCGCCAGCTGCAGCGAGACCACCAATCAGCCGCTCCCGATCAGACATACGCTCTTGTGGATTTGACAGGTGCGACCCTGAGTACTCGCCTGCACTAACCGAATATTGTTGGTTGCTGTCAAGCTGCATGTCGACTTCTGAACCGTCAGACAATCGCCGGAAGCGCTCGGCAGATTCTTTTGGCGCTGTAGAGCTAGATACTACGGCTGAAGGTGCCAATGAAATAGCTGGAGCCGACTTTTGCGGGCTATGCGGTTTCTGGTTCGCGTAAATAGATATGGTATCCTGGTTGCTGCTCGACGAAGCTGACCGCAGAGCTGACTCGGCTGTGCTGGGTGCAACGGATGGCGGCTGATGCTCGGGATGCTCGTCTGACATTTACTACACCGGAACCTCCCAAATAAAAAATAAGAGAGTTTGGAGCATACAGCAAAAACAAAGGTGCATAGGCAGTTATTAGCAAGAGAAGGAAAGCCACGAAGAAGAAAAGGGGATGGTGCGTTTGGGATTGAATAGCTTGAGCTAGTTTAACCCAGTCTAAGCTCCATCTATGCTGGCGTTTTTCTCATCCAGCGCGGCTTGCCGAGGATACTGAGAAGGGTGACAAAGGGAATTTTGGGGAAGGGCAAAGGGCTGATTAAGCTGGAGCTAAAAAATGGTAGACATGACTCCCTCTTTTCATGCACACATATTTCTGAAGCGTACCCGCCTGGGTTTGCCGAAGCAGCAAATAAGGGAGGTATTGTCGGAATGAATGGGGCTGTGGAGACGATAATCAAACAAGGGTCATTTCGGCATTTTAAAAGATTCAATAGCATCATACAAGTACAACTGCACGAGCTGGTGTGCTTATTTGGGATATGGCGCGGTTGTTTGCTGCCAAAAGGAGGCGTGGATTACAGAATGGCAGGAGAAAATAAGGCTCTGCTCAGGCCAAGAGCTAGCAAAAAAGCAGGCGGCTTACGCCCAAAAGACACACCAAGCTTATTGACATTGCAGGCAGCAGCAAGTAGTTGGGTGTGGGGGACGATTGCCAATGCTGAAAACAAGGCATCAGCACGCATGTACAGCATGAGGCATTCTACGCATAGCTCCAGCAGCAGGCTGATGCACATTACGCTAGAGAGTCGCCCCAGCCTCGCAGGATGGATAGTGTACGTGTAGCTGCATGAGTGGGAACCAAATTTTTTGTCTGCATGCAATAGGGAGGTCGGTGATATAAAGCGGCAGTAACTCGTATCCGTTGTGCTTTCCACATATGCTGAGTGGTGATGCCCACGCGTTGCAAATGGAAACGGCCAAACTCCCTCATCGGGGTAATATATCAAATCCAGCAAATAAATGCTTCTGGTTACATATCGGCCTCCCCAAATCCCGCTCAGCGGAAAAGGCACAGTAGACCATCTGGAAACAAAACGCGCTTGGCACCCCGCCTGTGCCCAAAGGATGTGCGCCATCAACCGGCCTCCCCTGCCTCTCAATTGAAGCTGGTTATTGTAAACACGCAAATCAACTTACCTATACAATCGCTCGGTGCGCACGAATGACCAGATTTTGTTGTTGTTTTTGTTTGCCGTAAAATATTGGCGAATACACAGAATAATGCAGTCAAAGGATGGATGGCTGTTAGTTATGCTGCCGCACAAACATGCACGCAAGAAAAATAGTATACGGTGGACACTATTTGCCGAGCGCAAAAGTTATATTTTGATGGTGCTCTTTTTGGTTCTTGGATTCGGGAGAATGCACACGATTGAGCTAGTTTAAGCAGCTGACAAGCAAATATGCGGCCAAATAGTTAATGTGAATGGGTTGGGCAAAGACAGATAAAAATGCAAGAGCGCCCGGTATAAGAGCAATGTAGAAATAAGCAATGATGCAGATTCAAGCGTAAGAATGAGCGAGGAGAAAGCGAAGGATGAAGAAACCCAATATTGCGCTGATATGTTTAGCAAATCCCCTCGCGCCCAGTCATGTGCATCAAAATAAAGATTAGAAAGGAATGCTATAGGACAAAAGTAGTTACAAGAGCGCAACAACGGCAAAAAGGCACTTGGAGCCGGTTTGAGGAGGGGAGAGGGGAAGGAAGCAAAGAAGGAAACGCTAAGGGAAATGCACCCGTTTGCAAAGGGAAATGCCTGCCAGCAGGGAAGAATAATCGCTAGCTCGCGTTATAGATTTTACGAGCTACGACGGTTATTTCCGCTTTTGGCATTAGCGCGGATCTTTTCTCGTCCAAACAGCTGGCTATATTTGTCCGTAACTGGTTACCGTCTGCGGAAGTGTGCAGCACTTGTATAATGCTGTGTGTTTGGGCATAGAATAGAGGCCATATACACGGCAACCATACGGAAAAGGCATATACTTGGCAAAGAGGAAAAGGCAGAGAAAGAGTGTGGATAGGGCTGAGCGAGCAAAAACGGAACGAGGAGGATCTTCCAAATGCGAGTGTCATCAGAACAAACGCGTGGACCAGTCATATCAGCAGGACACAGAGCTCATTGCAAGAGGAAGCTGATGCGCAGGTTATTGTAGAATAAAGTGCAGCCAACGTCTGTCTGTCAGACATCTGGTGCGCGTTATGACACCTTCTGTCATGCATGCGAGGACGGATTGATGCTGACAGACATACAGGCATACAGGTACATACAAACGCCGAGAAATCTGCGGCAGCATTTAGCACTCTTTTGAAGAGCAAATGCCGCTGACAAGGGCCACAACACACGTTGAGCTTTTGCACTGATCTGGTATGTGGGAATTTGAGAAAGAGGAAACCAGTTTGTTGCAGAGGTGCTTCATACTGACGTCGCGCAGTTTTGGCTCAGCAGTGAAAACACGCATATAGCGTGAAGTATGGCCAGCTATTGTTTGCAGGCAGAAAATTTGGTTCCTGCCCCGCCTGCATCAATTTGTGATCGATAGACTGCAGCAAAAGACGCGACACCGAGTACAAATGGAATGGATATGAGAACACAAAAAGAAGCGGGATGCACAATATGCTGCGCCAGCCATCAAGAGCGAGTAAATGGGTGTTTGGGCACAAGAGTAAGCATGATTCCCAGGCACGTTGAAACAGTACTATACCGATGTGTGCTGCATCATTTTGCAAGAGTGAGATGTGGTTCCAGAGCTGGATGTTTGAAGCGTGCAGTGCACAGGAATAATTCAGCCCACAACAGCAACAACAATTGCTTACCCACATGGCTTGCATACGTCTCCAATAGTTACTCAGACCAGGCAGAAAGCAGTGCCAGCAAGCACAGACTGATGGCCAAGTATAGTGTGAACCAGGAGATGGGGAGAAGGGAACTGCGGGGAGAAATAAGAGAGCACAAATAGAGAGAGCGGAGTTTGAAATTTCGCGAAAAGAGGGAGTCTCCTCGGCAGAACAGCAACGCAAAGCAACGCATAGTAGTGCTCCAATTCCCCTGTGCGCATCTGCATGTCGCGCCCCCGATTTCCAAATCAGCACTGGCCGCAGAATGGGGTTTTGCCTCTTGCCGCCAGCAAGCGCTGCGCATACAATTTGGGGAGGAAGCGGGGCAGCAGACACGCAGAAGCACACTGCTGGCGTTGGTAGGCTGGCCAGAAGAACAGGCGGCAGCAGCTGCGCTTTTGCAAGCAGCCATGCTGTCACAAAATAAATTACCAGACGTGTGTAGATAAATGTTGTGCAAAACGTCCAAGCGCAGTTTGGACAACGAGCGGGTGGCGCACAATAGCCGGCGCTGCTTGAACAAGCGGAAAGAATGAGGAGACAAGCGCAAGGGCAAAAAGCAGACGCAACGCTAATTAAACCAAAGCATCTTTTTGTTCGGTCTCGACAGGGGGCTTACCTTTTTATTCGAGCCTGTGCGTAGACACACGAGCTTCTTGTGTCTATTTGTCGTAGCTCAAGCAAGCGAGATAGTGCGGCTAAAGTGCTGCAGAGCTGAGCAGCGGTTCTGGGCGGCGTGGCTGCTATTTATCCGTTAGATCACCTAAGCAACAGCACAATTGTTTGGAAGACGCGTTTAAGCAAAAAGCAAAGAATAATGCAATAGTAAATTAAGCAGATGCAGAAAAGAAGAAAGCAAAAACTTTTTTGCAGAACAGAAATGCGCAGCTATGACACGAAAATGAGTAGTGGAAAGTATTAAACAAAACCACTGTCAAGACAGGAAGGAAGGGGGAAATAACAAATCCAGATGTGCGTTCTGAGGATTTGTTGCGATGCTTTCAGAACAAGACCGCCAGCTAAAGCGCGTTTGGATTTTGAGCCCAACATTTTTATTTCTGCATCGCTCAATAGAGCGGTTGCAATTATTGGGCGCTTGTCTTGTGCCAGACGTATTTGCCCACAATAGTCATGGATTACAATAGAGACTGACTGATCTTCGCAGAATTTGAATACCAAGACTGCGCAAGTGGCAAAGGAGGCATTTACAGTCTTTCAGACTTTCTGCGCTTTTGAAGATGTCCAATGGCTGTCAATAGAAAATGATTGGGAGAAACAGCCAAAACTTCCAGCCGCCCATTTTAGACATTTCATTTGGAGCTTGCATGTCTTCAAAGATGCAGTCTGTGGTGTCTGGCATACAGTTTGCGTAATTACGCGGCTGACCTTTAAAGGGACGCGGCCATTTTGGCATATTCATAGAAGCAGACCCTGTAGCTCTTTTGGAAGCATCATTTTGCAGAATAGCCGTAGTTTGGTGGCAGCAACCTGTGTTCTGCGTTTGGAAAATAAAGATATGCTTACCGTTTGCTTTAACGGCACACAACGTTAGCCCGGAGATCCGAGGAATTGGATTGCTCGGTCGAAGAGGCAAGACTTTTGCGAGAAATTTGTTTGCGTAACTGAGTACCTGTTGGTTAGTCGTAGCCTGCTTCTGCGTGTATGCACATAAACTACCTCTCTATAGCTCAACCACAAGGAATTGCTAGTTGTGTCCTTCTGGCCTGTTGTTCTGTTGTCCTGGTTGTGCTTTCCGAATGTAACCGAGACCCAGCTACAGAACCGGCGGCGTAACTGCGCAAGTTTTGCGTGTGCGCGCTCAGTTGTTGTCTCGAGCGTTCAAGAAGAGACTGAAAGGGCGTTCAAGGCAAACGAAAAGACAGAGTCGACTGAAGCAGAGGAACGCGCAAAGAAAAATGGGTAGCCTGGGCGAATGAAGGGGAGTCGCAGCGGTTTTATTATTTCAAACCCCGCTTATGTTCTGGTCGCGGCTTGGGCGCTTTTCCTCTTCGATTCCTTTTCACGCCCCTGCCAGCAGCGCCGGCAGTGGTTGCAGCCCGGCCCAGCAACCCCCCCTTCAAATTACCCTCCATGCAACACTTACACATTACCTCCTGCTTTCCGCCATGCAACGGGAGGTTGCGTGTTGCTCCTCTTTTTTCTATAGTCACTCTTCTTTTTGTCCATTCTGGCCTGCACGCTAGGGCGGGATGTTCACAGATAGCTGCTTGTTGGGCGTGCCTGGTCTGCCAATCGACTATACCGTTTCCCCAAATGGCCTCTGCAGACTGTGCCTTTGCGTTTCCCCATCCAAACTGTGCATCTTGCTGCTGTTTCGCCGCATGTCGAAATTTTGGGCTGGAATTCCCGCTGGATCTGCGTAGTTATTCGGCTTCGACCAACATCTATCCGCATGTTGATCGACTGCTTTCTACCATTCAGAAGCGCCCTCCATGCTGTTGTTTGTCCCTGCGCAGTGTTTCCCCTCTCCAGCTGGCATTCCGCACAATCGCCGCCTCGACAGGCGCTGCACTGCCTGTGCGTCGCAGCAAAAGGCACGCAGCTTGTCTGTATGCACGCTCAGACGCTGCAGAACGCCCCCACCAGTCCAAATCCGGGTTGGTGCTAAATGCGCTGCCTGAATTATGCTCGTCTTCTTTAACCTGCCAAAGACCCACTTTCCATTTGAAGAATAATCAGGTAAGGGCGTGGAGATGCTCAAATGAAGCATCTAGAAAACAATTCACACTTGTCGCTCCTATTCCCCATGTTTCTGTGTTTGATTGTAGTGTTAGACACACGTTATTGATCTCTACCAATTGAGCCTTGCAGAAGATCTCCAATAAACTATTCGCCGATCGTTTTTTTCACATTCGACCCTCTTCCAATCACGCAATGCATTCCTGTTCACACAATCTTAATAGAAAATGAGTACGTGTAAAGCTTAACAGTGGATTGCTTTTTACTTGTCACTCAAAAAGAAAACAAGCAGCGTGTGTTCATCTACAGTGTGCTGCAAATCGCGGACTATCGTAGTGCAGAGTCCGTTTATTTTGCCAAATTGCCGCTTGCATCGGTGGGTATGTGCATTTTTTGCCATGTATATCCATGCATCCTGACATAGTCAGATACTCGCGATCAAAACAACACTTTTCACAGAAATAAGAATCTGGACTATCTTTGGCAGTGTAAGTGTATGGACTGCAGCCGAGCCTGGCAGCACTCCCCAAAAATGCACATGCTCTGTCTATCTAATTTAGATTTGTGCAGCCATTTCTTGGAGTGGCAGTATGCTCAGTGTTTGCAAGGCTTCACATGCGCTGAGCCCAACTGCTCATTGTGTTAAATCTGTCAACGCAGCACCATTATTCATCACAATGTTTGTTGGTTTAACCCATCACTCGGTAAATAAAATAAACACAATAGTAATCTACCGAGTGTAGTTGATTAACGCACCACGGAGGTTTTGGCCAACACGCATGATGTTTACCCGCTCCATACAGCAGTCAATTATATAATGCTACATTGTTGAGATTGGCCATGCCCTGCTTTGTTCCGACACACTAGTGAGCACATTTCAAGAAACCCGAATATCACGAAGATGCACAGCAGGCGTTTGTTTATTAATAGCATGTTGCATTAATTACTTTAAAAGTTGAACCATAAAGATGACAATTCACACATCTGACGTGAGTTATCTATGTGTGTTGGGGAAACTTGTGACACCCTTATTTGCGGCTTTCTGCAAGCTTACAGCATTATTTACATAGGGCCCAGCATGTCAACGCATACATTTCCTCCCTGTTGTTTCACTATACGCTGTATCAGGCTCAAGTGTGGACCAATTCTGTAATTGCTTGAACTTTACCTGCCTTTTTAATAGATAGATGTGCAAAATAACCACTTTGCTGACATCAAAATAAGAACCAACACAATAGTAATGCGCTAATCACAAGACAGCTGAAATTTTATTGTCCTGACGTCGGGTATGCCAAGTACTATATTTACGTAATTAGACATCAAGTACCATTTGGCAAATTTCTTGTGTATTTCTGTCTGCCAATTGCGTCCAGTGCTTTTTGCCTGTGTCTAACACATTAAATCTGAGGCGGGAAGCACATGTTTTAATATATGTGACCTGCACATTCGGAACAATATTTATCTCGGCTCTGTGTATGTGCATGTGTCATGTTGTTTTTGCGATTATTTTTTAACCGCTCAGCTCTATTTTTCTCTCCTGAAACTCCGCTTTGCTTGATTTTGCAGCGTGTAAGCATAACGGCATCCACCTTGCTTATATTTATGTTCCGTGTTCCGGTGGCCACAATTGGCATTGACGCATGGATTATGATTTACAAAAGCTATGCTTTTTCCTTGCATTCGCGAAATGTGTGGCAAAACGAAAGAAGCTCTACACACATGACTTTTTTCATTTTTCTCTGTTCTGCAGATGGTTTTGGCTAGTTTATTGTCATGTGCAGCATTTTTTGCGCTCGAGATAAGTAAAAGATTACCCTCCAAGACATTCACCAGTGTATTTGTATTGTGTTGGATATGCATTACCTTTGCCGCCTTCCGACATATTACATTGTACACGCGTGTGAATGGTCACCGTTGAAACAAGAAATGTATACGCCTAAATTCATGCCACGCTCCCCTTTTTGCGCTATACTTTTTTCTTGGACAGTGAGATGCGAATTACAGCGCCCCATGCATCGCGCTACATGTCAATACACACACTGTCCCCACGATAAGAAACGCAGCTTCTCAACGCTTATTGTTTGCGCCAACAAGCAATGCACGTATAATAGCTGAAATATGTGACTGGGTCGTATTATAGTAGCAATAGACTCATTGTCAATATGCAGTTTATTTTGAAACCACCTTGTTGCCAATCTGTCAAACCAAGCCCCACCAATGGAGCACATACCACACTTACAATGCAGGTATACAGAATGGAAATATATATTTTCTCACGACACACTACTCGAATAATTTTTTATTTTTGATTAAATATATTAGTAGTTTGCAAAGTACCAGAGCAGCCACGGTCAGGCGTATCAGGCGGCTGATTGTGCCTTCAATTTGCGTCGTACATCGCCCTGTGGTATAGCGTAATTCAAAACAGCAGCAATCTTTTATATTATTGCCTGCTGACACTGTTCCCCAAATATGGATACTACCTGCTATCTGCTCAATAATTGAACAAGCGCACAATAACAAAATAAACTAAAAAGGTTAAATGGGGTTTTGTGGGAATCTGCCCCTCGTGTTATTTGTGCAACACGCTGCTCACACCGCCCACCCAATTAACTTTTAAACTATGCACTATTACGACAGCTTGCTACACATGTAGGCCACATATCAGGCATGACAGATTCGGCATTGCACGCCAATCTACAAATTAAAGAAAGTTATAATAGCGAAATATATTTCAACAAAATACTGTCTAGCTTTAATCGCCCGAATCACGATAAGCGAGCCATGGATTTGCCGTCAGGTAATCAAGCAGGTTAGGATATTGCTCCCTTTGACTCACATACGCCTCTAGGTAGTGCTTGAACCTCAATAGCTCGTCATCCGCAGGACTGCCGTCCTTCTTGATTGCCAGTGGGTTCTCAAACGATGAGACAAATATGTGGTTATCCTTTTGCAGCGCAGTCTTTGACTCTGAATCGTCGACAATAATCATGTTATTCAGCGTCCACTTGTCTTTGGCGTCAGAGCAAATGCCCGTATACGTGTTAAAGGTACCGTACACGTTGCAGTGGGGCGAGTCGCCGAGGCTAAAGCCGCTGACTATACGGTCGAGATCCTTTACCGTGTGTGCTTTGTTAAAGTACTGTCCATCCAGGTCGCAGAACCGGCGATCCCACACGCGCACAAACTCCTTGCAGTACGGCGACAACATCTTGTTCATCATGTCGGAGACGCTGGCCGGCTGAGCTGAGCTCCATATCATCACTGCAAAGTTGTCCAGCGCAAAGCGCAAAAACTCCCCCAGATACGGGCGCGGATATCCGTTGCGAGATTTGTCTTGGTTGCGTGGGCCGCGCCAGACCAATGTCCCGTTCAAATCAAGCACGATCAGCTCTTTGTGCGTCGATTTGCGCTCGTTTGCCTCAAAGTTGATGTGGAACCACTCGTCTCTCCATTTTTTGCCCTGTGGCACAAGATATACATACTTGTTTGCCACATTTTTTTTGCGGCGTATGTGAGCAGGAACGAATTTTCGCTTCTTGGGTTTCGGCAGAGAATCGGTATTTCCTACACAGCAGTAAAAATAATTTTTACAATATGGCCGTTAGCCGTTGAAAAAGCGCCTCTCCGGAATGTTGGCTGTGGTGCACAATTAAGAATCTGCTTTTTGCTACTATGCTCCCATTAACTCGAGCAACAATTCCCCCATTCCATTCAAAACAGGAACAAGAGTGGCGGCGATCACAGTAGAATGTCACCTACTTTGCCAAAGTAGTTACAGATGCAAAAATGGGGGTGTAGTGGCTGCCGCCTTTTAGCAACATAGTGAAAATGCAGCTTTGAGTAATAAATAATCTATACGTGTGAATAGGGGAGCGATAGACAAGAGCCCACAAAACATCTTATCTTTAAACAAATGCAAATTGAACACACAGCCAGTAAGAATCAAGCAAGCTTGAACAGGGGGAGGCTTGTGTGGCTGCGGAACGAGCTAAACAGCCTAACAAACCGCAGGACGTGGAAAGAGACATGGGAAAATAGCATTGAATCCCTCAAACAAGCGCCACTGAACAGCAGTGTCTTGGCGCATTCTGCGAACAACATGGCCAGATTTGTGGACAACAGGAAAGTAGGGGAGAGCCAAGGTGCTTTGTCCGCATTGTTGTTACAAAATGTAGCCCATGCTTACATACCATAAAGAGAAAACATTTGATTTGGCTCGGAGATGGGGTTCACACTGGCATTGTAGAAACAAAAAAGTTAGGAATGGTGAAATGGCTGACAAACGCCAACCAAGCAGAAATGCAGCAAACAATGCCAAGTCGGCCTGCAGGGGACTCAACAGCAGAAACATATGACTTGCTGCGCAGGAAGTATTCGGCAGCCGCCGTCATTGTGCAGACAATTGGTTGGTTTGGTTCTGGGGGAGTATGAGAAAGACCCAAATACGGCACTTGTTTAGAAAATAGGCAGAACACAAGCGGCGGGCTTTCATCCAGTAGGAAAAGTTAGTGGCTGCAGCATGGAGAAAATAAAAGCGGCAACAAACATAAAGTCAGCACAACAGAGATCGTTCCTGAATAAGATATGAGTTGAATAGGCGCACTATTTGCTACCAATACTGCAAGAAAACGACTTACCTTCGTTGTTCATTGTCGATACAAATAATGGCAACGGCTGCCAGCAACGAAGAGACGGACTTGTTGGCAGGCGTTGCTTAATGGTGGCCAAAGTAGACGCTTTGGACAAAAGTGCAGCTCGTGATCCGGCAATCGAACGCAGCAGCGGCATGCGATATCACTGTTTGAAAAGGGGAACGGGAAAGTCGTAAAAATTGCTTGGCGTAGCAACTACTCTTGCACTTTTTGCCGCGTGATACAAAAGCAAGTGCCTGGGTCGTATGCAGGTGGACAAGCTGATCAGAAATAGAAAAGCAAGATATCAGAAGGCAACCAGAACAATATCACACGAGATTAATTTTTATTTTTACGGGTTGGCGAGCGCATTGGTGTCACATGCAGCACACGGTGACTGTGCTGCGGAATAAACTATGGGGATGGGGAATACTGCACATGGGCACCCACCCAACCGCGCCTTTTGTGCGACTTGCCTTATTAATCCACACTTGGTTTTTTGGCATTCTGCGTTGCCATTCAACTGCATGGCACTATGAGCACAAAGCACTTTCCACATGTGGTGCGGACAACTGTGCTGCTTTTTGGGCAGCATGTGCTTCTTTGCCAATGAGCAACTGCCAGGCCGTCCTTATGTACAGGCTGATGTACGGCAGCGGCAACAAACCTCACAACTACCTAAATATGCGTCACAAGCCTGCAAAATAAAATAAAATAAATATACGCAGCGGACATGAACCCTTTTATTCTATTTTTGACAACTGGCCAGATTCTCATATTCGTCTGGGAGTGCTAGAGCATGAATGCCGCACTGAACAAGCAGCACGCAGTCAATTTCTGCGCCATGGCGGCCAAACTGGCAACACGATTGAATTCAATTGCCGCCGGCGAGAAAGAAAACAAGCAGCAACATCTGTCCGTGATTTGTGTCAGACACAGGCTTTTGGTTTCGCCGAGCAATTAATGTATCCAGCACTTTTGCATACATTGGACCGTCATTGAAACCTCTAAAGATGTGCAAATGTCGCACGCAAAACAGCCATGCAAAATGTACATTGACCAGCTATTTGTTTTGCAAGAACAAGTGTCTGTCGCTCAAAAGACACCCAAAATAAACAATAGCGCGCATTAACGCAGGATAATTGGATTTGTTTATGCAGTTGCAATCCCAACACGAGCGCTATCTCAACTGCATCCGTGTTTGTTTTAAAAGCTGAAATGAACTTATAGCATGGACAAGGACATATGTAAATTGCATTACTCGTGAATTAATGTGACCATTACAGGAAAATCCCAAACAGCTGCCAATATAATCAAGCATTTTGCAAAAAGGCACATATTGCATGTAAAACATTGTATCTGTTTTATATATGCACTTGAACTGCATTTTATCGCTATCAATTAGCTAAATTCCAGAGACCGAACCGTGTCAAAGACGCAACAGCTGCAGCTAAAGACATTTATTATAAAATACCAGAGCTCGGAAACAAGTTCCTCACGCATCGCATTTGACAGCTTTTCCGGCATAAACTTTTCTTCTGCCGGCAATTGCACGCCGGCTTGGTCAGCCTCCGAATTGCAGGAGTGTGAGGAACAGCCGCGCAGCGGGACAGAGCAACAATACACAATGGCCGAATCCAGAGCACAACCACAAGGCATTGGAATATCCGAGCAGGCCATTCGTTTTGACCTAAACGCACACAAAGAGAGCGTTTTCCTAACACTGATTCTCTTCTTCTCCCCGCATGCATGGCTACGGTGCATGACATGGGCGCATGACGCGGCCTTCTCTTGCTAGTTGTGCGGCGGTCGCTTGGTCCGTCGATGTAAATAACTTGCTGACTATCCGGACTGCATACAAATGTTCTGTCCAAAGGAACGCGTGCAGGCCGTGGTCTATTTTGACATCATTCCGAATGCGTGTGATTTTCACAATGGGATCTGGGATGTATAACAAAACCTAGGGCAAACAGCGCCTATTCAGTGTGTGGTGCGTGGGCGCTCCCCATTTCTATCTTGAAAGCAGGGGGAGGCGGTGCGCAATTGAAAAGGAACAAAGGCGATTGTGGTAAAAGCTTCTCACCGTGTGGCAACACAACCGCACTCGCCGCAAAGCTGCCTGTTTTAGCATTTGTATTTATGCTTGTCGTGGTATTTACTTGTTTGTTGGTGCCACCTCACCATGTGGCGGTCTCTTTTGCAAAGGACGCAACATCCGTCATTTTGGCGGCAGAAATTTCCCGTATTGGCTGCCTGCTGACAGCTGACTGCAAAATTATCCACACAAAGAACGCAGACAGACATGTGGATACTGCCAACAAGTACGTATACTTTAGATTGCTTGCTTTGCAGATGAGATGCCAAGTGAACACTGGGCCACCTGACACATGCAACGCATAAAGAATAGATGTGGGCAAGTCTCGTTAGAACGCGCCCGGCGCTGGCTCATTTTGTGCATACCTTTCTCGTGACCTTGCACCGTGATCGGCAGCAAAAGCGTAGCACCTGAAATCAGGGCAGCAATATCCTTGAATGGGGCGGCCACGAATCCAGAATGCTCGCCGATACAACAGGAAAGAAGACACGACCGAACGAAATGCCTCTCATGAGAGCTGCGTGCAGCAAATCCGGGTGCGATAATGTTGCCTGACGAGACAAGGAACTGGCTGCCTATTGGCTAGAGGCACAGTCCACATGCTCATTTCTATTTTTAAGTTGCCCACATCGGCGCGTCCCGTCTCCTCGTCTCAAGGGGCAAATCGGCACAGGCCGAGCAGGCAATGGGGCAGGGCGCATCTCACTTGCAGCTTGGCACAAAAGCGAAACATTCAGGACGCTCAGCTGGCTGGCTGGCGGGCGGAACGTACGCAGCCTTGCATGCTCCGCAGCGCCTGTTTTTCCTCACAAGCCTGCTTGCGGCATCTCTCAAGAAAAACAAGGCCCTCATCTCCAGCCGAGCAATCTCTCGTCGAGCCATTCGGATTGCAGAAAGACAGACATGTATGTCCCTGTATCACCGCACCCCTCTGTCCAAGATCACGTACATACGCGGGCTGCACAGCGCTCTGGATGGGTGCGGGAAACGCCTGTCTGCCAGACGAGGGCGAATGAAGAATGGCAAATGGCGGCGCCCAAAGTAGAAAGCGGTCGGCATGGCTGGGCAGAAAACACGAAAGAGGGGAGACAAGCGCGATCGCAATGAATGGAGCCGGTCGGGGAGGGGGGGCGGCTGGGGCCTGGGCGAGAAACCCTTTTTCCTTGCGCGATCACTCGCTACGGAAGCGCAGCCCTTGTGCCGGCACATACCCGCCCCCTCGGCCCCCTCCGCTTATCTGGCCGCCTGGCCGGCTGGGCGGGCCCGCCAAGGAAGGTTATAAAAAGCTCCTTGTCGAGCTCAGGGTTCTCGGGTCTCTTGATTTTGGACTCCGTCCGTTCTTCGTCCGATTTCATTTATCACTTTAGCGCTTTTTCTACTCATCGCATCGCATTTCCACTACAAAACATCTACCATAGACTCTGGCATTTGGTCGCCTTGCTCCAGCCTGGTCCCATCTCATCTCGCATTACTTTCAGCTTTATTTCATCCGTGCCAAACGTCGCATTTCTCCGCCCGAGCTCTCACTAAATCTGCATCCTGCTTGCAAACACCCCCAGCATAGGCGTCCATTCTATTTTAGCTCTCTGTTCGCATCCCACTCCATTCCACTCTTTGACTGCCTATAAACACGCTTGTTTTCTTGTTGTTGTCGCGGCCTGTCCAGCTTTCCGAGCCAGCGCTTTGCATTTTATTTGCTCTGTCTCTTCTCCTAGACGCATCAACAGTTTTTGTTATACTTTGTGGCCTTTCTTGGCACAGTCAGAAGAGACCGCTTGGCGTCCTACTGTTCGCATACTTAATTATTACGGACGCATCGGCTTTCAACTAGAGAAACACCCTAAATAGGAAAACTACAGATTGTCCAAAGTGGATATCAACGTGCTGGTTATTCAGCCCAGGTGCATACTATACATGCCTGCGCACAACGAGAACGGAGGCATGGCCGTCACTGCACTCACCGGCTCTGCATCGACATCGCCTGCGTCATCGGCGTCGCCGCCAGCATCTGGGCCCGAACAGCCCATCAAAGTCACGCTCGAAACCGAGCCGCCGGCACGCAAGCCTGGACGGCCGCGGCTCGACATTTCTGCGCACTTTCAGGACACAGGCGAGATGGCGAACCACAGCCATCGGTTCGTCTGGTGCATTGGCTGCATCAAAAGCGGGCGCCCGCTCTTCAAGAAAGACCGACTGCCGGCACGCGGCGACCTGATGCAGCGGCACATCCAAACGTGCAAGTTTGTCTCGGAGGACGTGCGCCAAAAGTTTTGCTCGCAGCGCTCCAGCTCGGCGTCATCGGCCGGCGACACCAAGGCACGCAAGGCGCGCATTGCAAAGTAAGTTGATCGGCACACGATTCTTTTCCTGCTTGTGGCTGTCTTTGCACAAAGGCAAGCCTGCTCTATTTTTCTTTTTCCCTTTGGCCTCGCATTATGTCTTGCGAAAAGCAATTATGTCTTGCGAAAAGAAGGCCAGACTTTTTGCTCCGCTGTCCTCAATAAGGCCCGGTTGTGTGTAGCTCATCGTTCTTGGCAACTGTGGATTGCTGAGCCAAATATAACAATGCTGCGGCGGGCCCTTGTTTCTGCCCGCACAAGCACGAAACATCCGACAGCGGCTGACGCTCTCAGTAAAGTGCGCCCAGAATGGCTGCGCACACTTTGACTAGTGTAGCATTGGCTGCCTCAACAAGCGCTTGCTGCATGGGCTGCAGCGCGGCGGACACTTCTTTGCCGTTTCATCCGCCGTCAAACCTGTGCAGAAGCACATGCCTGTCTTCCAGCCAAACAGCGATTGCGTGCAGGCAACTCAACTGCATATGAATCTATAAATATACGTGACCCATTTCTACTGACACGCATGCATATCTCGCTTTACTATTTGTGCCATCTTGTAGCATTATATCCGAGTCTGGGACCGCAGCTGCGCACAAAGCCAACAGCGCCAGTCCACGCGCTCGCTCGCGTCTGCGGCATACTGCAGCTGCCAGTGCATCAGCATCGTCTGTATCTGCGCTTCCGCCAATTGCGACCCTCGCAGGGTCTGAGCATATTGGCCCTGCAGGTATGGCAGCGCCCGTGCACAGCCTGCCCATGATGGTTCCTTCGCCACGGCCACTGCTCCCGACGCTACGGCCACCCTACAGTCACAGCCGCCCCGGCAGCCGCACCGAGGGCTATCAGCTGCCGCGCATCCGCTCGCCGCAGATTCGGTCAGCAACACCCATAGATCTGCCGTCTATCTCGCGCCGGCCACATCCGTACATGAGTCGCGATCACCACCATTACGGTCACAGTGCCAATGCTGGACTACGTGGGCCACATGCATCTGGAGTGGCAACATTGCCGCCTCCACGTATCAACACTCCACCGCAACATCTACAGCGCCCATACCTTGCTCCGCCACAGCACTCAATGCGCTCATCGCCATCGTCGGTTGGCTGCAGCACTATTGCTTCAGAGCCTCAGCCAGCGCCCTACACTGCGCGGATTACACCGCCTGTGCCAGCGATCCCATCGCCACAGCCACTGTTGCACGACAATGTGTCCAGCCCTCTGCGCCAAAAGCTGCAGAATGGGCGAAAGGCAGCCTACGGCATTGTGCTGAGCATCCCAAGCCCAATTACTGCGCGCATTGCTGCTCGTCTGGGATTCGACTGGGCGTGTATTGACATGGAGCACTCGCCACAATCTGCCAGCATCATGGCAGAGATGGTCGAAGCCATTGCCAGTTCGGGTACATGTGCGCCGCTGGTGCGTGTGCCATCGCACTCAAGTGAGTGGATAAAGTGGGCTGTTGAGGCCGGCGCCCATGGCGTCATTATTCCGAATGTGCAGAGCAGGGGCCAGATGATGCAACTGGTCTCGGTCTGTCGCAACGCCGCGAGTCAGCATATGACTGGTGCCTCGTTTTCGGCTCCAGCCTCGATCCACATGCACGGCTCTGGATCGCATGGCTCTGGGTCGTACAGGATACTGCAGCAGCAGAGTCCCAAAGTATACTCACATCCTCATGTCAGTGCATCTCCAGACAACTTGAGGATGTCAGCAACCGCCGTGTCATCGCCAACGCTGGCTGTAGGCGGTGACGTGCTTGTCATTCCGCAAATTGAGTATCTCAACGCGGCCGCCAGCAGCATCGAGGAGATCCTGGCAGTGCCAGGAGTCGATGCGGCATTTGTGCATTCGGGGAGACCGTGGAGCAACGGGCGTGTGTCGCCGGCCACGGCTCGGGACCGAGCCTCAAGCGATGTGCTGGGCCATATGCTTCATATTAGCCACCGGCTCGCCGTGCCGCTCGGGACAGACAGCGTAGACGGCAGTGCTGCTCGCATGGCGGTCAGGCATGGGTTCCGGATGGTCGCGATTGGCAGCGATGTCGATGTGCTGACAGCTGCTGCCGCGGACCAGCTGCGGCTGGCGCAGACGCACTAGCTCCGTAACCAAAAGCCGGCTCAAGCCATATGCATGCTGTCATTATTCAGCTCTGTATGTTGACGCAACCATGGCCTCATTCCCCACTACATTGGGGTTAGATCTGTGTCGTATGTAATTTTTTTAGTAATATAAGCTTATCGTGTTTTATAATTGTCATTCAGACAAAATCTCATTTCCGGCTACACGCGCGATGACGATGACGCCTCAGCAAGTGATGTCATTCGCATCCCCACATTCTTTGCCAACCTTTTTTCATTTTACGCTGGCCTCACACAACAAAATACTTAGCTTCAGCCATAGTGCGCCTAAATAAAATCCTGCTTTCAAACTATCCACGTCAGGCGGTGATTTCATCTTTCAAAACCAAGGTCAAATATGCTCTGGCTTTGAGCTTAGTATCCAGCTTACTATCTCCTCTTATTCATTTTTGGGGATTTCTTTTTCTTTCCTTGCCTTTCTTTTCCCGGCTTTAATATTCTTTACACTCTGCTTTTAGCAAGATAGAAAAGGCGCAAACCTTTCTCTTCTTTTTGGTCAATACACGAGAGAAAAGAAGTATATTTATTGCGGCGGCTTGGGAATTGAGCGCTTTTTCCTGTTCTAAAGTTCAATTATAAATCACAGGTTATTTCACCCCGGAGCAGACAGATTTCGAGGCCGTGCTGTACATTCTTTTCACAAAAGATACGCCAACAAACACGAATTGAGCGACGCTAGTACGGGCAGCGCAGGAAGGGGAAACGGTACACGGTTTGAAGCAACTAAGCGCATATAGCATGTGGTCGCGGCAACAGAATGCGCCTGCTTCACCTGCACTAGTGCCTGGAGGGCGCACTTTGAGCTCGCCGCTGGTACAGGCCAGGGACAGCAACATAAGCGGGTCACAGGCTCGGGACAACAGCGCAGGTAATTTGCAGGCCTGGAACGGTAGCACAGGCAGCTCGCATACCTGGAACAACACAGGCAACTTACAGGCCTGGAACGGCAACGCCCCACAGGCCGTAGGCACAGACGGGCCAGGGCAGAAGCGTGGAGCGCCCAGTCCGGCAACTGGGTCGGGGGTGGTGAGCCGCACAAACTGGGAGAGCGGGCGCAGCAGCATGGAGAGTCGCAGCCATGTGCAGCAGATAGATCAGCAGACAAACTTGCCTTTCCGGCCAGGTCCGGCGACGTCACAGAACCCTGGAATGGGGGCAGGGCTCAATTCGGGTGCACCGTTTACGGCATCAATCGCCCAGCGGCGCTTGCAGCGGCGGCCGATGGGTCTGCGGCTGGACAACATTGCGGGCAGTGGGCTTCCGCTGGGATCGCTGGGAGCCAATAGAAACGGCCCGCCGCCTACTGCACGCGGCACGTGGACGATGGGTGGTCAGGGCACAGCACAGCCATTGCAGCCGCCGCCAGCAGTGCCGAGCGGGCATTGGGATGACTCTGCGCCCTCGACGCCCGGGCCTGGTCAGATTGGCAGGCAGGAATATCATCACAACCGGCCGCTTGGTATTGTTGGGACCAGCTTTAACCCCAGCAACGGCGGCAGCGTGTGTGGAACGCCTTCTGATG
Source organism: Coemansia sp. RSA 720 (assembly GCA_027577495.1). Classification (NCBI taxonomy): domain Eukaryota; kingdom Fungi; phylum Kickxellomycota; class Kickxellomycetes; order Kickxellales; family Kickxellaceae; genus Coemansia; species Coemansia sp. RSA 720. Next base: position 65,887 of record JANBQV010000022.1, read on the forward strand.
CGCCAGAGTCGCTCACATCATTCCAGCGACAAGTGGGGCCTTTGTCGTACTCGTATGGCGGGGTTGTGCCTTTGGGTGGTTCTTATGCAACGTCACCAAAGGAGTCATCGCTGGGCGGAGCAGCCAGTCTGGGCGGAAGCAGCGGCAGCTTGTCACGGCGGCCGTCTGTGCGACAGCAGCGAATGTATCCGATGAATCGCGTATCCGGGCTCAACTACATCAGCATTTCTGAGCTGGCAGATATGATGAGTGAGCGAGGCGGCGTAAAACGGGGGCTGGTTATTGACATGCGTCGATCTGCAGCATATCTTGCATCGCGCATTGTGTCGGCGGTAAACATGACTGTGCCCACAACACTGGTCAAGCGCAGAACGTTTGCGGTTGAGCGGCTGCTGGCGATGCTGGCGCTTACGAGCGACCAGAAGCAGCTGGCGACAAACTGGAAGTCGGCAGCGTGGGTGGTGCTGTATGGTGAGGGCGCGCCTGAAGACACGGCATCGGAAGACACATCGCTGGTGCTGATGGCCAGAAAGTTTATGGCAGAGGCGTCCGAAAGTTGTAAGGTGTTTGTGCTGCAAGATGGATTCAAAGAGTTTGGGAGCACGTATACGTCGCTGTGTGAGTTTGGCGGTGGGCAGCAGGTGGCAGCAGAAAGAACTATACCGTCGCTGTCGCTGCCCCCATCGACGATGATGCCGATGATGTCTGTGCCGCTGGAGTCGGCTAGCACGCCGATGGCCCAGTCCGAGAACAGCGACGGGCTGCCGATGCTGGCCAGACCGACAACAGCCGGCTTGAAACGGGCGGTGGATGTTGATCACCCGATGCTGCGAACAATGCGGCAGATTCCTGGTGGTGAATTTGATCCGTCGGAAGTCGTGGCCATGCGGCTGCCGCATGACTTTTCGACACAACAGCGGTCAGAACCTGGATCAGCCCATGAGTCGCAGCGGCTGCAGGCACTGCCAACCTACCTGCGTCGAGCGGCAGATCCCGAAACAGGACCTCGTTTGCTGAACCGCCTGTTCCGGAACATTGACGACTCGGAGAGCCGGCGCATTTCATCGATGATTGGGAGCCACGGGATGCGTACCCAGTTCAACAAGTACACAATTGCGGCTGGACTGGAGCTGGGGCAGAAGAACCGCTACAAAAACATATTCCCGTTTGACAGAAACCGCGTAAAGCTTGGCGGTAGGCGGCAGTCGCGCGAAAGCAGCAGCCCAGTGGCCGAATCAGTGTCGCCACCTGCGTTCGATGGCAAAGAGCTGGGCGGCCTGACGCCGTCGGCAAGCGTGGAGGGGGCAGATGTCAGCAGTATGGGAGGCAGCGTGCGGGTGCATGGCGGGCGGCCGTTCAGCATTGATGTGAGTAGCACGCGGCCATCGTCCCTGCAGGGCATCGAAAGCATGCGGCTTGGCAAAAGGGGCGGCACCAAGCGCATCAGTCATCAGATGGAGAGCAAGAGCAAAGGCCAGCTGCTGCTGGACGACATGGACGGCATGGGCAGCGAGAGCGACTTTTCGGGCGGGCCGGAGCAGGCCACGTGCGACTATGTCAATGCCAGCTACGTGCAGTACTTTGGCGGCCCAATGTACATTGCCACGCAGGGTCCACTGCCAGCAACAGTCGATGACTTTTGGCGAATGGTGTGGGAAGAACGCTCGCGTGTCATAGTGATGCTGACCAAAGAGTTTGAAACCGGGCGGCCAAAGTGCCATCGGTACTGGCCAGCGCGGCCTGGCGATGTCGGTGTTTACGGCAGTCTGCATGTGGAGTTCCAGGCCGAAGCGCAGCATCCAGATGACGCCAGCGTGATTGCGCGGCGGTTCCTATTGACGCGACCATCGATGGGCCAAGCGTCCATGTGTGTGACGCACTTGCAGTATACGGGGTGGGCAGATCATGGCATTCCGGAGAACCCATTGGGCGTGTTGCGGTTGCGGCAGCTGGCGCACCAGGCGCAGGCGGAGGGTGAGCAGATGGCTGCGGGAGAGCAGACAACTCAGATCCCAATGGTTGTGCATTGCAGCGCTGGGTGTGGACGGACGGGTGCGTTCTGTGTCATTGATACTATTATGCGTATTGATGAGGGTGCAGCCCTTGATGCTGATGGCGATGTTGCGATGGGTGATGTGGGTGGGCCAGAGATGGACATGCAGATGCTTCCATCGGGCAGTAGTTATGATAGGCATGGTATGTTTACGGGGTTGATTCCGCAGGCGTTGCGATCAAAGAGTTCGGGTGAGGAGTTGCAGAATCAAGCACAGGGGCAACCACTGAATCAACCGCAGGATCAACGATCGCTTTCGCACTGGAATGACGAACCCCCGGCTGAGCTGCATGAAGACCGTGTGTTTATGGTAGTGTCGCGGTTCCGTGAGCAGCGAGTGACAATGGTGCAGACGATCAAGCAGTTTGTGTTCTGCCACGAGGCGCTGGCGTGGTCGGAGCTGGGCGCGACCCCACGACCGATCGACCATGTAATCGATCGGCGACTGGTGGCCGAGTGGAACCGCACAAACCACCCTGAAATTAGTGAAACTGATCGTACGGACATTACGTATATGATGCGTGGGCGCCAGGAAATGGTGCATGCGATGCAAAGCTCAGAGATGGGCAGCACTAACTCAACGGCGACAGTTTCGGGTGGACCAATGGGCCGGGCGAGCATCGACATTGTCAGCGGAATGCCCGACATTTCAGACGATGAGGCGGATAACGAGATGCCAGCAGTTAAGCGCTCAAACACGGTGGGGCCGGGCCGGAGCTGGCTCGTTGGCTCGCTGTTCAAAGCGGTTGGAGCGCGTGTCGGCTCGGGCGACAGTGACTCGCAGAGTGCGCCGACGTCTCGGGTGGCGAGCCGGCAGCGTGGTGTTGCATCGAGTGCGGCAAAAGACCAAGCAAAGGAGCCGAAAGTGCAGCATGCAAAGCCGCCGCGGATGGTTGCATCGTTGTCGTCGGGCCCGCGGTTTGGAACATCGATGGCTGTGCTTTCACCGCAGGCGCCGATTGCCGAAGAGTCGTCATCGACAGAGAGCGAGTACAACGTGGCATCGCCGGCGTTTGCTGCAGCACCAGCACGGCTCCGGATGGCGCTACCAAGTATGTCGCCGCCGATGATGACGTGCGGGATGCGCGAGCCGGCAGATGATTACTTTGGCGCAATGGTCTCCCAAGTCGAGTCGCCGGCAGACTTGGGCAGCGGGTCGAGCTGGCACATGGACTCGGCGAGCAACCGTGGGGGCAGCACGCAGTCGCCGCAGTCATTTGTGAGCAAGTCGGCGTTGGCATCTCCAGTGGGAAAAGACTAGTCTTGATTTTTGCTGTGGATTTGGAGCTAAAGTGCTGTGATGAGGTGTAGATACTAACATTTCTTTCTTACAAGTTTATTTTTCTTTTGTGTGATTTTTTTGACTAGTGTAACTGTTAAGTTTGATTAGCTCGGAATAACGTCTGATTAAACTGCTATCTCGAGCATGGTTAGAACTAGGGGTATCGATCGGAGCAAGGGATGCGTGGTGCTGCCTGGCTGCTCAAATTGCACTCATGTGACTCACTGAGGCACCCTTTTATTTTCCAGAGATAAAAAGAGGTCTCGATCTAGCTCACTGGCAACTTCATCTTTTCTTTATCTAACGCACTTTTGCAACATGCTATCATCAAACTTGCGCCAACTGCAGCGGGTGGGACGTGGAGCGTTCAACATGTTCAGCACCGACGCTAAGCAGTTTCCCGAGGCCAAGCGGCGGTTCATCCCGACGCAGGGCACGTATCCGCAGGGATTTTTTGCGGGCGGTTCGCACTGCGGCGTGAAGAAAAACGGACAGGCGGATCTAGCCATTCTTGTGTCTGACCGCCCCACAACGACATCCGCCGTGTTCACAACGAACCAGTTCTGCGCTGCTCCTGTGCAATACGACCGTAGCGTAATCAACGGAGCGCGTGAGGCTCACGAGCAGCGGGTGCGGGCAATTGTGGTAAACTCTGGATGTGCAAACGCAGTGACAGGGCAACAGGGTCTTGTGGATGCTCGCGAAATGGGCGACGCTGGAGCAGCGTTTGTGCAGGCGTTTGACAAAGAGCGTAATGCGCAGCACAAGGAGGGTGAGGCGCTGGTGATGTCGACGGGCGTGATTGGGCAGCGACTGCCGATATCCAAGATTGTAGACGGTGTATCGTCGATGAAAGTGGACGCGACGCACGACGCGTGGATGCGGGCGGCAGTGGCACATATGACAACAGATACGTTCCCGAAGCTCATGTCGCGCGAAGTGGATATTGCCGGGCAGCGCGTGCGCTTGGCTGGAATCACAAAGGGCGCAGGGATGATCCACCCGAACATGGCGACGTTGCTGGGCACTGTGTGCACAGACGCGTGTGTGTCGCAAGCGCAGCTCGACAAGGCGCTGGCGCATGCCGTGGCGCGGTCGTTCAACGCAATTTCGATCGACGGCGACATGAGCACAAACGACACAATTGCTGTAGTTGCGAACGGGGCGAGCGGTGTACGTGTGGGCGAGGGCGCTGCGTACGAGCAGTTTACGAGTGCGTTGACTGAGTTTATGGCTGATCTGGCCAGCCTCGTCGTGCGTGACGGCGAGGGCGCGACAAAGTTCCTGACCATTGAAGTAACCGGTGCTCGTACATTTGGCGATGCCAAGCAAGTGGCCAGCACAATCGCTACGTCATCGCTTGTGAAAACTGCGTTTTACGGACAGGATGCGAACTGGGGCCGTATTTTGTGTGCGGTCGGGTACGCTGGTGTTGCGCTGGATACAACAAAAGTCAATATGGCGATTTACCCAGGTGACGAGTCGGAGCCTCTTGTGCTGGTTAAGGGAGGCGAGCCGTTGCTGCCGGTGGATGAGGCGCGGGCGAGCGAGATTTTGAAGCAGGAGGATATGCGGGTGCGCGTGGAGCTGGGACTGGGATCTGAGGAGGCGCGGATGTATACGTGTGATTTGAGCCATGATTACGTGTCGATTAACGCCGACTACCGGTCCTGAGCGAAAGCCCATAAATATCAGACGATCTGTAGCTGTTTTTGTTTATCAAAAATAATTGGTAACAAGCCCGCACTAGTTTATCTTTTTAGTCTTTGAGAATGAATAAAGTCGCTCGGGTGTTTTCGGGCATCCAGCCGACAGGAGTCCCGCAGCTGGGCAACTACCTGGGATCGATCAAAAACTGGGTCACTTTGCAGTCCCAGCACCTGGATCCCGCATCCCCGCACCCGCACGACCAGTACATCAGCATCGTCGACCTGCATGCGCTCACCGTGCCCCGGCCACCGTCCCGCCTACGTACCGATACATTCGAAATGGCGGCATCCCTAATTGCCTGCGGGATCGATCCATCACGTACTGTTCTGTTCCGGCAGTCAACCGTGCCGGCGCATACGCAGCTCATGTGGACGTTGGCGTGTATTACGCCGGTCGGGTGGTTGAACCGGATGACGCAATGGAAGAGCAAACTGCATAGTAACCAACCGCATGCGTCGCTCAACGTGCATTCGGCGGCTGCGCAGTCACTGCTAACGGGGTTATTCACGTATCCCGTGCTTATGGCCGCCGACGTGTTGCTCTACGGGGCTACGCACATTCCGGTGGGCGACGACCAAATCCAGCATATCGAGTTTACCCGCGACATCTGTGACCAGTTCCACAAAACCTACGGCTCCGCGTTCTCTGCCCCTCGAGTCCTGCTCACTCAGACCAAACGCGTAATGTCGCTGAAAGACCCAATGCGTAAAATGTCGAAATCCGATCCAAACGACTCGTCGCGTATAAACTTGAACGACTCGGACGATGCTATTATGCGGAAAATCCGCAAAGCGCATACGGATTGTATAAATGGGATTTCGTTTGATCCGGTGGCGAGGCCGGGGATTAGCAGTTTGCTGTCGATTTATGCGGCGCTACGTAGCGTGAGTGTGGAGCAAGTGGTACAAGAGATGCAGGGGCTTACGAATTTGCAGATGAAAGAAGCGGTGGCGAGTGCGGTTATAGATACGGTGGGGCCGATTCGCGAGCATATGGCACGGTTGGTTGCTGATCGCGGGTATGTGGAGAATGTGTTAAGGGTTAACGAAGAGAAGGCCAAAGGTGTGGCCGAGGCCAATTGGCAAAACATTGCAAAGTGCATTGGCTTAAGTTAGTTTAAATATCCAATAGATCACTATTGATTAGTTTATGGCAAACAGTCCCCCATTTTGTGTGCTGGAAAAGAGCGACCCGGGCATATCCGAGTTGCTCGGATCAAACCACCACGTCTTCAACGTCCAGTCATCGCTGGCGCTGCACAAAATGCCCCGCTTGGGATTCCACTTTGCATCATACACAATGCCCTGGTGTCCACTCAGCCGCTGCACAATCTTGGTAGACTCGCGATCCCATATGTACACAATCCCGTCCTCGCTGCCACCGACCACAAGCGAGTCGCCAATGAAGCTTGAGCGGATAAAGTTCTTGCTCGTGTTTTGGTGGCCCTTGTACCGGTGCAGCTGTTTCAGCGAGCGCAGGTCCCACAACCGGTTCGAGTTGTCTTTGGACGACGACAAGAGCAGCATGCCCGAGTCGCTGGTTGCTACTGACGTCACTTCACCCAGGTGACTGCGCAGGCTTTTGACGCACGTGCCGGACATGATGTCCCAGAACTTTACTGTTTGATCTTTGGACCCTGAAATGATCAGGTTCCCCAGGGGGTTCGACACCGCGTGCGCGACCGACAGCTCGTGGCCGTGGAATGTCTGCACAATGCGTCCGGTTACCCGGTCGTAGAGCCGGATTGTGCGATCGTAGCCGGCCATGATTATGTGCGACTCGAGCGGATTTAGGCTCACGCTGTACACGTCGCCGCTGTTCTCGGTCGCCACTGTTGCCGTGCACTGCGGCTTGTTCAGATCGCGAATGTCCCATATTTTGACGGTCCCATCGCCTGATGCGCTGACTAGCGTCGATCCTGTGCGGTCTGCGCAAATGTCCCAGATCCGCGCCGTATGTCCGCGCAGCGTCGCCACGCACTCTGATGTCTCGGTATCCCAAACCCGTATCGTGTTGTCGCTCGACCCTGACGCCACGTGCCGCCCGCACTGACCCACATACGCCGTGCACTTTATGTTGCCCAAATGCCCGACAAACGAGTTCTGCTCTGTGTTTGGCACCACAACTGGCGCGTAGTCAGTCAGAATCGTCGGCACCAATGGAATGGCATCCGAGTGGTACTGGCACGACTCGATCTGGTACGCGACCGCTTGTCGCAGCAGAGTTGCTAGCCGGTTGGGCATCATATGTTGGTGCTCGCTCTCCCGCCCGACAATTTCAAACTCTAAAATGTTTTGCAAGTATTCGGCCAGTTTCTCGCGAGACGATGACACGCCGTCCCAGTTGCGGAACGCAGGCGCGTCCTGAATCGACTTTGTCGTTAGCAAGTAGCACAGATCGCGGAACTCGCCCTGAAACGACTGCTGCGACTCCAGCGGTTTTAGGTGCTTGTTGAGCGTGGCAAATGCCTTTTGGCTCTCGTGGTCCTCAATCAGCTCCAGATACTGCTGCTTATATACGTTGTACAATATATGCTTCTTTTCCTTCAAGTACGTTGACGAGCAGATGCGGTCCACTTCGCTCCACTCGCCATCTACTATTGCCGCTCGGAGCCGCACCACGTCCGATATGTAGTTGTTCTCGTGCTGCTGCTTCACATTCGCCTCGTCGTACAGCGTCACTTTGGAAGAAGTGTACCCTTGGCTGTCCAAATACTGGGCGATTATCCGAATAATGTCTCGCCGAATCCGCGGGCTGTTTTCGTCAAACAGCTCTGCACTGGCTTCTGTGCACAGCCGCGACCGCTCTGAATGATGGTAGTGCAGCCCAAGTCGTGCGTCTGCATTTTGCGCAGATGCCGTGGGCTGTGCTGTGCCAATGCATGGCTTTGTGTGGGCAAAAGTCAAGGCTGTGTCATTGGCTTCCTCGGTATCGTCGCTCATTTGAACCGCAAAATAATATTAAATAAAATGCACACCACCTTATCAAGCAAAAAATATAAATTACGAAAGAAAAAGGTGAATTGGTTAAACTAACGTGATTTTATCTCTTCTTTTTTATTCTTTTGAATTGTCGCCTTTTTCGTAAATGTCCAAAGCCGCAAAGCTGACCTTTGGCGCCTCGTGTGTGTTTGCTGTGGGCACTATTTGGTTTGTGCACAAGGCCCAAGAGTGGGAGCGCGATTCGATGTACCAGGGCGTGATCCGAGACCGCGAGCGCAAGACGCAGCGCGAGCAAAACGAGCGTGAATTCGGCGAAACCCGCGCTTTGCATGCTGAGCTTATCAAACAGCAGCCTGGAGTCAAAGAAAACGGCTCTGATAAATGATAGATATATTGATGTGCTAAATATAAACCCTAAAAGATGCTGTATTACAAGTAATTGCTGTGGTTCCACTCTTTGCAGTGCGCAATCATCTCGTTCTCGTCATAGCACGAGTAGCTGCAAATCTGGCATGTCCACGAAAAGTCACACGCCGGGTGTATGCGATCTGCTCTGGTGAAAATCATTGCAATACAAGACAAATAGTGTTTATTCGAAAAGAAAGGCAGAGATGAAGGTCGTGGTTTGCTGGCTCGTTCAATGTGCCGTTATTTAAATACCTTCACACTCGATTCCAAAGCGCCAGTCAAAAATGCATGGCTTGGCCAAACAGATCCAAAATGTTGCATATGACAGCTTATGTGCAACACCAATATCCCCGTCTTTGCATCGCAGATCATATTGAATACACCGTCAGACATGTAACCGAGCACAGCAATTACATTGCACACTACTCGTCCTCGTCCATTAACGTAGATTCCGCATAATTATCTTTGATTCTGCTTGGCGTATGTGCCCGTGCATGCGTGCTATTGTCGTCGCTGTATTGTTCATCGTTTTGGCTGCCCACGTCAGCATCCATTTCATCTTCATCTTCGTCCTCGCCTTCGCATTCTTCCTCTTCGGCCGGCGGGTTGATAATCAGCCCAAATTCGTTCCACAGCCGAGCAATGCGGTCAAAGTTGGACCCAAGGGCAATGGCTGATTCGAGGTTCTGGTTTAGCTGCACTAGGTTTTTGTTTACTACATCCATTCCTTGGTTAATTTCAACTATTAGCCGCTCCTTTTCGCGCTCAAACTGCGGCCGTGACCCGTACGACGATGTAGCCAGTGATTCTGTGCGGTCCATTTCTGTCTGTAAGTCTCTATCAATACAAGTTAAACAATAATCGTTTAGTGTAAACAAACTGCCGAGTTGTTTTTTGTTGATAATTGCCTTGCAGCATTTTGTGCGTGTTTGTGGGTGCATATCACATGATACCCGTTGTTTGTTCCTCTTGTATGGCCATCGTTTGTTTTGCGTGCTATTAGCAAGCCTATGGCTAGGCCGCAGCACGCTTTTACTTGTAAAACTCTTGTGGTTGATAAAATACACCCTGAACAGTGCTAACTTCATTAAACAGTTTAAGACTTTATTTAAATATGTCAATGCAACGACCAAGGTCTAGAAAATAAATATGATTCTATGTGCTCCGTTTAGTCAGTTCTCCGCTGTGCTCAATATGTACATTCGCAGATCCAATGCCTGACTCGCAGTCTTCTTCTCTGACGGAATCGATATACCCCTGGCTAGTAGTAGTGGGTCCAAGCATAATTTGCACAAGACGAACAACGAATATAACTATCCAGAACAAAAGTATAAAAAGAAATACATATCCAATAAACGCTTCCATTGTTTTACCAAATAGTTTAAATATAACAGAGTTATAGAGTGTGCGAAGAAAACAAGAAGAGAGACAGGCAGCTGTATGAATTCATTTTAAATAACAAACCCAAGATTTGTCAAAGAACTGTTTTTCTTTTGTTTTTCAAAAAGCCTTTGAAACATGTTTTATTAGTCTTGGCTGAAAATCGTCACAAAACTAGAAAGAAAGTCAATGCTGGTTGCTGCGGTGAGTCCGAATGCCAGGTCCTCGCAGCATATGGATACCAGTGTATCCTCCATAAAGTACTGCACCGGCTACCATCAGAAGCATGGGCGCAGTCTCGCGCGGAACGGGCATTTTTCCAATTCGAAAGAAGGGCTTCATTTTTAATACAAGTCAATTAATGATTTACAAAGAGAAAAGTGCCGGTCCAGACTACGCGTTGTCTTTATAGCAGAATTGCGCGGCCCTAACCCAAGTTTATGCTAGTAGTGATAAAATGACATGACTTTGAACAAATTGGCGTTTCAAGCTGTGCCTGGTTACACGAAATGACGCATTTTATTCCCCGGGTCCAGCCCTAGATTCCATATTAAATGTAATTTGCGACTGCTGTATCAATTGACGCTGGTCGAGCCCGTAATAACTGCCTTGTGTCTAGATGCTCGGCAATCAAACGCAGAGTTTCGATCATCATATTTGACAAATACAGGGAATATCACTCGCTGACAAGTACAATTTGAAATTAATAAAGTGAAATAAATTGAGCGGCACTTTTCATCTGCCACTACTGTATGAAAACAATAAAGTGCAGACTAGACTTGCGGGCTAGGCGTCATCTAGCATTTTACTAAACTATCCCTTCTAGTTACAGAACTAGCTGCCACCGACTGACCAAACAGCTATAAATGGCGCTGCTTCGGCTTGACCATTCCATCGTTTCAAACTCTATCCATACATTGCTTAGTCAACACTTCATTTGATTGATACTTTATCGCCCTAGGTTACTTACCTCGCTTAATTAAACCATGCAGTCCTTCACCGTCGCTATGATCGCTTCCGCCGCCCTTGTCGCCGCCAACCAGGCGCCCGCCAACGAGCACCGCAAGGCGTACGCTACCGTCAACGGCGGAAACTACGCCGCGTATGCGCAGCCCGCAGCCGTCCAGCCCGTCAGCGTTATCCAGAACGCCGCCGTCGCTGAGCCGACCGTCACCGAGACCGTGACCAACGGCGCAGGCAGCAACGCCCTGTCCCTGGGCGCCGCGCTCCTCGCCGGCTCGGCCGTCTTTGCGTACTTTTAATTGCGCATTCGGAAACAGCTTGTTAAATTGCTAATTATTTATAATGCTTAATATATTCCAAGCTACGCCTAGCCTCTTGCTACCAGAAACATTATTTTAACTGCAGCTCCAATGTGCATTTTTAGTGGCTAGTACGCCTCATGCGCCGCAATGGCTAAACTATAGAATTTAAACCCCATTTATGCAATCCATTGCCATTATAAAGTCTGGCTCGTTTGCGCTTTAGATAAACATTTTTCTACGAGCTGTTTTCCAAATTTTATAGTCATGGATAGTTTAAATCAAGAATTCGACATTCCTCGCGGCTACTACAAGCACAAAGTGTGGACTCATATTGTGTGGTCGTCAATTTTAGCTACTGCTGTACTGTCTGTATGCGTTTGGTTTGTGGTGAGGAGATACAGATATTGTAGGCGTCAGCGCAATTGCCAAAACAGAAGCGAAAAGATGGCTTCTAGATGTGTAGTCAATATTGAGGACCAATACTACGATCCAGTGCCCCGATACTCGCCAACATATCGTGATTTCGACAATTCTATTGCGTTGCCCGAGGCAGCAATATGCAAGATGCCACCGCCATACATTCCACGGTCTCGGTCCCAGTCATTTACGCCGTAAGGGTGCAAAGTGTGTATATCCCCAGTTTTGTTTAATATAAAAAATACAGCTAGACCCTAGTTACCAGCATTCGTCTGCCACAAATTCTACATCTTGCACTTGGTGGTTCTTGTACACCTTGCGTCGCTTGACATACGAAATTGCATGAATAACTTTATAAGGCGATCGCGGGCAGTTGTAGTCAATAGAAACCCGCTTGATGCTTGTTAAAATGTCGACGAGAAGCACAAGAAGCTCGGCTGCCCGTCGACTGGTGCCAAACGATACACTGTGAATACCCAACGCCCACGCACTCGTAAAGCTCGATTTGTAGCGTTTTTGGTACTCTTCAATCATCCCAACCGTAGGCATGCAGGAACTCGCCGCTTCTGAGATGTCCATGAATGCAACATTGGCCTTTTGGAGCTTTGGAAAACTGCAAAGCATAGGAATGAGCTCATTAATGTCTAGCATATTATACGGCATGTCGAGAACCCTGAGGTTGCTAGCAAAGTGGATGCTGGAAAACTTGCTATCTACCAAGTTTGCGCGAACGTTGTTTATGCGCATGACTTGCGTTTTGGCGCAGAGCTCAGATGTAATGGTATACAGTTGTTCCGAAATTCGCCTTTTAGAGAAAATATTGCGCTCAGCCCATCCAAGCGAAACAAACTGCAAGTTTTGGAAAGATCCCTTTTCAAACACTTTGGAGTCGGCATACATTTGCAGCAAGGCAGTATCCAAGGTGATATCCAGGTGGCGAATGTGTGCGCGACCTTCCATCAGCACAATTGGCGACGAAAACGGAAAGTATCCGCGGCAAATTAGCGTTTGGAGTTTTGGAAATGGGTTGGCCAGTGGCTGGCGGTATGACAGGTAGCGCTGGCCAACGCAAGAATTGATTATAAGGTGCTTGAGGCGCGGGTACACTAACGTGTGATAGCCACCGGTCTTGCCCCATGTCATCTTCAACATTGAATGGGTGGTGATGTGGTCGACACACAGAGTCTCCAGCGTACTGGCATTATTGCGCACAATATCAATGTGTTTCTGCGTGCCTTTATGATACGCAATTGTGAGGGAACGCAGCGTATTTTCTGAAAGTTTCACCGCCATCAGTTTGGTAATCTTGACATGCTTAAGCGAAAGATGGCCGACATTGGCGCCGACGAGTTGGCTTATATTATCCACCACAAAATCCTCCTGGTGGTCCAAGTTCACCCGGGACTCAAAGTAGTTTGAGAACACCTCGACTTTCCACGCATTCGGCGCATGCTGCTTCAGATGCTCGCCAAATGTCTGAATGTTTTTCAATATAATGTCCTTATCGTGTTCGGGTTTATCGACTGTATTGAGCCGTCGACGATATTTACCGTCGTCACTTGTTAAAACGAGCTTGAGGCTGCGCACAGATGGCAAATCACCGCAGTCGCTCACCATCGTTGCAAGGGTCTGGGCTGTCGACTCGTCTGATGTATCCATACTGTCCCAGTTTACGCAAAAGTTGGGCACATATACGTGCACGTACAGCTCCTTGACAAGCAGCAGCGCACCAATCTTGATGACATGCTCCAAAGTCAGATAGCGCTCACTACTGAATTCGTGTGGCTCTACGTCCTTCAGCTTCAGCAACGCCGTATGGTAGAACATTGATCCAGCAACCGCTCTCCACGACTGGCACACGCTCATAAGCGGCAAAAACTTGGGTTGCTTTTTGGGGCGCAGAGGTAGCTCCTTCAATGGTAGAGCCGCGATGTGCTCTAGCGACACATACTGCACGATGTCCTCAATGACATGCATCGGGAGTGTCTGGGCAACCGAATATACAGGCATGGTCAAGTATTACAAATAAGAGTATAATTAAACACAGAATAGGAGAAAAGCGCAGTGCGTGATAGAAAATGCGGCTGCACACTGCGCCGTTTTAAACATGCCAGAATTGTCTGTGGCTGCGGAAAAGTGACGATGTGATATGCCGCTCGAACCGAAAGTAAGGATCAAATACACTACGGCGGCTCAAAGCAAGTTTATGTGTGCTTGCAGATTGTGGAGACGAGTTTGAAATACTCGCACATGCATACGGGCTATATGCCAGGGTGTAGGTGTGTTAAATTTCAGAAGAATTCTTTTCAGCTTGCGGGAAACAGGAACGGTCCCTACTTGTTTCCAGCGCAAGCAGCAGCAGCCAACTGAGGCTCCCAAGACTCGCAAGACCACGGCTCCTGCGGCTCCAGCTCCTGATCCAAATCAAAACTTTCCAAGCAGTTAAAGCTGTGTGGGTGACTTTTCGAAGGAAGCCCACAAACTAGAACACGTTCCCCCTTGAAATAGGGGTTTCCCCTCGAAAGAGGAACCATAGTGAGCCCTCAATAATTCTCTGAATGGTTATGCGGTTCGAGCCGGCATGTGGAGAGTTGAACCACCACACCCTTGTCGTTTTTGATTGGAAAAGTCAGGGAAAACTGACAAAAAAAGAAAACTGCCAGTTCGGAGAACGCACTTTACAAAGACGTGGATGATGGCTTTGCATCGCCGGGCTGTTCTACGCGCTTAATTCACCGGAGCACAAGTTTTGTAGACTGCAAATTTGCAGAGTTTTGGTTTGCAAAGAATTCTAGAACTTGCCGTTGAATCTGAGAACCGGGTAATGAGGGGGTTTTGTCCCTTTTTTATAGATGGAGCCTGCTGAAAAGCCGTCAACTCCGCTGCTGGGTAGCACGCTTTACATCGAGTGCATTTACACGCATTTTACGCTTCAAACAGCATGATCGGCGCAACCATCTGACCAATTTGCTACAGTTTAAACTCAGAAAACCTTACTAATTCCATCATAATTTTTCAAAGCAAATTCAAGATCTCTCACTGGCTCCTGGGTCCCTGCCACTAAATTACTGGTTGCAGGTTGAACCATCGTGACGCAGCGAAACAATTAATAAAGCAAAACTAGCAAATCTGAGTCAGACGTCCGCCATTAGCATGCGTCGGCCTGTCTGGGTGCGGTGTTTTTATCCACACTTTTTTGCAGAAGCAGATCGGCAAAACATCCCTTTTTCTAATTCTTGTTGGCACGACAGCCAGTGGAAAGACAGAACTATCAAAGCCCTGGCCGGTTGGGGCGCCTGCAAGTGTAATTAAGAAAACATACGTGTGAAGAGCCAGCAAAAAATAAAGCACATGCTGGATTGCGTGGGCGATCCTGAAATGTGAGTCGCTCCATGAAACCCCAGGTAAGATGTGTACTTGCCACTGAGGCTCAAATGTGGTGCTTTCCGCGTAGATTTTCGGATGAAAATTTGGCCTGCATTTCTATTTACACTATCACTGATCTGCAGCAAACAGCGGTGCCTAGATAGGAAATTGCGTATTTTGCCAGAGGTTTGACTGCTGGGAGCAAAACGGATGCAATATTTGTCTGTTTGCCAGCTGGACCGGTTTTCTGTTGAAAACGTATGTGCGCGTTTGCAGCTGGCGGCAGCAACCGATTTAACCATAGTCAGCACTTTATTTGGGGCATTTTCTTGCGTCTCGGCACCGCCGGCATATTCAATTGTCCTCTCCGTCCCAGAAATATATACATGGTTTAAAACACATGCAGCGTCCACCTCGCTCTGGTTCTTTCTCCCTTTCCTATACTTTTCTTTGTAACGACGCTATCCCTGTTATTCCTCCGCATTTGCTCTTATTTTTAAAGTCATTTTTAACCATACCTGCGTATTTGATATAAGCCATGGCTGTTGATGATAACGGAAGATGGGAGGTGGGCTCCAAGCCGTACAATATCCGCGCCGGCATAGTCTTGAGCGTGTATATTGTGTATGGTATCTACGTATTCGTGACCTACATCATGTTTGTCATGAAAGCGCGTGACAAACATAGTGGTCTGTCCCAGCGAAACATCACTTTAATTACGCTCCAGGCCATTGCTTGCTTTCTGCTAGGCACAGTTGGTATGATCAGTACCTCGATTCAGCAATGGCCGTGCTTTTTGAAGCTGTGGTTCACAAACGTTGGGTTTATGATGATGTACGGTGCCGTCGCAGCTCGCGCGGTGCAGCACATTGTCGTGTCCAACGTACATATCCTGACCAACAAGGTCGCTAGCAACAACAATCCGGCGTTCAAGGGCCTGATTCCGCAAAGCAACCTTAACTATATGTCGCAAAACAGCCGCCACAACCGTTCCAATAGCCAATCGAGCATGTTCAGCAACACTGATTTTGGCCACCCGAACAGTGCCGTAGCGACCCCGTACGAAGAAAAGAAGGGCATGATGGACCTCAACAAGACCGTGCGCTTCACGTCGCTGCGCATGGACAACGGGCCCGAAATGAAGCTCTATAAGCGGCTGCACAAGTACACCCGGCTGCAACGGTACACATCTCCGCGCGCTCTGCTCACATTTGTTCTTGGCCACTTTGCCGTCGCTGTCGTGCTTTCGCTGGTTACCAACATTATCAACAAGCAGTTTAGCTTGTCGCCAGTCAGTATGGTGTGCAAGCTGATTTGGGGGTTCCTCCCGGCCGTTGGATTCGTGGGCCTGTACGTAGTGTTTGTCCTGCCCGTGCTCCTGTACAAGTGCTGGAGCTTGAAGGACGCGTACGGTATTCGTAACGATTTGGTCGTGTCGATGATTATTGGCGCCGCGTGCATTATCCTCACCGTGCTGTGGGAGACCATTTTGTTCCACTTGGCGCTGCGGTGGTCGGGCTTCTTCTACACGTGGATGTGCGCACTGGTCCTTCACACAGCATCGATTGCTGTTCCGCTGTGGCAGGCCATTCGGCACTCGCGCGACGTTATTCATCGCATGCACGGCGCCAGCAGTCTGGGCAACCCGATGGCTGCTGTCATTGCTGGCGCAGGCGGCCACGACATGAGCAAGCGCTCCGAGTTCAACGCCATTTTGGCTGACCCGTACGAGTACCGCTACTTTTGTGACTTTGCCGCTTCGTGCTTCTGCTCTGAGATGACCGCCTTTATTGACGAGTACCAGGCGCTCAAGGGACTGACTGTAATTGCGCTTGGGTCGGAAGACATGTGGCGCGACGAGGCCAACCACGTTGAGCCCGACTACATGGCGCGCATGGCAAGCAACATTGACGCCGACCTCGGTTACCTGGCCATTGCTGGGCGCCAGCACTCGAGCGCCAAGGCATTGCGCTTGCAGACATCGCCCACAGTGAGCATTCTTGAGACTGCCCGGGCAGTGTACCCGCAATATGACATGAACGACGCAACGCCCTTCCCGGTTGCCGCGATGGACAAGCTCGTTGCCATCTTCAGCGTGTTTGTCAACTCCAACTCGTACACTGCAGTCAGCCTGCCCTCGGCTATGGTTCTGCGGCTGCGGGAGCGCCTGGGCAAGAGCCAGCTTACGGTGACTATTCTCGACGAGATCAAGGACGAGATCCTCAATATGCTCTATTTTGACGTTTTCACCAGATACGCAAAGAAGAACTAGTGTTTTACTCATTCTTTTATTACGCAAAAGTGTTTAATATATGTGCAGTTGTGGATATCAAATACAAGAAAAGCTAACAGAAATTAAGCTCATTCATCCTGAAGCGTTGGAGCGGTAGAGTTATCAAGCTTGGCAAACATGTTGTCCAGCTCGTCCTTGTAGTGTTCCTGGACAACTCTGCGCCGCACCTTGGACGACGAAGTGAGGAATATCGAAGCACGGTCTTCGAATGGCGAGGGCTCGCAGTATATGGCGTTGATGTGCTCGGGCATGGTCAGTCCAGCGGCAATGGCATAGTTTTTCAGCTCCTGCTGCAACGCCTTCACAACTTCCTCGCTAGCACAGAGGCTGGAGAGCGTTGGCTTGGGGCCATCCTTGGGCGGCTTGGAAAACTCAGTCGCCCAGTCGACGAACTTGTCAGCCTTGGGCACCACGACGGCAACCAAGTCGCGCTGCAACTCGTCGCCATGGGCAAACACCGAGTGCACCAGTGGATGCGACGAATAAATGCCCTCGATGCGCTCAAGCGCAACCCACGTGCCCTGGCCAGTCTTGAGGATGTTCTTGACCCGATCGATAATGGAGAGCGTGCCGTCAGGGTTTATCTGAGCCACGTCGCCGGTAGCCAGCCACTCGCCGTCCTTGGCCTCTTTGGTCTTTTCCGGCTCATCCATGTACTGCGAGAAAACGCATTTGCCGCGAATCAGCACTTCGCCGCGAGGACCAGCAGCGTTGGTGACATGGTATCCCATGTTTTCCACGCTGCGAAGCCGCACGTCGACGCCTGGGAGAGGAACACCAACGTTATCAGCGCTAGTATTGCCGCGGAGCTGGGCTGTACAGGCGACAGATGCCTCTGTCTGGGCGTATGCTTGGACGACGTCGCAGGAGAGCGCGGCGCGGAAGAAGGTCAACACTTCGCTGCTGATTGACGATGCACCCGAGATTAATGTGCCGACGCGGCCGCCAAACATGGCAGATAACTTGTTGAAAATAAGCCGATCCCACAGCGCATGCTTTGCACTGCGTCCAGCATCAATGCGCTTGATTTTGCTCTTGAGTCCAGCGCGCGACAGCATGCCCACCGCTCCCTTGGCACCAACTGTAGCCGAAGCCATGCGCTCGTAAATGCGGTTTAGCAAGCGAGGCACGATGGTTACTACTGTGGGCTTTAGCACGCGCATATCGTCCATGACTTTGAGCAAATCGCCAGAGTAGAAGCCAATGCGGACGTGGTTGTAGAAGAACGAGTAGATGCTGACGCGGTCAAATGAATGAACGAGCGGCATAAACGACAAGTATGTGACGTCTTTGAATCCGAATCCAAGCGTGTACGCTTTGCTGGCGTGCACAAAGGCGCCGTGAGAGAGCATGACGCCCTTTTGGGCGCCCGTTGTGCCCGATGTGTAGCAAGTGGTGAAGATGTCGCTCGGAGACGGCGGCGACGGCGTGGTCAGGCTGTCGCTGCCCATTTGACGCACCTCGGCCATATCCAGCATGGTCACGCCAAACGACGCAGCGCGCTCCTTGAGCTCCTGCACAATATCAGAATTAAATGCCTGCGCAAACGCATTCTTCTGCGAACAATCCAGCTTGTCCATTGAGATGATGACTTTGAGCCCTGGAGTTTCCTTGATGCGCTCGAGCATGCGGGGAATCTTGTCCATCGAGCACACCGCGACGGCCGTGTTGGAGTTGTTGATAATGTACTCGGCCGAGATTACGCCGACGGTGTCGCAGATGCCCACGGAGAACCGCCGGGACCGGAAGCCGGCAAGCTCGGTGATCAGCCATTCAGGGCGGTTAATCGAGTAGATGCCGAGCGGCTGCTGCGCATCCGTTGAGCTCTCGCCAATGTACTTTGTATAGACGTGGTCGAGGCCCGAGCCAAACTCGTCGACATACTTGCCCACCTCCTTGCTGGTCATCCACTCGTAGCTGCCAAACGTCGGCTCTCTGAACCACGAATGAAGCTTGCGCGCACCAACAAACTCGCGCTTGGGATACTTGTCCACCACATGTTGGAATAGCTCGTACAATGTTGTAATGTGGCTAAACGCGCCACCGTGGGTGCCATCTTTGTACTCAGGATGCCTATATATGGCAGAGTAGCCCGGCACTTCGGAGCTTGGGACTTTGAATGCTTGCATGAGTGAGATTAGATAGCTATTGCGGTATTTGAATTGGAGAGCACGGTATAGTAGATAGTTCAGGGTCAAAATGAGAAGTTTCACGAGGGCGGGCGTTGTCTTTAATGGAATTTCGTGTTTCAGGGCAACGTACGGTGCTGCAGGGGGGCCGAGCAACAAAAAAAGGTCGGCCGAAAAAAGCAAGCTTGTCTGCACAAACTTGAATCAAGTTGTGCTTCCAAAATCCGTGCACAATTTTACACTTGCAACCGCGTGCTGACTACGAGATTTACATAATGGATAAGAGAGTGCATAGTTTACTATTTCTTATTTTGGCAGCTAGAAAAATCCTTAGGCCACTTTTCGCCACGCTGCATGCACCCTATATGCGAGCACACCAATGGCCAATTAATTTTCACGAGCTGCACCAAAAAAGCAAGCATGCTCACTATTGAGACCCCCATTTCGCATAGACTTTTTATTTGTTTATTCCAAGTTGCTAATTTCAATAACAACAACAACAACTCACCACATAGCAGTCAACCGTAAACAAATGTGGGGTAATAAGAGCTATATCCCCTTGATAAAGCCACGCACGTTAATTAGTGATCGACAATAGAAAAGGCCGACCGCCGCCGGGGCTTGTATTCCCGATGCACCCAAATAAAACGGCAATCTATTTACAACTTTCTTCGCATATCCGAATTTATTTCATTTTGGCAGTTGGGGAAAGACCCCGGGTCTAATTTCATAAAAGGTGGATTATAAACGCGTGCTAATTAAAACTATTCTTTTGTTTACAAATTCTTTAAAGGAGTGGAATTTTATAGAAAGAAATTAAAATAAAGAAACATGCACAGGTTGGGTTGTCAACCAAACTCAAGGTTACTTTTTTTGGCATGTAGAAATTGCTTTCTAAGTATGCTTCTGAATTGCAACACCAGTTTTTCTTGGTTTACGCTTCTGATTCCCCGGCCAATACAAACTTTCAAATCCGGTGCGCAGATACATACAGTGATCAGACTATTTTAGTTGTTTAATTTAATTAATGTATCACGTGTCAAGCAATGCAGCCAAGAGTTTGGGCAAAATGCACCTCATTTTGCGTGCTGTTTCTTTTAGCTTCGAGCTTGAATTTATATTCATTAATTCCTGACAATCTGTACTCTAAACTATAATCGATATAAATATGGCAGACGCTGAGCAAACAGGGCACGGAGCAACCAGTGACGGCGAAGCACCGCCAACCTACGAAGAAACACTCGAGACATGGCACCGCAAACGGTACGAGCTGCGTCGCCCACACGTACTCACACGCACCGTGCACGCAATTGACCTTGACACTGGGACTTTGGCGTACAGCAGAAAAATGGCAGGACTGCTGTCGTCCAAAATGCAGTTTTACTCGGGCACCGAACCCACGCCTGTGTGGAGCTGCCGGCGGGAACGTGACGGCTTTGAGCTCGTGTTCTCGCGGCAATGCAGCTCGTCTGCCCCGCCATTAGAGCAACCCGATGTGCCTGAGCCAGCTACTGAAGCAAGCCATAGCGTAGATACGAACGACGGGATTGCAACAGATGCAGCGGCCAATTTGATTGACAACAAACCAGCCGACGACACTCGCGAGTACATACACCGGGAAAACGACGACGCGCCGCCTGCATACGAGGAAAGTGACCCGGCAACCGAACATATTGTACGTCTTGTGTCTCGCGATGCATTTCCTTTTGTGTACGACTTTGCGTGGCCATCGCACAGCGGGTCCATACGGTCCACACATCAGTGGCTGCGCAACCATGAGGCCAAAACGCCAGAGATGATCTCGCTTGAACGGCCGTGGTCCGAGTTTATGTGCGTTGAGCGCGCAACAGGCCGCATGGTGGCCGAGATTGTGCATTATCGGGATCACGATCCGCATCTGGGAACGCTTGTTATTTGTGGCGATTTGGAGCCCGACCAGCACGAGTTTTTGGTTGTTTCGGCCATTCCTGTCGTCGAGGAGTATCCAATCAGGCATTTGGGCCACCTCAACCAGACTGAATCACGGCTATAGCATCCTCCACTTGCCGTTTCTTTTTCTCATGTACACATATTTATATATAAAGTCCATATAGAATATTTTATAATATGTATAAAGTATATAAGAGAGTCCATATAGAATGTTTTATAATATGTATAAAATATATAAGAAAGAAACTCCCAGTAGAAATGTTAGTAGTAAAGCGAGAATGGCTTATTTTAGCGCCTTTCTCAAATCCTCAAACCGCTTGGTCATCACCTCCCGCTGATCCTCGCTCTCCGCATACAGCATCTTGATCTGGACCAGAGCTTCTTCCATATCCTGCAGGCCATCTTCCAGCTGCTGGTTCTTGATAGTCAGCTGCACGTTCTTTTGCGCCAACTGGTCCATATCGGCCTTGATGCGAGTTTCGGCCTCACGGCGCTCATCCCGCAACCGCACTTCGGCCTCACGACGCTCGTTCTGCAACTGCGTCTCCAGCTCTTCAATCTGGCGAGCCAGCCGCGCACGCTCCTCACGGTCCACGCCCTGCTTTTCTCCCTGCGTTTCCCCGCTCTGCAATGCACTCCGCAACTGCGCGCACTCGGCCTTAAGCTGCTCGTTCTCCGTCCGCATCATGCTCACCTCATCTTCTTCCTCGAGCTTGCGCTGCGCGTCGTCAATGTACTGGCGACGCAGCTTTTGCAGCGCCCGCGCGTTGATCGACACTTGGTTCGAGTCGCGAACGAGCATGTCGGGCGCCGCGTGCGAGTAAAACGCAAACAGCGGCCCGTCGTTGAGGTACTGCAAAATGCCTTCAAACTCAAGGGTGAGCAGCCGGGTTTGCGACCGCTTCAGCACAGCGATGGCCACACGGAGCAGACAGTCCAGGCCCTCGGCAAACACCACGTCGAACAGACGGAACGTCAGCTCGATCGGCAGCCGGTACGCAAACATGGTCATCAGCCATTGCGACACATACATGGTAGGCAACACGCCCTGCTCTTGGAAGTGCCGCGACAGCCACGGCAGCGCATCAGCCAGAACATGCTCAAACTGGTACAGCCGCAGCTGCAGATCGTCCATGGAAGGCAGGAAATGGCCACGCAGCCCGTACGTGTACATGAGCTTGACAAGCACGCAGAACGCCTCTTCGTCAGGCATGTTCAGCAGCAGCGGGCCCACGACAAACGACAGGCCCTGGCAGTAGCCGACTTCAGGGTCGAACAGCGCGTATGCTCGCAAAACGTTGAACAGCCCCTCTTGGCCGGCCCCGTCGGCGTCCCGGAAGTAGTCCAGCTTGGGGAACGTACGCGCCAGGTCGTGGCGGATCTGCTTCTCGTGGCTCGCTCCTTCGCTGCCAGGCTCTGAGCGCTGTGCAACTAGGCGGCGGAACCGCGCTCCCAGCTCTGGATCATCGCGCGACTTGGCCATGAGCTGCCACACTGTGCCGCGCACGGCCTTTGGAATGCCACGGTACACGGAACGCGCCAGCTTGCGCGGCTCTGACCGCGTCGCGCCCTCGTAGTTGTTGATCAGATTTCCCCAGAAATCCCAATCAACGCTGTCGTCATCGGCGCGCTCCACAGACTCCGCCGGCGCAAACACTCGTGCTTTGTTGTCTTTCATAATCTGCTGGTTCTGCGCCTCCAGCTGGTGCAGCAGCACGTCCATTGCTGGATCTGCCGAATCTCCCGTGTCGCCCGGACGTGCCTCGGTGCCACTTGGCCGCATCCCCGGGAACTCTATCGTTCCACGTGAAATGTTGCTGCTGCTCGATGCACCGCTGTGCACTGCTGGCGTTATCGATGCGCTTGCACTTGGCGGCGCCGACAGCTGCGTGCTGGCCCGTCCAAAGAATGACGTCACCGCAGCAAATATTCCGTTTTGGCTCTGTGTTGGTGAGCTGGCGGTCTGCGATGTCGACCGCTGGCGCTCGGACAGTGTTGGCAGTGGCGGCCCTGACTGGCGCGCCGGGCTCTCGGCTTCCTGCGCCGATTGGCTGATGCCCAGCGACGCCGACAGCGAGCGGTATATCGACCGTGTTGTCACTGGTGGTTGTTGTTGCGTTGAGACTGGCTTTGGTGCCAGTGCATCGGCAGGCAGAGGTTTGTTAATGTTTGGGACAAAGTCTTGATTCCGATCACTCAGATCAATGTTGGTGAGCGGCATGTCATCGTCGCTGCGACCAATTGCAGACGATGTAATTGCAATAGCATTGCCAATTGATGATGTGCTTGGCTCAGGAATTGGCTCGATGGTCTGCAGCGACTCCCGAACATCATAGCTCTGAATAGACACGGGTGTGGGCATTGCCTGTTCCGCATGTTTAGCAGCCTCGTATTTAGCGGCTTCAAGCTTAGCAGCCTCTGTCCGTGCAGCCTCTTGCTTAGCAGCTTCACGTTTAACCGCTTCAAGCTTAACCGCCTCATGTTTGGCAGCCTCGGCCCGGGCAGCTTCTTCTGCCTCCTCAGCCTCAGCAGCCGCTCTTGCAGCACGCGCATCTTCCTCCTGCTTACGCGCCTCGCGCTTCCTGCGCTGCACTTCCTTCATCCACTCTGGCATGCCATCGTCCTCATCATCCTCGCCACTGTCTGCCGGCGCACTATTGGCAGATCCTGCGCCGCCAATACGCTCGCTAATGCTCTTCAGGGCAGTCTTTGCCACAGACTTCACATCTGATGGCAAAGATGCGCTGGCTGACACGGCTTCGCTCGGCCGCAGCCGGATCGATGCCATGTCTTGCGACCCGCGGTGGCTGCTGCGGCTCATGCTGCTGCGACTCGTGCTGCTGCCCAGTTGGCTGTCCAGAATCGACGAGCGCTTGAATGTACGACCAGCTGAGATCTCAACTACGCCGTTCAGCGCTGCGTGGTCGACCAGTGCCTCGTTGATTGATCCGCCTGGACTTTCTGTCGACGACCGACTGCCGGTGCTCGACCCGCCGCCGCTCATCCCCACCGGGGGAACAAATGACGTCAGCATGATTGACCGACGGTTGCCCTGTTTGCTGCTGCCGGCTGATGATGGTGAAATCACTGCTTCCGACGGGCGCCTGCGCTCGCCACCGCCGCCCCGCGAGCCAATCCGCACGCTCGCGCTCCGACCCAGTCCGTAGTTGCGCCCGCCATCCACGTCGCCACTACGACTGCTACTATGGTCGCCATTACGGCTGCTGTTGTGGTCGCCGCTACGATCGCTGCCGTGGTTGCCCAACCGGGAATGTTCTGCCTCGAGCTCGGAATCCTTGACCGCCGCCACATCTTCGTTACCGGCCGAACGTCCAGATGATTCACGCCGCACGCTTGTGGCGTGCGACTCGGACAGGCCATTTTCTGGCAGATCTGGCAGATCAGGGCCGGCGCTTAGGCTTTCCATAAACCCTGCATCCATTAACCCTGTATCTGACCCGCGCCGCTCCCCACCCCCAGACGTATTGGCGTCAACGCCAACTCCGTCCAAAAAGTTCTGCGGCTCTTCAGTGTCTGGCAGATCGCCCAACATCTGCATAAAGTCCTGACCCTCTTGCTTGCTCTCATCAGTTGGCAGCGGTGGCGGCAACGACAGGTCGATATCCTGTGTTGGCTCGCTCGCCTCGACAAACACATCGGCTGACGACTCCGTGTACGTTGTGTTTGATGACGCCGACACGGACACTACGGGCAGCTCGCGCATGCTGTTATCTTCCGAGTATGTGCTGCCACGGTTTCCTACCGTGTCAACGTCCGTTGTCCCCGAATGCCCGTCCGTATCGACGTCTGTTCCCGAATTCCTGTCCACAACAGCTGGCTCTAAATGCTTGTCTGCATCTACCGACCCCAACTCCCACGCCTCTGGCTTGCTTGCCGCCGAATCACCATCCGTCACTTCATTGTGTGCTTCCGGCTTTGGCTCGTCTGTCGCATCGCTCGGCTTGCGCGCTTTGGATTTCGCTGGGCGCATCAGCCGTTTTGAGCGCAGCGACTTTTTCACCGGCCCATCTACCGTTGACATTTTATAACTGCCCCTATCAGTATGTGGATTCTTCTTTTAAAAGTGTTGGCCTAGTTTTTAACAAGTAAAGAGAATGCAAAAAGGAGAGCGGAGATTAAGAAACATAAAAGAGTGAGAATTAGGTTTTATTCCCTTTTCTTTCATTTCCTTTCTTTTTTGTAAACTCAAAGGCTTTCTTTTGGCAGATAAATGCTTGGCTTGCGGCTCACAGTGCTGCATCAACCAATAAGCTAACGACTATACTAACACCGATTTTTAGAGCAAGATGAAAAATAAAAAGTAAACAGGGATCGGCCCACAGACGTAGAAAAAAGGCAGAAATAGCCAGCATGTTCTACTGCCCTCTCATTGGATATATGAAACACATATGATGGGCTAGATAAACGACGGGGCAATTTTCTGGGACACGGC
This sequence comes from Coemansia sp. RSA 720, assembly GCA_027577495.1. Taxonomy (NCBI): domain Eukaryota; kingdom Fungi; phylum Kickxellomycota; class Kickxellomycetes; order Kickxellales; family Kickxellaceae; genus Coemansia; species Coemansia sp. RSA 720. The sequence goes on from JANBQV010000022.1 coordinate 91,514, forward strand.
GATGCCCGCTTGGATCTCATCTACAGTCAGCGTGCGCTGGCCCGCCACAGAGCTCTGATACCAGAAAAACACCCACTGCGTAGCACCAGGCTGCGCCGGCGCCCGAACATGGCCGCTCGATCGGTCAAAGTACCATTTGTTCACACCGTTGTCGTTGCGTGACCGCCACATACAGCTCGGACACGTGCGCCGCAGCTGTGCCCACAATATGTCAGCCATTCCTGTGCCCTGCGCACTTGGCAGCACTGCAAACTTGTCCAGGTACGGCAGACTCTCTGCCCCAGCAACCGCCTCATGTGTTACGATCACTGCGCCTTGGTAGTCACCTGCTACAATAATCTCCACGCCGCCTGCACTCTGCAGTTGCCGCAACCGCTCAAAGTACTGTCCCGCATCCAGCGTGCGCTTGAACGAGCTCTCCAGTAGACTGCGCAACCGCGGAACATTACATGTGTCGAGCTTTGTGTGTCTCTGGATCTGGAACCCATGTCGCAGCAGCGTAAACTGCGTCGGCGTCTCGACCATATCTGCCGCCTTGACCATATCCCGCCCGCCAATGTCCACAAACGGGTAGTTTGGCAGTGGACGGTAGCTCGGTATGCCTGCCCGCCTGACTGCCTGACTCTGTCGCGCCACACCCTGGTTGCGCCGCGGTCGCTGCTGTGTGGCTACCGGTCGCTCAGATATCAGACCCTTCAGCACCAGCGACGGATCCGAGTCTACCGACGCCACAATTCCAGCTGCCGTCGGCGGTAGAATGGCCAGACACGTGCGCATCAGCTCCAGCACATCTGGCTGCGCACACGCCGCAGCCACCTCGGTGTAGTCTTCCTCCAGATTGACAAACCGATGGAATACGTCGCCATCACCAGTCAGGCCGTCTGCGCTGCCCAGCAGAATCAGCCGTGCCACCAGCAGCGAAAACGCACCACCGCTGCCCGCCATCGCATGCTGCGTCGACGTAGACTGCGCCAGCGCCCGCGCCACCGCCGCCGCTGCTACTCGTGGTTTCAGCACTTTAACCTGCAGCTCTGCATCGGCCATCAGCGGCGAAATGATCGGAGTCTGTCCCTGTGCTATCGCTGCTCCGATAAGCTCCGGATCCACCGTCAGATCTGTGCGCGCATACGGGTTGTTGAAAAACACGCCCTCGTTGATTGGCCGCGCCTTGCCGCCCTCCCGCTCGACTGCGTCTGCCAGCTGATGCACTTGTCGGATTATGCTGCGGTACCCGCCACATGTCGCGTCTGCGCTGCCATTGTTTGCCAGCAACACCACTGGCGACACGCCGATTCGCTGGATCTGCGCCAGTAGCTTTCCTGTGCGCTCGCAGGCGCCGGGGCTCTCCAACCCATCGATAAACACTGATGCTGTCAGTCGCCTCGGTACTGCTTCAGTCTCACGCGTCTCAGCCGCCCGCTCGCCGCGCAGGATCTCACCCGGAACCAGCCGCCCTGGTGTACGCACCGTGGGCTCTTCGGTGGCCAATCGCGCCTGTCTCTCCTCAAACTCACGCTGGCTGCGCATCGTCTCATTGCCGCTGACGCTGTTTAGAAACTTCCGTGCCTCGCGGGGACTTGGAACTGTGCTTAGCACGCTGAGAATCAGCTCACGCTCACGCTGCTTGTGGTGCGCCCCTGATTCGCTTTCGGGTGATGCCGATGATGCCGTGCTAAAGCGATTCTGTCCGCTTGGAAGAAGTTGCTGTAGCTGGACCCCCGCCCGCCTGGCAAACACTCGAACGCCGTGTGCTTGCATTCTTGTTCAATATATAATACGTGTGACTGTGATAGAGGAGATGGTCCGTGTGTCAGATATCGTAATAGTGCAGTAAAGCACGGAACTCACGAGCACATAAGTGTCTGTTTTTTTCAATGTCGAGTATCCAAGTTTGGGGTCCAAAGTAAAAAAGATAAGAATAGTGGGCGAGAACAAAAAAGGGAGAAGAGGGTTTGGCGGATTCTGGTCAATTACAGAGACCAGTTCAAAGTTTTTATTCTCCCCAAAAACGAAGGGTCTGGCTGGAGAATAGAATACCCCTCTGATCTGTGGAAATATTTCACATTTGCCCCCTTCCCCGAAACGCAGTTTTGACAGCTCACGCACAGGGAATATATTTGGCAGGGGGAGAGCTCCAAACCTCTCCAATTCAGGCAATAGAAGGGGTGCCTCCTGCAACAATGTCTGACCCACTTGTGATCCAATAAACAGCTGCAATGCGGGAAACAAGCTCGGGGCTATCCTTGCTTAATCGATCCACCAAATGTACTATAGCCAATTAATGCGTACGAAATGCAGGGGAGCGCGTGCAGCTTCGTTTGGATTAAAATCAGCAACATTTCCACACTTTATACACATAATTAAATAAGAGATACTACTAAACTTCTCATGCACAGGGTGACTCTCCCAGCATGACAATGGCATCTCTAAATTAATTATTCAAGAGCGAGTCTAATCAGCAGATTTGCTTCAGCCTGTTCTGCTTCAACCGCACCTTCCATACCAGGATCTGCCACTTCCTCAACGTTTACCATGAGCTTCGCGTAGCAGTTGGACTTTGAATTGTTGAAATGCGCCATTGGATGTGAGCTATCCAACGAAGACCCGCACAGGTAGCAAAAGTGCGTGTTGCACCGGCTGCATGTCATATGGTTGCACCCATGTATTTTGTGGATTCCTTGCTTGCACTTTGGGCACTGGACCGAGCTTGCATCAATATACTTAAGACTCAACGCATCTTCAATGTACCTGCGATACTGCTGCATGAACGCCCGTCCATGTTGCCGTTCCATATACGTGCGCTCCTTGGATGAGCCATTCTTAACCTCATACATACACGCCCGCCAATACTTTTCTACAAGTTCTCTCACATCCTTGATTGCACAGCGGTTCACTCCGTGCCATGTGCAGCGACACATACGACAGAACGCAAACCCACACTCGCACACGCACAACCGATCCACTTGTGCGTCGTTCCGCACTACGAGATTGCACCCTGTACGCGCACACATTGCGTAATTCGTACTGTCTGTTTCTGCACGCCGTTGGTTGCGCAGCCGCCTAATACGCGCCATCTGTTCATCGCTGACAAGCCTGATCAGCTCACTGTCGCTTATTGCCGTGGCTGCGTCGGGCGCCCGACAGTCTGCATGTGGGCAAATCATACGCGAAATATCGCCCTCACGTACCAGCACATCCAAATACCCACGTAGGCACTCAAGACAAAACACGTGTGTGCAACTCAGCTGTATGCAATACCGCCCTGACTGTTCTTCCATGCAAATAGGACATGTGTGAGTTTGCGACTTAAAGTGCAGACGCTGCTTTGCGCTCCCGTAGGCACAAATGCTGGCCATGTGGTCCTCAACTGTCTGGCCGTCACCGCCCAAACATATCTGGATCTCCGACGAAGGCTGGATATCATGTTGCATGTAATCGATAAAGCTGCCGAGCACACACATGCCCTGCTCTGCCGTCCAAATGTCTGACAAACCCCGCTGGATTGCGTCAAGCGCTGCGTCTGACAGCCAAGTGCACGACAGCGATGTTTGTGGTGGAGCGTGTATGGGGTATTCTGCAGGTAGTGTAAAATTCAGGCGGATGGGCGGCAGACGCTCGACGTGCTGCCAATTTGCGTCCCCTGTGTCTGATGCCTCAATTAGCTGGCGGCACACATTCGCGTCTACCTCGACATCAATCGATCCGCAAATCGTCCCGCTCATACCTGTGCTGTACGCAAACATGTCTCCGCTGTCAGCCGTGTACACTACTGCCAGTGCCTCCATCTCACTTCGCTGGAGCTCAAAACATTCATCGTCCATCACTCTGGCCTTGTTTCTTTTGTTACAAACTGAAGAGTAAACGTATAAAATATGGCTATAATTCCATAGTGTAGTTGAGCAAGTAAAGAAAGAAGAATGCGTTTTACAACAGGAGACTTGGTATTGGACCAAAAGTCACCCTCTTAAAATTAAGGATTTTGTTTGGCCGCAGTAGACTGCGGAACTGTTTTGTCACAGCCGTCAGTTGATGATATGCAGCCTACGCAGACGATGTACATGACAACATTCAGGCTTGAGTCTATTCTTGGAATAGCAGGCAGACCGTGGGCTACTATTATTGCGAACTAGCGTGCTGTTTAAAGACCACCAGCTCGTCACCAACTTGGATAGTTATCATGTGACGTTATTAAAGACTTATTGATCTCGTTTGATATTCTCTTGATAGTGGTTTGGGTGTGACAATCGGAGCACATACAAAATGTAGTAAAAGATATGCTACTAAACTTCTCACGCACGGGATAACTCCCAGCATAACGTTGTCACTTCTAAATTAATTATTCAAGTGCAAGTCTAATCGGCATATTTGCTTCAGCGTGCTATGCTTCAACCGCATCATAGTTGTCAGGATCAGTCATTCCTTCGTAGTTTACCATGAGCTTCTTGAAGCAGCTGGACTCCGAATCACTGAAATGCGTCATTGGCTGCGAGCTATCCAACGACGACCCGCACAAATAGCAAAAATGTGTGTTGCACCGGCTGCATGTCATATGGTTGCACCCAAATATCTTGTTGATTCCTTGTTTGCACTTTGGGCACCGAACTGAGTTTGCATCAATATACTCAAGACTCAACGCATCTTCGATACATGTGCGGTATCGCCGCATGATCTCCCGTCCATGCCGCTGTTCCAGATACATGCGCTCCTTGGATGAGCGGTCCTCAGCCTCATCAATACATGCCTGTCGGTACTTTTCCGCCAGCTCTCTCACATCTTTGAATTCGCAGCGGTTCACACCGTGCCATGTGCAGCGACACGTGCGGCAGAAGGTAAACCCGCATTTGCACACGCACAGCCGATCCACTTGTGCGTCGTTCCGCACTACGAGATTGCACCCTGGTCGCGCACACATTGCGTAATTCGTGCTGTCTGTTTCTGTGCGCCGCTGGTTGCGCAGCCGCCGAATGCGCACCATCTGCTCATTGCTGAGCAGCTTGACTAGCTCGCTGTCGCTGATCGCCGTGACTTCATCAGATGCCCGGCACTCTTCGTGTGGACACATCATGAGCAGGATATTACCCTCGCGTACCAACACATCCAAATACCCGCGCAAACACTCTATGCAAAACACGTGAGTGCAACTCAGCTGCATGCAATACCGCCCTGACTGTTCTTCCATGCAAATAGGACATGAGTGTGTCTGTGACTTAAAGTGCAGACGCTGCTTTGCGCTCCCGTAGGCGCGAATGCGGGCCATATAACCCATAGCTGTCTGGTAGCGACCGCCCAGGTGTATTTGGATCTCCGATGAAGGCTGGATATCGTGTTGCATGTAATCGATAAAGCTGCCGAGCACACACATGCCCTGCTCTGCCGTCCATATGTCTGACAAACCCCGCTGGATTGCGTCAAGCGCTGCGTCTGACAGCCATCTACATGACAGCGATGTTTGTGGTGGTGCGTTTATAGGGTATGTTGTGGGTAGTGTAAAGTTTAGGCGGATGGGCGGCAGACAATCGACGTGCTGCCAGTTTGCGTCTCCTGTGTCTGATGCCTCAATTAGCTGGCGGCACACATTCGCGTCCACCTCGACATCAATCGATCCGCAAATCATCCCACTCGTGCCTGTACTGTACGCAAACATGTCTCCGCTATCAGCCGTGTACACTGCTGCCAGTGCCTCCATCTCACTTCGCTGGAGCTCCAAACATTCATCGTCCATCACTCTGGTCTTGTTTCTTTTGTTACAAACTAAAGAGTAAACGTATAAAATATGTCATTATTTTAAGAGTATGATTGAGCGAATAAAGAAAGAAGTGTGAGGATTTGCTGCAGCAGTGACATGTGGTTGGACCAAAAGTCGCCCTCACTCTTAAAATCAAGGATTGCTATGCAGGCTACGTCGATGATGCACATGACAACTTTCAGGCTTGAGTCTATTTTCAGAACAGCAGCCAGACCACGGGCTGCTTTTGTCGCAAACTGATGGACTAAAGTCCACCAGTTTGCCAACATTTCAATAGCTATCATGTGATGTTTAAATATCTTCTTGACCATATTCACTGCTCTCTTGGTAGTTTGTTGGCTGAGACACATTTTGTGTATATTAGCTTTATGAGCAAAATCTTGGTCTATTCCAATCGTTCCCACAGGGTCTATGTGCCAAGACCACGGCGACCAGTTCGGATCATAACGTCTACAGGCAGCGCACGGCCCTTTTCGTCGCCGCCCAGACCCTGACCAGGCGTCCAGCCCATCTGCTGCAGCATCTGATGACCGATATTCGATGCGCCGACTTCCGGCGCGTTCTCAGCAACCATCTTTCCATCGCTCGCACCTGTATCGCGTGGCGCCTTTGTCCGTGCCGACGAGTCCTTGTTCTTACCTTTGCCTCTACCCGATGGCCTGTCTGTCGGCAGCTCTCCCGTCCACTGCTCGGGCACCAGCCCGCCCTCGTCAAACAAGAGCACCACACGGTTGATTCGCCGTCTGTTTTTGGGACGACACGAGTTGGCTGTGGGCGTAAGAACAGGTGTGCGCCGGGTACCGCTGCCCTGAGACTTTGACTTTATTTTGTACTCGCGCGCAAAGATGTGCACGATTTGGCGCTCGTATTTGTTCATGGGTTGCAGCCACATGCTGTCGAGCTCGTCTGTGTCCACCAACGTGTCGAGTCGCTTGAGAACCTTACGCGGGTCGAACCCTGGCGAGGGTCCTATCGGCTCGCTCTGCTTCTGTTTGTGCTTGTGCCGCCCTTGTCTGCCCTTTGTCCGGCCCTGGTCCTTGGCCGGCTGTTGCACGGTGTCTACATGCTTGCCACGCGGCTTGCGCTTGCCATGCGTCTGTGACCGCGTCGTCGGACCAGCAAGCATTTCCAGGTCAATGTTGTATGGGAATCCGTCGCCATCTATATCTTCCGCATCGGATCCGTCCAGGATGAGCTCTGCCAATTGGTCCTCGAATTTAAACGGGTCGTCGACAACAAAGTCGTCGCTGGACGTTGATGCCTCGTCGGCGGGAGCGGCCGCTCCTGCTCGTTCGGCGTGAGCTGACTTGTGTCCGCCCAGGTCGCGAGTAAGAAAAGTCGTGTTTGCGCCCATCAAATACTCGAGCCCATCTTCGCTTAGATTATCCATATAGTCCTGAGCCATATCATCACTTAAATCATCATTGTAGTCCTGAATCGTTTCTCTGCTGATCGCTGGTGTCTCTTTGGGCGCGGAAAAACGGACTGTAGCCGTGCCCTTGGTGTCTATAAAAAACAAGTCGTCCATGTTTAAACAAAAATAGTGTAGGAAATTAATAAAAATGTTAATTGGAAGAAGCTAAAAAGGAGAGACTGCGGTTTTACGCTGAGTGGTTACAACCGCTCGTCAAATCAACGCTTGTTGACTTGATCACGGGTTGAAGCTGAGCTCTCTCCAAATCGCCCGATAAAATGCAAGGGGCAAGGGGAGCATAAAATTGCCTTGGCGCACTTGGCGCCTTTGGCGAAAAGCCCGATTATTTTCTCTCCGCATTATTCCGTCGACGCTTTATTAACCGTCTGCGAGTGTCTAGCTCCTCTCCCCTCTTCTGTTCTCTTCAAACGTTTTTTTTATTCAGTATTCTATCACACTTTTTTTAACAAGTTCAAACCAACTCTTGGTTATTCTTACTCATGTCGAACGACTCTCTGTGGCTGGCAAAGAAGTACCCCGTGCTCAAGCCATGGGATATTGACACACTCGTGCAAGAGTTCCAGTAAGTTTTATTTAGAGCTATAGGAAGGAGTACTTTGGCCAACCCATCTGCTTGAATTACCCTGAATTTCAAACTCCTGCTAACAAGAATTAATTGGTTATTGTAGAAGACAGGACTTGGATGCTAACAAGGGCCTGTCGCAGCGCAAACTCTTTGATGCGGTGAAGCTGGTTGAGCCGCAGCACGAGTATGACGAGGTGCGCAATGCGCTGAAGAAGATCTCGCTCAGTCGCCCGGACATGGTCGACCAGGACGAGTTTGTCGAGGTAAGTTTTCCTTTTTTTCACTTTTCCTTGTGCTTTCTGAGACGTCTCTTATCTGGCATGCTCAGCTGACGTCAAAGATAGAACTGGCAGCAAAGGAAAAGCCTTCTTTTAGAGTTTCATTTCCTTTTGTGAGTTGTCTTTGTCTGTGCGCTGGTGAGACTATCTTGTGGCTCACACGTTATTGGCATGTACTGCAGTTTTCCTGCCTCCTTTTTCTATGAGAAATGTTCAGTGATGGCTAAACAGTGACGACAATAATTACAACCGTAGGTCATTGCTATTCTGCGCCAGGGCAACAAGTCAGGCGGCTCAGGCGTGGGCAATGCCGCACGTGCGTTTGAGGGCATTACCAGTGAGCGGGCATACGAGCGGCGTACGATTCTCAAGTCGGAGCAGAACACAAGCTCGGCGCACACAATTAACGAGGATGAGCGCGAAGAGTTCACCAACCACATCAACTTGGCGCTGGCAGGTGACAGCGACATTGGATACCGGCTGCCAATCAATCCGCACACGATGCAGCTCTTTGATGAGGCACGCGACGGGCTGATTCTATCAAAGCTGATCAACTATTCGATGCCCGACACGATTGACGAGCGCGTACTGAACCGCGGGAAGCGTCTGTCGCCGTTCCAGATCACGGAGAACAACAATGTGGCCATCAACTCGGCCAAGGCGATTGGGTGCTCGGTGGTGAACATTGGGTCGCAGGACTTGGCTGAGGGCCGCGAGCATCTGATTCTGGGTCTGATTTGGCAGATCATCAAGAAGGGACTGTTGGCCAACATCAACATCAAGCTGCACCCGGAGCTGTACCGGCTGCTCGAAGACGGCGAGACGCTCGAGGACTTTTTGAAGCTGCCGCCAGACATGATTCTGCTGCGCTGGTTCAACTACCACTTGGCTGCAGCTGGGTGGCACCGCCGCGTGTCGAACTTTAGCAGCGACATCAAGGACAGCGAGAACTACACAGTGCTGCTGAGCCAGCTCGTTCCGGCCGAGTGCACGCGTGCGCCGCTGCACGAGCGCGACCTGGGCGAGCGCGCCGAGCAGATGCTGCAGAATGCCGACCGGATCGGGTGCCGGCGCTACGTGTCACCCAAGACCGTGGTTAACGGTAACCCGAAGCTGAACCTGGCGTTTGTGGCGCATCTGTTCAACACCCATCCATGCCTGGAGCCGCTCGAGGACACGGGCGAGCACGCCGAGCTGGACGACTATCTGTTCCACGACCAGTACGACCGCGAAGCGCGCGCATTCGCTCTGTGGCTCAACAGCCTGAACGTCGATCCGTTTGTGAACTACCTGTTCGAGGACATCAAGGACGGCATCGTGCTGCTGCAAGCGTTCGACACGATCTTCCCGGGATCAGTCAACTGGAAGAAGGTCAACACGCGCCGTCCGCTCATGCGCTTCAAGCAGATCGAGAATACAAACACGGCCGTTGATCTGGGCCAAGCACACAACTTTTCGCTCGTGGGCATCCAGGGTGCTGACTTGACGGACGGTGTTCCGACGCTTGTGCTGGCCGTTGTGTGGCAGCTCATGCGGGCGAACATTCTGCAGACGCTAGCCAGTCTCTCGTCGCACGGTCAACGTGTGACCGACCAGGACATGGTCCAGTGGGCGAACCGTGTGGCTCAAACTGGCGGCCAGGCGCAGCCCATCCGTTCGTTCAGCGACCCAGCTTTGGCGTCGGGTCGCTTTTTGCTCGACGTGCTTAACGGCATGAAGCCCGGTGTCGTCGACCCGCAGCTGGTGACTCCTGGCCGCTCGGAGGAAGACATGAAGCAGAATGCAAAGTACGCCATCTCCATTGCTCGCAAGCTGGGCGCTACCATCTTTTTGCTGCCCGAGGATATCGTCGAGGTCAAGCCAAAGATGATCCTGACCTTTATTGGCTCGCTCATGGCTATCCACCACACGTAAAGCACGCATCCTTTTTATCTTTTTTATCTTTTTTTGTGCGTGCACCAGCGTTGCTCATGGTTTATTCTGATATCATACATTTTCAAATCTACAGTACATGGCTGCGTGGGAACGCAGGCTCAGAACGGAAAGAAGAGAAAAAGATGGCACATGTGACCTCTTCATTGACACATTGCATGTGTTTTTCTCCGAATCAGTGGCTTCGTTTTTTGAAAACTGAGTCGGAGAAGGGGATATGTGGTGAGCGGTTCAGTTCGGGCATTAGAAGAAAATAGGGATGACGCACTGACCAAAATGCGCGTTGTCTTTTTACTGCGTTTGTGTCTTAGAATGAGAGATGGGAGGCTGAGTCCGCGTGGCCACGTATTTAAAACGACCAAGCGAAAAAAGTCACACCCGCTTTGCCTTTTCTTCTCTATTAACAATTAATTCTTGCTGTTTCAACATATCTCCTGCACTTTAGTTTACTCATTTCAAAACATCAAGATATAGCAAATTAATGGCGATTCCCAAGGCTCTGTTTAAAGTTGGCGGTATTCCGTTCACTCGCGACTCGGTGCTGCTCCTGGCCGTGACTGGTGCTGGATGCGTGTACGGCACGTACGTCATGTTTAGCAAGTTCCAAGAGCCCGGGTACTTGCGCCGCTCTCCTCGCTTTGCATACAAGGACGCGGGCAAACACTAGCCTTTACATGTTTAAACTCCAATATTTATTGTAATTCTGTTTCCAGGAAATGAAGAGAGGTAGATGAAAATTGTCAATAATGTAATGTTACAAGGGGATTTATGACTTTCCCGAGTAAACTGGTTCTCTCTGGATGTAGTGCCGGTCGCGTAGCCGTGTTATGCCGGTGTATGTGCCCATTCCAATTAGCCCAGTTACGAGGACGGCGAGGGGAACAATCTCGTGCGTAATAGGGAACCCGCCGATTTTGAAGAGTGCACGGCCCAACATTTCAGTTATATTTAAAAGTAAGAGAATGGAATAATTGTTTGTATGCGTAAAGGTCTGAGTACTTTCTGTCGCTGGACTGGCTTTTATATAGTCGGTCTTGGTCTTTTTCATTTATCGAATGTTGGCAGACGACATATAGTGTGAGTGGCCTGACTTTGCTAATGGGGTTTATACACACTGGCAAAGCTTTTGGCCTTTGGATCAGAAATGGGCAAAAAACACACCATTTTTCTTTTTCACTGGTGATGGTGGCCTGATCTTTTGGTGCTTGTCGGACATCGATGGGCAATGCCTAATGTGCTATTAAGCCATGTCCGGGACATTTACTTCTAATTAATCTGTGTCTTCTCAGATCCAGCGCCTACCATTCCCACTACAAACCGCTGCGCTTGTCGGAACATACACGTGACGGTATTCCCACAATAAAATATAGCCAACGATTAAACTGAAGAACGCAGGCATGGGGTTTGTAATACGTTCAAAGCAGTCACATACATTTTCTATTTTGTTATATTCACGATGGGGGCCAGCCAGAGCAAACATAGAATTACAGCCCAGGATAAAGCTATACTAGACATGAAAGTGCAGCGGGACAAGCTGAAACAGTACCAGAAGCGGGTAAGTTGTGCCAAGTCTTTCATGCGTCAGCTATGAAAAGGGCACATTTGTAGACTAATTGTAAAAATTACAGCCAAATTCTTAGGTGCAAGTGGTACTGGATCGTGAGGATGCACTAGCACGCGAATTATTGAAGAAAGGCGACAAGCGGCGGGCGCTGCTAGCTCTCCGGCGACGCAAGTACCAAGAGCAGATGATTGCAACAACAGATTCCCAGCTTCTCAACTTGCAGCAGCTGGTGGAAACCATAGAGTTCTCGCTAGTGCAAAAAGACGTGTTGTTTGGACTCGAGCAAGGCAACCAGGTGCTCACAAAGCTGAACCAGGAGATGCGGATAGAGGATGTCGAGCGGCTGGCCGACGACACCGCTGAGGCGATAGCGTATCAGAATGAAATATCGGAACTGCTCAAGACACATATGTCGGCTGAGGACGAAGAGGCTGTGCTAATGGAGCTGGATGAGCTGGAGCGCCAAGAATCTGATCGGTTGCAGATTAATATGCCACAGGTTCCTGACCACCCGTTGCCTGTCCAACACCCTGTTGAAGCAGAAGTCCGACAAGAAGATGATGGTGAAGAGGAAGAATTGTCGCTGAATAAGCAACCTATGCTTGCCTAAGCTGGCTTATTCAAATTATTTTTACACATGAAAGGGTTTGTAAGATTGGCAAGTTCAAATATGTACGTAAATATATATATTTCAGATTTTGTACTTTACTTACGTTAGTATACTATTGGCATATATTAACACTTGGTATGTGCATATAGCAAATTCACTACATCTAACTAGTTTTAATAATGCTTATATACCAGCTTCAATATAAAGTAATCAGAATACTAAATAATCATAATTTTTTAGGGCTTGCTGGACTTTAGAAAGTCAGGTTCGCTATACATGAAAAACTGGCCAGACATTGAATGTTTGGCATTGAGCGCCAGATCAACAATCAACTCACCAGCAGGCTGTAACTGGTCTGTGCTGGGCGGGTGCGAAGCAGATGTTGATGCAAATGGCAGCCGGATACCTGGATGCACAGCTAATGAGGTAATAGAAGGCTCAACCAGAGCTAGCTCTGCAGTTAGCATGTTAACTGCAGTCTTGATTGCCACCAAGGCCACATGGTTTGGCAGCTCTGTCAGCGCATCATCCGAGGCGACGTTGACAACTCGCCCCTTCTGCTTGCGCAATAATGCGCGCACCCGGTGTGCCATTGGCAGGGCCTCAAGCAACGATCTCTGTAAAGCCTCCCACTGCTCAATCGGCTCACTCGCCTGGACGTTTGGCGGCTCGTACGCCCCAACGTTGTGCACAAACGCGATCAACTGGCCTTCGCTTTTGATGTGTTCGACGATTTGGTCTTGGAGCTCCGGACTGGTGAGCACGCCGACGCATGGTATAAACTTGCCCGTGTTGTGCGACATTTTTGCCAATGCACTTGTCAGTTCCGAGATGCGATCGGGATTGCTGCCTACTCCGATCACGGTGACGCCGCGTTTGAGAAAATGCACGGCGGCCTCGGCGCCGATCCACGAGCCCACTCGGGTTATCAGAACTACCGGCTGTGCAGAGTCTTGATATGCAGGTGCTTGCGAATCGGCCATTTCAAGTATAATGTGAAAAGTTGCAGCGTGGAGAGACAAAAGTGGGGTTTGATCCATGCAGTGTAATGTTCTATCTAAATGAGTGAGTTGACACACGTGGATTTCGCGATTTCGATGCAGCATCATCGGCTGATAACCAAAACTGACCATTTTGGTGAAAGGAAATGCAGGCGCGGAACTCGGTAGTCCTTTTTATTTTCGCTTGTTGAATTTATTTATGTTTTTCGAAAGAAAGCAAATGCAGCGGGTAACATGCATTGCAAGGCAGGCGATAGACCGCCCACTAGCAGTATTTGGGCGGAGAGTAAGCACGCAGCGCGTTGCCAAAGAAGAGTCTCATGCACGGTGGACGCTGGGCACAGGGCCGCCCATAGCCGCATTAGACCTGCAGGCAGAGAACCTGATTCATCAGCGCCTATCCAACGCACTGGCCCACGGTCCGCCCGCGCACATGCGGTTTCAGTGGCCAGATACAGCGCTTGACGCTGCAGTTCTCATGATTCTGTGTACAGTAAACAACCGCCCGAGCGTGCTGTTCGAGGAGCGTAACAACAAAATGGCCACTCACGGCGGCGAAGCGTGTTTTGCCGGGGGCAAAGCCGACCCCACTGACCCGTCGCTGGAGCACACTGCGCTGCGGGAGACGTTTGAGGAGCTGGGCATTCCGGAGTCAGACATTCGCATACTGGGTCGGCTGCCTCCGGTACCAAACAAAACCATGTCGCTGCGGGTGCACACGCTGGTCGGTGTTCTGTCAGATCCGCTGGATGTGCGGTTGCTCAATGTGAACAAGAGCGAGGTGCATCGGGCATTTGCACTGCCGCTGGCTCATTTTTATGATCCGGAAAAGCAGCAAGAAGTCAGGTTTCGGAGCAGTCGGGCGGTGCGCATCCTCGAGTATACGAGCGACAAGCCCGGGCTGAAGATATGGGGGCTGACTGCGTTTTTGCTTCACCAGGTGCTGTGCCGCATCGGGAACCCTGAATTCGACGATCCACCATCACCGAAACTGTGAGGACTCTTCTTTTGGTCATATATCTCACATCCCAAATATTCCATCTGCAATGCACCTTTTGCCTACAATGTCTTGGCTCTTTTTGCTCTCAACAAACGAAAAGAGACAATATGCCTTCTTTATAAAGACAATTTGGGGGATGACTCCTCCTTTTCTTCACTTGTTTCCAATTACAAGAGTTTTTCTCTTCCATTTATTACTATTTTGTAAAGAACAATGATTACTAGGTTTATGCGAAGGCCGGACAAGTACACGGTGGATGGAAAGGTCGTGCTGGTAACAGGGGCGCTGACCGCAGTAGGTCGACGGCTGTCGCAGGAGCTAGTGCGGCTTGGAGCCCGCGTCGCTCTTGTCGACAGCATCTCAGACGGCAGCGGCGAGCAGTTCAGCGCACATCTAAACACACGAGCAAGCAGTGCCCGCAGCCCAACCATATACATTGAAACAGATTTGCGGAGCCACCACGACATCCGGATGATGGTTGAAATGACGGTGCTTACGTTTGGAAGCCTGGACGTGCTGGTGAACAACGCTGAGCGACACGCCGATGAGATACTGGGCGAGGAGGACGCGCAGCGGATATGCGACAGTATCGACGTGAATCTGCGTGCGCCGGTGGTGGCGACATGGGTGTTTTCACGGTACCTCAAGCAGGCAGGGCTGAATGGTGTGGCGGTGAATGTGACGGCAATGGCTGGGCTGCTGCCGGGTCGTGGCCGGGAAGTGTACGGGGCGGCAAACGCCGGGCTCATACACTTTACTGAAGCGAGCCGGGGACTGGCACCGCAACTTCGGGTGTGTGCCCTGGCGCCATATCACATGGACACTTTGGCGGTGGACAGTGGACAGCAGCGGCTGCTCCCTGGTCAGCGCCTGGGGTCCCTGCTGACCCTGTCAAGTGACCAAGTTGTGCGGTCAGTTCTTCGGTGCATCGAGGACCCTAGCTTGTCCGGCCGCACCCTGGTTATTGCTGGCGAGTCCTCATATAAGAGCTCGTATCTGCTTGCTCGGCTGCGCATGGTGCTCATCATGGCGTGCAGTATGCTGGTGCTGATTGTACAGCGCGTATTTGGCCGCCGTGTTGCTGCATGGGTGCGCCAAGTAAGTGCACTGGCTGAGGATGCTATGCAGAACCAGAGAATCATTGCCGTGCCCGATGAAACAGAGGACGTCTTATCAGATGCTGCGGCGGACGAGTGGTCTAGCGCAACAGAAGAGGTCCGAAAAGACAGTTTGTAAATGCACCCCTTGATGCTCAAGATATTTAATGGTAAAATAGAACATAATAGTTTTAATTCTAGCGAGTTTATAAAATATAGTTGTAGATAAAACCATGTTTTTTAAACAATTATCCGCTGGCTTTTTGTGTTATAGTGTATATTTGGTAGATATAACAACTATATTATACTATGGGAATGCTAACATTAAAGTTGCTCATAGACTCTTTTCTTACAACCAACGATAGCGTATGTGCAGCCTCTGCAGTGACACTATGTTGTCCTGGATTTATCTGCGACAAGCTATCTTCTGGTGTTGGCAGCGGAAAGTAGTTGTAACCGAATGTGTGTGTAGCTAGCAGAGCTAGCCCTAAAAGTGCAAACAAACACCAATGTCCAAACATTATTCAATATTTTCAGCAGAAATGCCAATAAGAAGTAAAATGTGAAATAAATCTTGTTACCAGAGCAGAAACGTATAATTCACAGTCTTTAAACAGTGACCTGCTGGGATGACGATGATGAAAGAGTGCAGCTTTTATAATGAAGTATTGGCTATTTCCTTAAACTCAATTGCTAATGCAGCCAGCAGACGGTCCTTGCATTTCGAGAACAAAATGGCGTATCCGCTATCAGTATATGCTACTGCGTATTTACACGCAATAGCTGTGCATCCCTCTCCAATACACCATTAAAACAATGTAATAGTCAACACAAAACATAGCCTCATTCTACACACCAACAATAAATTGAACCACCTCTACAACCATATATTCCTTTCTAAATATTTTATGAAATCCAGGATACCAGCCTAGCATACAAGTTTGCAGGTCAAGACAAGAGCGGCAATACACGCAGACGCAGCCACCCATTCTCCGTGCATCCCGTTTGCGGCACTGTGGTAGCTCGACAGCTCAGCACTAATCTGGTTCTCTTGGAGGCTATTCGCGTCGCTAATCGCATGGGACGCCAAGCTGGCTGCAGTGTCACCGGCCTGGTTGGCCACACTGGCCACTGCGTTCCCTGCGCTGTTGAAAACTCCTTCTACGACGCTTTGCGCTGGCCTGACCGCTTCTCCCACGTTGGAGATAAAGTTATCAAATGGATTTTGTCCAGCAACTGGTTGAAGCAACCCTATTGCGCCCAGCTGTATGCAGATTGCCCAGATATTCATGACAAGAGGGTGGTTGCTCAACTGATAAAGAATAAATATTTATATATAATGTTGAGAGAAACAAAAAATGTGGTATCGCTTGTGCCAACGCTCTTAAACCCTGAACAATACCCTCTCCTTGTTTAGCAAAACAATTAGGATAGTGGCGCTAGTTGGTGGGAACCACCTATAAAATAACCTTTATTCATCCAGACGATATGCTTAGAAGAAATAATGAGGGTGCAATAAAAATGTGGCTTTCTTTCGTTTCGATTAGAGATTAAATTTTGAGAAGATAGAGAGAACAAAAAATTAGTTAATGCAACAAGAAGCAAAAGTCGAAAAGAAGGAAAAATTGTGCTAGATGGGCGGCAGCCGCGACACGGATGGTGACACGGCGTCAGGTATGCGCAGCTGGTAGTCGCCGTTCTTTGTAATGTATCTGACCCATGGCAGCGCTTGGTACCCTGACTTTTCGACAATTTTCAGGTACCGGACCTGGATGCCGGATGTTGTAAAGTAGGGGATTTCAAACTTTACCGAAATGGGCGGCTTGCGCTCCGGGTCATCGTCACGAATACTCGGAAGCCCGACGTGCGCACGCAACAGGGCCTCTTTGCCACCCTGAAACTGCTTAATCCGCCACACAAATGCAGCGCGCTCGGGCACGTACTTTACCGAGCCAATGGTGCTTTTAAAGCGCGGCGAGTCGGCGTCAGCAGCAACAGGCACAATGATCTCAACGTTGTTGGCGGTCGACCGGTGCTTGAACTGCGCTTTGGCCTTGACCATATACTCGATGCGGCCGCGGTGGCTCTCAACAACTGACTCGCACCAGATGAGCGGCTTGAGCTGGGTGTTGAGGCGGTACGTCATCAGCTCAAACTCACCGTCAGGCGGAATGAATGAAATGGTGCGGTCGCTCTCAAACTTGGACAGACGCACGCATTGGTGGAAGCGGATGTCTTCCATCTCGACAGCTTTTCCCTTGGCGCTACGGCCAGTGCTCTCAAACATGACTTTGTCGTTGAGTCCCAGGCGCAGCTCAGGCATGCCACTCAAGTACACTTTCATCTTGACCGCACCCTGGATGTCGCTGCTAAGCACCTGGCCGCTTGGGTTCACCAGCATGTTGATCGACTCGACCACATCCAGAAACACCTCGTTCTTGCGGTATGTGATGCCCTCGGATCGCCACGACACGGCGTTGGTCACGGCCAGCGGCGGGCGCGGCATAATTTCCAGAATGTGGCTCTCCTGCGTAATGTACTCTTTCAAGATCTTGGGCTCAGTAATCTGCGGCACGCCATAGTCCATCATCTCGTCCAGCAGTTCGTAGATAATAACAAAATTGTCGCGGATCGACTCCTCTTCTAGCGTCTTAAAGTACTCGGTAAAAACCTTGGCCAGATGGTGCAGAAACTGCAACAGCGTCATAGCGTTTGCGTTCTTGCGGGTCAGTGCAACCACTATCCATGGCTTTTAAAAGAATAAAAGGCAGAGTTTGTAGTTAGTGTGGAGTTGCTAATGTGCGGTCGGGGCTGACAAGGCGGGAATGAGCACTTACAGTACACGTCCTTTTCCCGCAGATGCAGGTAGGTGACGCCGTTTTCGGTCATTACTGGCAGACTTGTGCCTTGCTCATCTTCGCGGTCCTGGAGCAGCGGCATGAAGCGGTCAATGGCGGACAGCGGAATGTCGCCGCGATAGTCGCGGGCAATCAGCGGCTTGCCCTTTAAATCTAGAAGAAAGACCGACGATGCCATGAAAAAGAACGAGGAAACAAGAGCTGCATGTCGAAATTCAACAGTGAGCTGGCAAGCATACAGGCAAATCAAGGTCTTGATTGACGCATGATCAAGCGATGAGTGTAGACAAAATCGAGCCTTTATTGAACATAAGCATAGTGCTGAATGAGATTGCTTTGTTCTGTCGATATATTTTAGTGTCTTTGTTGATAATGAGCGGCGAATCGTGGCAGTACGTGCTGGCAGGAGTAGTGGCGGCAGTGGCGACGTACCGCGTGTTGTCTAATATTCTGGAGCAATCGGCATACGAGCTAGAGTTCTGTCAACAGGCACGGCGGCGGCGACGGCGACGCAACGGACAGGGCAGCAGCGGAGGGACCGCAGCGACAATTCGAGCCGAGTCGTTAGGAAAGCTAGCGCTGCATGCAGACTATCGACTGCGACGAGC
The DNA here is from genome assembly GCA_027577495.1 of Coemansia sp. RSA 720. NCBI lineage: Eukaryota > Fungi > Kickxellomycota > Kickxellomycetes > Kickxellales > Kickxellaceae > Coemansia > Coemansia sp. RSA 720. Next base: position 110,208 of record JANBQV010000022.1, read on the forward strand.
AGCGACAGACGTGCTGTACGACAGCGCAGCAGGCGGGCGCGTAGCCCATCTGGCCGTGGCAGCGGCAATACAGGGCACTGAAGTTGAGCGGCGGCGTGCAGTTACGCTGCTTCAGGCTCTGGCGCAGTCAGCCGGGCGTCAGCGACGACTGGCTCGCGCAGGAGCGATCGAAGCGCTGGTGACGTGTGTGGGCGCATGCGACAAGGAGCTAGTTCTGCGCGCAGCGTCAGCGCTGGCAGAGTTTGTGGGCCACGAAGATGGCGCGGCGGCAGCGCGATTCCGGCAGCGTGCAGCAGCAGCAGGCGTATTGAGTGCAGTTGCCAGTGTGCTGGAGCGCGACACAGACGCCGTGGTGGTGACAGTGAATGCAAACATTGCACGGGTGTACGCACAGCGCACACAATTTCACGGCGAAATGGTGCGCCGCGGGTATTTGGCGGCGCTATTGCGAGTGGCACGGCGAGCGGGCGCAGATGTGGAGCTGCAGCGTGTGGTAATGGAGAGCATGGTACGGCTGTGCACGTATTTGGGCGGCGCCGATACAGGTACTAAGCAGCTGGAGCTGCTGCTTCAGGGTGGAGCGGCCGATGTGGTTGCAGCGTGTGTGCGCCGGGACGATCAGGGCGTAGCGTCGTGGGGCATCGGGCTGTTGCATGAGTTTGTGTCGCGCGGCGTTGGCACTTCAATGCTGGCACGCCGTGCTGGGCTGGTGCGTGCGCTGTGCCGACGCCTGTCTACCGCAAAATATGCTTACACGAACCAGCTGGTTCTGCGGTCGCTGCTGTGTCTCGGTTCAGCGAGCCGGGTAGCGCTGGCTGAGATTGCTGAGCCGCCGAATCTGCGTCGCATACTGGCTGTATTTGCTGTCGAAGACGCCGACGCGCACCACTGGGGCATTGCACTGGTGGCGCGTGCAGCCGCGCATGTGCACACTCATGTGTGGATTCTGGGCAGTCCGCTGCCGCGTGCGCTGCGCGATATGGCGACACGCCTGCCGCAGAGCATGCGCGCAACGCTACTTCCCGAGATTGCGAACATTATTTCGCGGATGTGCCACTCGGCAGCATTGGCGCCAGCACTGGCTGCCCACGACGAGCTGGCGGAGACATGCCGCTTGTTGATGGCCAGCGATATTGAGAATGCGCACTTGGCAGCCATCATGGCCATTATCAACGCCGCTGCCACATCGCGCGCCTTTGTGCGCTTGGTGGTGACTGACCGCGTGCGTGCCCAACTGCTGGACATGTTGGTGGACTTTTCCCATGAACTGACTCAGAGCTACGCTTCTAAGGGTCTGGCTGCTCTGCTGCCCTGTGCCCTGGTGAGCCCTGGCACCATGGTTTTTTCTGGTACACTTCCGTTCCTGCAGGCTGTGTGCACTCGCTACGCTGACGCACTAGATATGGACTCTGACGGGTCTTTGGTTGGCGGCAATGAGAATCGGGCTTTGCGCATTAGTCACATTAGTGCGGTTGCTTCGGTGCTGCTGTCGGTGCTGCCGATATTCTTCGCCACCGAGACGCGCGATCGCGGACACGCTTTGGCTGCAGTGCGCACCGATGATGCGTACGCTGCACTGTTTTCTTTCCAAACGTGTCTGCTGGCGCATATGGCACTGTGTCTGAAATATGTGTTAAAGGTACACGTCCCACGTAGTGAATGTAGCACACGCGCAATGCGTCAGACCGTTAATACGTTTATTATTGCATACTACGCAGATGAGCCTGAAGACCCGCATGCGCGTGCGGCAGCTGCCGATTGGCGTGTGCTGAAGCAGGGCGGCCGCATTCGCCACGCCGCGCGGATGGCGAGTACAGGCAACGACTCGTGGCCCAGAGACGAGTGGGTCCGTTCTGCTGATAGCGAGGAATCTGACAACGAGAATACGCTGTTATCTGGGACCTTTAAGAGCGCACGTGTGCGCTGTGTATATCCGGTGCTACACACAGCGCTGGGTGTTCTGGGTGACTCGCTGGAGCCAGCACTGGTTGTGCAGCATCCAGCTGTAGCACGGCAGGCACTGCAGTTGCTCCGGATTATCTGTAGCGCACTTCCAGCGCTGCGTGGCACTGTGATGCGTGTGCTGGGCTGCATTGATGTGCGTGTGTTGGCGCCTGGCGATGCAGCCGGTCTGATGAATCTGTGTGCGGCGTATGTGGCTGATCCAACACATGCGCTTCCGCCAGATGCTGCTGCCGCACATTCAGGTATGCGGGCTGTAGCCGCAATTGTGCGGTCGCTGGAAGACCAACCGCACAGTCGCTTACCTGTGACGTACCGCCAGTCACGGATTGATTGGGCAGCCGATGATACCACGTGGCTGGCGTCGCTGCCGCCGTATGCAGGTGCAGCCGCTGATGGCCAGCGGGATCCTGCGAGCTACTTGCAACGCTTTTCCGAGTGCGATTCGGCAAACATATCGGCGTTTGGCCGTGTGCACGCGCAGTTTGCACTGGACCGCCATGCAGCAGGATGGCGTACGGCTGCTGATCTGTACGCATGCGTAGAACCGGCTGGCCACACACATTGGGTTGTGGACCGCTCTGGCCCGCGTGGCTCTGGTCTGGATGTTGAGCCCACGGTTGTTCTACGTTCGCTGAGGCTGCCTTTGGCCGATACTGCCCAATCTCCAGTATCCACCCGACCGTCGTCTTCGCCTGCAGCTGATGCTGACGATACCCGCAGGAGCCCACGTCCGCCATCGCCGTTCCCGTCTCCATCTGCTGACGACACGGCCACTCCCCCGCTGCCAGCATCGCTACTTCCAGCAACACAATTCCATACGTACACGCCGTTTTATCCGTCGTTCATTGCTCTGGCAGATGGCCACACGATCTGGAACTCCAGCTGGAAGTTTGAATCTGCGCGCACGCGCACCGGCGTAGATGGCCGGCTGGGCGGCGTGCATCGGTTCCATGTGCGGCTGCTGACCTCCGGTCTGATCCAGATCGGCTGGTGCTCAAACAAGTGCGGGTTTTATCCCGAGAGCGGCGAGGGCGTGGGCGACGACTACGAGTCGATTGCATATGACGGGCACCGCCAGCGCAAGTGGTTTGGCACGGCCGAAGACACAAAGTACGGCGAAAAGTGGAAGACAGGCGATGTTGTGACGGCTGAGCTGGATTTGGACAATGGCCGCGTGGTGTTCTACCTGAACGGGCGCTCGATGGGTCTGGCCTTTGGAATCAACGAGCAGGGCGTTATGGAAGGCGCCGAGAGCGGGTTCCAGGGCCTTTCGCGTGACCGCACCTGGTATCCAGCTTTTTCGTTTGCGACAGAGCAGGGTCTGGTGTTTTTGGGCGGCGATGGTGCTGACCAGCAGTCACAGAGACTCGGCGTGCTTCCTCGCATTGCTGATTCGCGTAGCTCGAGAGACGGCCACGGCAGCAGCGACGATGGCAACAACATTGTTCCAGTCGAGCGGTTAGAAGAGCCAGATGAACTGGTCGCCAGCGAAAATGTCTGCAGCAGCGATTTACGTGCTCTGGGCGTTGTGCATGCGTCGAGGATTCGGTTCGAGTTCCAGGACTTGGACTCGTTTCCGTGCATTTCGCTTTGCTTGCCTGGGACAAGTGGTCAGATAATCATTGGCCCGGTGACCGAGCCCGAAAGCCTGTCTACATATCTGCAGCCGCAGTGGTGGGCTGTCTGGACCATAGACACAGACGATGTCCGGGACGCGTCGCCATTGCAGCTGCGCCGGCTGTTTGCCGATGCTGTCTCGGGCCGTTCGAGCACGTGTGTGCAGAGCTGTGCGCTGACCCAGTTCATGGACTCGAGTTTGTGGGTCTACTGCGTGGCTCTGACCGATGGGCGCGTGTGTCTGGCTGTGCTGGGCGACAATTGCCAAGATGCCGCCGAGCCTTCTGTTGTGTTTGACACTGGCTGTGACGATGCTTCGGGGAGCCATATTTGGCTGCCCACCGCAAGCCCAGCAGTCGTCCGCTTCAACTTGCAGTCTCTCTGCACGTGACGTTGCTCCCTTTATAGCGCCATTGATGTGGCAACTATATAAATGTAGAAATATTTTTACTTTTTCAGCCTTTTGGGCTTTTTGTTTTACACATTTCATTTCATTTTATCATTCCAGTCTGCTTTTTGACAAGTACTCGAAATGTTCAAAAAGTTCAATTTGGCCGAGAGCATGAACGGCAAGGCAAAGGTGAAGGCGTCGGTGGTGCGTGGGATCCGTACGCGGCTCGCTGAGCAGTTTCCCAACATTGAGGAGCACTTGGACGACATTCTGCCAAAGAAAGCAACAGTCGAGCAGATAAAGACACGCGACCGTATCGTGTTGTACGCGATGGACAATGAGATTATTTGCTTCCAGCACTTTGATGATCCGGTAACTCCGACGCTTCATTTGGTCCACGAGTACCCTGATATTTTGCCCAAAGTGCAGGTCGACCGCGGAGCGATCAAGTTTGTGCTCTCGGGGGCGAACATTATGTGCCCGGGCCTTACGTCACCGGGCGCCAAGCTGCCCACAGAGAACTTGCCCGTCGGCACAATCGTTGCGGTAATGGCCGAAGGCAAAGAACACGCGCTGGCCATTGGCGTTACGACAATGTCGATTGACGACATAAAGTCGGTCAACAAAGGCACGGGCATCGATCTTATCCAGTACCTCAACGACCCGTTGTGGAAAACCCAACTCGACTAGACATTTATAAAATATATTTATTGCTCTACTTTGTGTGCACAAACGGAAGCTTGCCCGGCCGGTACACAAAGTTGTTCTTGTACAGCTTTGGCTTGATCGTGCGGAACTGCGGCTCTTGCACAAAATACCCCCATCCTTGCTTCTCGACAAAGTGCACGGCGTCTTCCTTTGTTGAAAAATCCAAGCGCATGGACGCCATGGGGTCGGCGGTCGACTGCCATCCCATGAGGGGGTTGATCCAGCGGTCTCCTTTCTCGAGCCCGTCAAAGTCGACGCGCCATTTGAGGTTCGCGTTGCGGCCGGATTGCATCGGGTTGTTGGACGGCCGGAATATACGCACTGTGCGCTTGACGAGCGTACGGGGAGCGCCGGACAGTACTTCGGCGGGCAATGGCTCGTGCTGATGCGCTGGATGTACTACAGGGAGTTTGGCGTCCTTTGGAGAGTCGCTCATGTGCCGCACCATTTGGCGTCCTGCCGCGGGTCTTGCAAATCTCGGCAGCATTCTAGTGGTTAATGTCAATGGAAGAAAGTGGGAATTGGTGATTAAGCAATAAAGAACTAAAGGTAATAAAGGAAAGAACGGCTGTCGTATCTCCTAGTGATTGTGATTAAATCATGGGAATCTGGAATTATGCAAGACCCTTATTGAATTTGTCACAGGCTTTGCCTCTATTCCAAATTCTACACCCTGAATAGCCTTTAAATTGTGTTATGCCAGGATAGAGTCGGATCTTAAATTAGGATATGCGCCGGCACCATGAAACTGCTAGACTATCACAGTAAGTAAAACATTGTACTGCCTATTTTAACAATGTTTGCACTGCGTTTTGTACTCTAATTAAATGACTAGATGTTAAAAGCTTATCATTATTAAAAATCTGTAGAAACATTTACCGCAAAGGGCTTTTTTTGCAAAAACGTCTTTGTCTATTGCTGGATTTTTTACTAAAGCTTCACAGTGGGTGCTTTCTCCACATTTCTGCAAAATGTAGGCCAAGAAAGGACGTTTGATAAATAAGGTCTTTGTATTGTTGGCACAGGGCTAGAGACTGCACCATGTTAAAGAAAGTGAATACTTTTCATAGTAAAGCCAATAATTGGTAATTACAAAGACTATTGTTGCTGCAGCTCTAGCTCCCCTGCTTTAAAAGTCTTATCGGCGCCAGGTTGGGCTAAAACAAAAGACAAAGCTGGCACATTTTGGGGAAAAGTGAGGAGTGGGAATAATTAAAGCAGGTTGAAAGAAACACATTCATTGTAGCTGTTTCTCTGGCCTAATATTAGAGGATGTGAACTCAATAAAATCTTGCTAGTGCTTTCTTTTGTACAACAAAGGAATAAAGCACAAAATCAGCAAGTTGTTGGCAATTTTATGCCATGTTTAGAAATCCTCCTATAAAAAGCTAAATGTTGCCCTCTTGTGTTGGTAGGTTTTCTCTACCATCTTTAATTTAACCTGTACACATCCATATAAACACATACTTGCTATACTTCCGTTAACTGAATATGCCCAAAGAACCCAAACCCCCAAAGATAGCACATCCTAGACCCTACCCTGAACCTGTACCTAAACCCAACCCTAAGTAATGAACAATAGCTTCAATAACATATAAATATTAAACAATAGTACAATTATAAACGCAGCTTATTTTAATGACCAGACAACGTGCAAGACGTTAGCATAGCTATACTAGTTTAAATCTACAGTTTTATAGCTTGTATTAAGTTTATTGACAATACAATCTTGAACATCTTGTATTGTAATAAAATTGCTAAGTAATACTACCATTGCTATATATACGACTGCGTAATAGGTTATGTAATATATGCTACGTTTAACAAAAAGAATTGAAGAATCAAGCTAATACTCGAATTGGAACACTTTTTCGCCACCAAACCGTGTTTCACGCAGTTTGCGGTTCCTACGACCCATGCTAATACGCGTAACCACGCACGATGTAATTCCAAGCACCATAATGCCAATATTCACGGTATGACCGATAGCAAAGCGCGGAGCATCCGAGTTTATAAACACGTTGGACAGGACAAACCCCGACGACGAGCCAAAGAACACGGTCAGGCCGGATGCTACGGTTGACGCAGCTACCGACTGCGAGTTGGCGGTGATGTTCCAGCCAGGGAAAATGCCCAGCCCAGCAAACCCGCCCGTGCCCGTCAAACACAAGCCAATAATTCGCACAGGCACGTTCAGCGTGGATACCATCATAATGCTGCCAATGAGTACAGTGGCTAGTGCGCTTGTGCCGGCCAGCCAATGCGACCCGCACACACGAACAAACCGGCCAATAAACACCATAGCTATGGCACCGCATGCCGACGGCAACGCACTCATTGCTTGTGCCTGGGCGGCAGTAAATCCTAGCTCGTTAATGAGCTCAGGCGCAAACACCGAAACCGATCCACACGCCTCGCACGCAGCAAACGTCGCACCCATCATCACCCATACTTGCCAGTCTCCCAGCACTTGAAACACATCTCGAGCGGCAAGCTTCTGTGACCCGCCCAGCGTGCCTTCCCGGTGCTTGTACCGTCGGATAAACTCCCGCTCTTCGGTATTCAAGAACTTGCACTTTTCCGGATGGTCCTGCAGCACAAAGTATCCGAGAATTGACACAGCAACGGTTATTACGCCTTCGAGGATAAACACCCATTGCCACCGCTTAATTGTCGGGTGATGGATTTGCGACAGCGCAGATGCCAAGGGCCCGGATATGACGTTGGCCAATGGTGAGCTGAGATAGAAAAGCCCTACACGAGTTGTGAGCTTGTGCTTTGGGTAGAAAAACGACAGAATGAGCAGAATTCCTGCCGTAAATCCGCACTCGCTCATTCCGAGTAATATCCGCATCGCGTACAACTGCCCCTTGGTGGTTATCACGCCCTGCAGCGCACATACCACGCCCCATAGAATGCCCAGCGTAGGCAGCAGCCTCGACGCACCAACCCACTTTAGCACAAAGTTTGAAAAGAACTCGAGCGAGAGGTACCCGACTGTAAACAATGTTGCTGCAATGTTAAAGTCATTTTTGACCATGCCGAGGTCGTTTTCGAGTCCGACTACTTTGGCTACGCCGATAGATCCTCGGTCGCTTTGGTTCAAAATACACAAGATAGTTGCGTACAGTAGGATGCGGCGGTCTACTTTGCGGCAGTACGTGGACAGCAGTTTATTATTCTGCTCAATGGAAACCGAGTCTTCGGTGCCATGCAATGCAACATCGGTGAGCTCAGTGTACTCGACTTTCGATACTTTGGCACCTATATCCAGCGAAACATCAGAGCTATTCATCGTTAATGAAGATGCAGACAAAGAACAAGAGTGGGTTACAAAACGCTTTCTCGGCACAACCGCTAGCTTTAAGAGTAGAGCTGGTGGCAAACTGGGGACGAGAAAGAGCAGTATCACGGCGTAAATTCCGTGACACAGGCCAAACATGCACGGCACCCGTTGTTGAAACGAATCCTTACTTCACACACTGCACATCCTTTCTTTACCCATGTGGTCAAAACTAACAACTATAGCCGCGTGATTTTAGCCTCCTAATCGTCTATTATACTAAAAATATCAATTGTCTAGCACAAATGGCAAGAAAAAGGGGGATCAAGCTTTCGGGCAATTACTTTAAAAATACAGCAGAAAAGGAAAAGAGAAAGAGGAAGAAAAAGAAAAAGAGAAAGTCTCATGTGCCAAAAATCTCGGCAAAGAAATTGCAACCGGATTATTATCGCATCACGAAAAAGTAAACAATGACCACTCATCAACATGTTCGCAAGTGGCGCTACAATTGCTCACTTGTCTTTGGTTCAAAAGACCAACGTGTGGTTTCTTTTTAAGTTGGTTGGCCGTGTTGTCTATAAATACATTTGCAACTGTGCTGTATAGTGCAATTGTATTTTCAATGCAAAAGTTTGGCTGGCTTTACATAGTTTGGTACAATTTTCCAGTTGTACATTCGGATGCAACGCACAAGGCTTTTATAAGTCCAGCTATTAATATATGAATGACCACAGACAAGTAGCAGACACACGGATGTTATAGCCAAAGATTCAGCATGTCACGGTTTTAAAGTTCACAGGCTCATAACAAACAATAATCAATATTACGGCGGCTGACATTGGCAAATATTTTCGGCAAATGCATCTCCAGCACAAAGATATTGTAATTTATATACTCACAATTATACCAATCAAGGATGACATTGAAAGTTGCAATTCTGCGCATTTTGCACAGCTAAAACAAGTAATTGCTAGTGATTATAGTCAACCAAAATACAAAAACAGCGTGCCCGTTTAATCTAAACTGTTTTAATACAACTGAAATATAAATGTTCTAGGCATGATCGGTATATTGATTGGCGGCTGATGTGCAGCAAATGCTCATGTTCGATACACGGCACTAAATTAAATACGTATCCTGACATGAGAGGGTATTTTGCGGCTGCGTTAGATTACTGCCGCGTTTAAACAGTAATCGACGCTCACGGCGCCCATAGGTTACACCTGCATTTCAGGCCGTGCGTCGACAATGCAATGCAGAAAAAACGAGAGGCGCAGCGACCAACACAATATTTCAATGGATATTTTGGGACTATGCTTTTTTCCAAACGAGCGGCTTTAGAATTTGGGATCTGCCATATTAACAAACACGAGTGGCCTAGAATACACTTTTTTGCTCTACTTTTTTGTCGTACGCCGTGAATATATTTGACTGTCTTTATAGTTTCCGTGCATAATGTTTAAATTCCAACACTAGTTCACTTTTCGTATTGTATATTTGTAATTCGCGTGTACTTTAGCGTATTCGGCCACTGCGTTAAACTCATAGAACAGGGGGCATTATACAGGTAACTGACCAACCAAACTCCGACACAGATACGCATGAGTCTAACCAAGGATTGACAAATCAACTGGAAGTAGAAGCACCAATGGTGTTTTCCAAGGCAGATGCGGCGGACGGGCGCATCGACGACATATTCGACCCGTCCAAAGTTCCAGGGTCGAGCGTGTACATGGCATCAAACGGAACCGACCTGGGAATGCAAGCAATATTTGCTGGTTCGTTTTTCCTCCTATTCATACTCTTATTCAGCGCATTACGGTTACGCTGGCCGTTTATATTCTCACCCCGAACGCGGCTAACAATAACATCCCCTCCGTACTTGTCGCACAAGTTTTTCGGGTGGTTCTTGGCCACGATGCGGACGCCCGAAACATACGTGCTCAATACGCTGGGGCTGGACACTGTGATATTCTTGCGGTTCTACAAAATGTGTATGCGGTTGTTGCTCGACATTGCGTTTTTCTCGATTGTTATTATATGGCCGATCAATATTTATTGGTCAAAGGTCAATTTGGATGCCGTGGCCGAGGCACCCGAAACGGGAGATAATGACGGATTGGCCATTCCCGTGTCGTATTCAGTTACCGACTATTTATTTAACCTGACGCTCAACATATCGGACCCCAAACAGCAATGGTACTTGGTGCCTCACATCGTATTCGTGTACATATTTTCCGGCCTGGCGTACTACCATATTTCAAAGTTCAGCTCACGATGGGCATCCCTACGGTGGCACTTTCTCATGCAGTCACGACACGCTCTAGTATCTCGGACAGTAATGCTGACGGGCGTGCCCCGACATTTGGCCAAAAGCCCGCGGGAACTAGAGTGGTTTTGGAGCGCCGGTTTGCAGCTGGGAAAGATCGAGCGAGTGCGTGTGTGTCCGTTCAATACTCGGCTGACGAGTAGCGCAAAGGAGCGGGCAAAGTATTTGGTTAATTTGGAGCATGCGTATAAGCAGCTGCTGGGCAACCCGTGCGAGCATGAGGAGTACGATCCGGAGCTGCTGGGGCGGCTGGCAGTTGATGTGTCGGATAGTGCGCGGAAAGAGGAGATTCGGCTGTTGGAGAAATGGGCCAAGCCGTCGAGGCGTCGGAAAGCCAAAGCACGAGGGAGCCAAAATGCACGTGTTGAACAAGCTGACAGAGCGTCACTAATTGAGGGTGAATCATGTTCCACAGGGAGTGAGAAACCAGTAGATGGCGATTTGAACGAGGTTAATCACGCAGCTTCAGATCTTTCGTCAATTCGGCGACCAACAGCGTGGGTAAAGGCAGGACCGGGACTTTTGCAACCATGGCACCGCGTAGATGCCATAAATCATTGGCGCGCAAAGTACTTGACGGCCGACCGGGATTTTCGGCAGCTGCGCTCGAGCGTTCTTCGCGGCGAAGACGGGTTTGGCCGTTCAACCACTGCATTTGTAACATTTGAGGACGCAGCCACCGCGCATATGGTGACGCAGTTGTCGTGCTATCCGAACCCAGGATACATGAAAGCCCGGTTGGCGCCCGAGCCTCGTGCCGTGTACTGGCCAAACATTTGGATTCCAAACCACCGCAAATGGGTGGGCTTTGCCGCCAAATGGACATGCATATTTGTCATTTGGGCGTTTTGGTCCGTCCCCGTCATCCTGTTCTCCTCCCTGCTTACTCCTGCCTCATTGGGCAAAATATTCCCCGTAATCCTCAGCGCAGACCACGGCCTGCTGCGTTCGTTTTTGTCGACCACTGTGCCGTCCGTATTTCTGCTCTTGTTTTTAAACATGCTGCCGTGGATCCTCAAGCAAGTGCATTTTATAACTGGAGGACGAACAAAGCCGGATATTGATTATTCGGTGATGACAAAGATGTGGGCGTTTCTGATGGTCAATGTTATTTTGGTGTTTGGGTTCTCGGGTACGTTTTGGAATCTTATTATTAGCGCGGTGAACCGGCCCGGAACTATTATGCAAAGCCTGGCGTCGAACATTCCACGAGTTGGCACGTTTTTTACCGGCTATATATTGGTGCTGGGCGTCGGGTACCAGCCGTTCAAGCTGCTGCAGCTGCGGCCGGTGATCTGGCACATTGGCCGGCAATGGCTGTGCAGCACACCCCGCGACTATGCCCGTTTAGTCTCGCCCGTGTACATTGACTGGTACTCAGTGTACCCATATCCACTCCTCGTCTTCGCTATCGCCATGATATACTCGACATTCTCACCACCCGTCGTAGTCGGCGCCGTCATTTACTTTGCTATCGGCTACCCCGTCATGAAGTACTTGCTGCTCTACGTGTACTTTCATCCGTTCGAGACCGCCGGCATGGCGTGGCCCAAACTGTGTCGCCGCATGATCTTGTCGATTATCTTGTACCAAGTGGTTATGCTTGCGTTTGTTATAGTCAAGGGCGGCGGCTGGTATACGTTTAGTCTGATGCCCATTATTGTGCTGTATATGTGGTTCTTTTACTTTCTCGGGTGGTCGCTTGAGAAGCAGGGCACGGTGCTGCCAATGTACTTGTGGCGAAACCCGCCGCCAAACAGCTCGTATCCGTTGCCGCCAGACATGGATGACTCGGCATCAAATGCCCATGAGTTTGGGTACGAGGCACAGATGTTGAAACAAAGAGATTTGTTTACGCCGGCAAATGCAGAGTATGGAGCGAGTGTGCGGCCAAAAAACGAGCTTGGTTGGCACGCACGCGACGAGAAATCGCACGTGCTGAGAGGCGCGTCGTCGCTGAATAACATTTGCGCGCAGTCGACTGGACGTGAGCGAGCGCGTCCGCCGTATCTGAGCCATCGATATACAAAAGCAACGAGGATCCATGGACTAAGCAAGCTGTCGCAGCCCATAGCGCCGCAATCGCCGTCGCCAAAAATGCAGCCAAAAGTGAGTGCGCAGACACGGCGTGGACCTAGCCATCATCGGCGAGAGTCCAGCCGAGGCGTGCGAACGCGAGAAATGATACTTGCCAACCGCGGAATCCGCCGCACATCTCCAGGGTCCAATGTCAGCTGGCCTCGCCAGCCCCGCAACCTTACTCCATCCCGCACGTCAGCCACGTCAGCTACAAACTCAACTCCTGACCAAAACACAAGCGCAACTTTATCCAAATCAGCCTCTCGTGTGCGCAACCAACCGAGCATCAACTCGGAAGAGTTTAGAGTGAGTAAACGCAAACGGTACAAAAGTCTGGCCGAGGCGGCGACTGTCGAAGGGTCGAGGCTGCTTGTGTCGCTGGGCCGGTTGCCCGGGGAGATTTATTCACGGCGCGTGGAGAGTAAGAGTCGGTCTAAAAGTGGGGCGGTCAGGTCGCCCAAAGCACTGGGTCGCGATAAGCTATGGTTTAATGGGCGAAATGTGTTTGGGTTGGCAGGTGATCGGTCCACTTTGAGCGCTGGAAAGCGGGATAGCGTGGTTGAAGATGGCAATGGTGGGATCGGTAGTCCAAAGCAGCGGGTGTTTGATATGCACAGTGATGATGAGTGGGAGGATATGGACTGTGTGCCAGCAGAGGTTAGCGATCGGCGGCAGAGCAAAATGGCTGAAGACCAACAGCCATGTACAACCGCGGAAGACTGGGATCCGCTGGTTTATCTCAAGCCCGTTGGCACATCTAGCTACTTGCATGGCACAAGCAGTCAACCTGTTCACAATGATGAGAAAATAGGCGAGACCCTGGGAACACTGCTAACTGGACTTGACCACCCTCCACTTGCCTCAAGCACAGCACACGATTCAACATCATCGGGGCTTCGCCGCCGAACCCGCAAAGGGGCAGAACCGGAACCATCTCAAAACTCAGACCCCGTTGACACAAGTTCCAGTACATCCGAGGCCAACGCTGCCAGTATACTCGGTGCCGAAGGATCCCGCCACAGCGAACGCACCGAACCACGCTTGCGTATGCGCATGCACCAGACGTTTCAGCAAGTGCGCGACTACTTTTTGGCAGAATTTCGGCCCGCAGCTCCCATTCTTGATCTCACGTACGACCAAATGTACTCGCAAGGCATTGAAGACGAGCATTTGCGCGTTAATTCCAATGGCGAGTATGTGGATAATGGCGATGAGTTGCCGCCGTTGCGGCAGTTGATTGGCCGGGTGTTGCCTCGATCGGTGTCAAGGGTGTTTAGTCCGGCACCAAGTGCAGTGCCAATGGGGGTGGGCGCGGATACAGCGCCAGCAATTGTGGGCTCGGCCACAGCGCCAATAGAAAGCAGGAGACTCGTGTCGCCGGGAGTTTTGGACAGGACAATGTTAAGGGCTTCTACGGCGGCTGAGCCTCGTGCGTCGAGTCGTGTGGATCGGGGCAGTGGCGCTGGGAAATACGTGCGGCGGCTAGTCAGTACGCTAACACAGTCGCCACTTCCTCGCCCGCTCTATATTTCGCACGCCGAGGGACTGTCAGACCAAGCAGCCGAAATGCACAATCTTGAACACACCGATGCTTTGGAACCCTTGCCGCCACCTCTAGCCCCGTGGCTATTGGCCGAGCCATGCGGACCATCCACACAAAGCTCACGATCGAGCCATCCGCCAACCGACCCTGAGCCATCCACCTCCACAGCATCTTTGCCAATCCTGTCCCGCACATCCAACCGACACTCGAGTCACAAAACCTCACCTGCACCTCGCGTGCCCCTCGCCTCACGTATGGAGCTAAACTACGTAACTCGACGCAGCGCTACTCCCTGTATGCCCACAAACATACCTGCTCATACAGACGACGTGGATAGCGAGCAGCTGTTGAGCGCCAATTACCAAAAATACGCGGTCGAGCGGCAGTCTACGTTTGAGGCGGACGAGTTTACGGATTATTTGCAAACGCCGATGCTTAATTTCCGGGGTATTTTGGATCGCGGGATTCAGGATTATGTGCATCCGGGGCTGGTTGGTGAGCTGCCCACGTTGTGGCTGCCGGTCAAGCAAACACGTGGTTTGCAACATAGTGAAGAGTCGAGTCGTGTGTCTGGATCGGTGGATTTGACAAGAGTGGCGGCGTATCGCCGGATAATTGCGTTGTTGGAGCAGCATAGAGATGATCCGATGAATTGTACTGATTCTGTTGCTGCTATTGTTGCGGCAGCAGCGGCAGACAACGCGTTTACTGTTGCTGGGCGTTCAGATCAAAGCAGTGCGATTCAGACAGACGAGGGTGCGTATTCCGAGTTGCACGAAGTGTGTGTGCACTCTATCCATGATACGAATAAAGCTGAGGCTAAAAAATAACATTTTATGCTTATTTGCCGATTCACGAAACATGGACAAATACCTGTTTATTTGTTCTCCCTGAAATCTTTGGAAATATGCTGGCGCAAACGTAAACACGTCCTTTGCGCGTTAAAGAACGTCCCTTTTGGTTTATAAATGCTGGGTCAAGTCCCTCCCTCTTTCTTTCGCCTTTTGGCTGTTTCTTTAACGTCTTGATATCCGAAAAGAGCATTCGTTCTTTTTGGAAAAGGAGAGAGTTGGGAGCATCAATGCAGGGACGCTTTGAAAGGTTCCAATGCTGTGTTGTCAGTTTATCCCTCCCAATTTTCTTAATAAGGAATAAATTTGTTATTGAAAAACTTGAAGCTATAAAGGTTGAGGAGCTGGTTGCCAAGTGCGTGCTGCTTTATGTAAAGTGGTTTTGGGGCCTAATGCACACGACTTCTTTTATAATTGTTCAGCTGCCAAGTCACCGACTTTGCTTGACCTCTTTCCTCCCACCTCTAACGAATTTTTCTATTTCTACGCTACCACATAATTCTGCATTTTCCATACTTTCTGCATCCATCCACATTTATTGCATATCATTACCACTGTCAAATGAAGTGGGCAGGCGCTGCAAGCAAGCCTGAGATGGCCATTTTCCCGTACACACCCCAAGTCATTGTTACCAACGACTCCAACTCGAACCTTCTTTTAGGGTACATACTTGTGACAGTGAGCCGCCCGACGCTTGCAAAGTCCATAACGGTGGGGTTTTCGGGCACGTATTCTATCTGCTGGACGGGAGGCGTGGGGCCGAGTCGTGAAGAGTACTTTCAGCACCGGCTGTTTCATTGCGAGCGCCTGATGCTGTCGACCACCAATCTTGTCACAAGCGGTGAGCCCGTGTTTGACAGCCCGCCCACCGCGTACGGAGGTTTGGACGCCGAGTGGGAGGACGTTGTGTTTGACAACAACGCGAGCAGCGCTACGAGCGTCTTGAGCTCCTCAACCGAACACGACGACCCGCCAAGTTACTCAGAGGAAGGGTACACCGTACAAGATGCGCAGACTATTTCCAACAGCTTTATGCTGTCGCCAGGGACGCACCGCCTAGAGTTTGTGTTTATGATACCGCCTCGTATGCCGTCGACTATATTGTCGCACTTGGGCGGAATTGAGTACAAACTGACGGCGTTTATGAAGACTCGGGGCCACTTGGGCGTGCCGACCACGACTCGAGCCGAAACGCCCGTACAATTAGTAAACATCCCGACACGGTTGGCGCAGCTGCAGTCGAGTCTGCCAGTAAATGACGAGGCGACGTTTACCCGCCAAATCGACAATAGCTGGTGGCTCATGGTCCGTGTCACATCGTGCACGACGTTCCCTGAAGACACCATCCACATGTCCGTATGCATGTCATGGCCTGTTCGTTGCGAATACGACGACGACATCAACGAACATCTCGAACTGCTCGCCGTGCAAATGGACTTGTGCGAGTCCACAGTGCACAGATCAATGCTCAACGGCAAAGTATTGAAAACTGACATGATCACAGTCGCGTCGAGCATGAACGGCGACACAAAGCTGCTGAAAAGCAATAATCGCGACACATTGCCGCCCAGCTACAACGGCATGGGGCGGGTGTCGGAGGGCAAGCAGAGCAATGAGACGGAGAGCGAGCATCTTATAAGCGCCGTCGAGTACGAAGATGAGGTGCGAGAGCGGGCGTCGGAGCAAAGCGGCCGGATTCGTGGTATGTTTAATGAGATGAGGAAGCAGGAGTTTAAGCTTCGGGTGCCGCATCAGCGGAATATGAGTTCGGAGGCGAAGCGGGTCGATGGGATTCATATTGACTGCAGGTCGGCGCCATTGTCCGTGAACCATCAGCTCCATATCACATTACAAGTGCTTGACAAAGTCACGCAGAAGCTGCATCTGGTGCCGTTCCACGCCCGGCTTGTAATTATTCCTGAAGTAGAGTCGTTTTTGCTGCCTGCGTACTCGTCGGCGTTGCAAGATACGCGTGTTCAATAGCTGTTCTGTAAATATAAATATATCTTGTAAAGTCTATGCCGAAATAGTGTGACCTGGCCCATACACGCAACCAATTTATTTTTGTGTATATAAATATGGATTGCTATTTAATGCAAGCATTTACATATTTTGCAAATTATATACGCTTTTATTTACACAGGCAACTACACATGTCGAGCACGTACGGGAGCGGCCGGCTGAGCCGGGAAGACTACAAGAAGCAAAAAGAGCTCGAAGCAGCCCGCATGGCCGGAACAGCGCCGCCCGAGCGCGACGCAGACGGAAACGAAATAAACCCGCACATTCCTGAATTCATGTCCAAAGCGCCGTGGTACTTGGACACTGGCAAACTGGGCCTGCAGCACCAGCGCAAAGCCAAACCCACGACAACAACCTCAATCAGCGAGTCCAAATGGTACTCGCGCGGCTCGCGTGTGGGAAGTGCGCCAAAAAAGTACCGCCCAGGCGCATGTACAAACTGCGGAGCCATGTCGCACAAAGCAAAAGATTGCATGGAACGGCCGCGCAAAACAGGCGCAAAATGGACAGGCCGCGATATGATGGCTGACGAGGCTGTGGAGAGCGTGAACCTCTCGTATGACGCGAAACGGGATATGTGGAACGGGTATGATGCGACGCAACATAAGAATTTGATGCATGATTGGGAGTTGGTGGAGGAGGCACGGAGGAAGCGCAAGGCGAGTGAGCTGGATAAGGGCACGACGGAAGGCGGGCCAAGTGAGCCGGGGGCAAACAGCATTGAGGCACAGTTTGCGTCGAGCGATGAGGACGATGATGACGACGACACTAATGTAAAGTCGAAATCAACGGTGCGGAATCTACGCATTCGCGAGGACACGGCGAAGTACTTGCGCAACCTGGACCCTGACTCTGCCTACTACGACCCCAAAACACGCTCAATGCGCGAAAATCCATATGCAGGCAAAGACCCATCGCAACTAGCTTATGCCGGAGACAACTTTATCCGCTATTCGGGCGACGCGCAAGACATTTTGAAGCGCGAAGTGTTCGCGTGGGAGGCGGGCGAGCGCGGCAACTCGAGCGCGCATTTGCAAGCGAATCCCACGCAGACGGCGCTTTTGTACAAGGAGTTTAAGGGCAAAACGAGTGAGATAAAGAGCACGAGGCAGCAGGAGATTTTGGCTAAATACGGGGGAGAGGAGCATTTGCAAGCGCCGCCACGAGAGTTGTTGCACCAGGAGGAAGTGTATGTGGAGTATTCGCGGACAGGCGAGGTTATTGGTGGCGTGGAGCCGCAGGTTGGGAGGACGAGGTACAAGGAAGATGTGCATGTGCTCAACCATTCGTCTGTGTTTGGCTCGTGGTGGAGTGACGGCAAATGGGGATACAAGTGTTGCAAACAGACTATGAAAAACTCGTACTGCACAGCAACACTAACCAAATAAATCTTTCTTGTAAACTAATATATTGCACGTGCTACATTCCTAAATCGATGGCTGGCAGAATGGTGCCCATGCACTCGCCAAATCCAACGCGGTATCCATCACCCTGGCAGTATCCAGTGAGCCGAACCGTGTCGTTATCCTGGATAAACGTCCGACTAATTCCCTCGTCGCCCAACGCAATGGGGTTTTTGCCCGACCACGACAGCTCCAGCATCGAGCCAAAGCTCTCCTCAGTGGGCCCGCTAATAGTTCCGGTCCCGCACAAATCGCCCGGCCGCATATTACACCCATTAACGGTATGATGCGCCAGCTGTTGGCGCAACGACCAGTACATGTACTTTAGATTGGACCGTGTCAATGTAAAATACTCATTGCTTTCGTGCGGCTTAATATGCACATTCAGGTTGATATCAAAGCCACCACGTGCATCGGCATTTGAGCATTGCAAGTATGGCAGCGGCTCAGGGACCTGTTCGGGCTGCATGACGCGGAACGGCTCAAGCGCGTCCATAGTGACTACCCAGGGCGATACGGTGGTGCCAAAGCTTTTGCCCAAAAACGGACCCAACGGCACATATTCCCATGCTTGTATGTCGCGAGCACTCCAGTCGTTCATCAGCACGACGCCGAAAATGCGGTCTTCCGCCTCGTCCACCGTTAGCGGCGCGCCCAGTGCATTTCCGGGCCCGACAAAAAACGCCATTTCGAGTTCATAGTCGAGACGCATTGACGGTCCAAACTCGGGAGGATTGGCAGGGTTTGGTCGACGCTGTCCGTTTGGCCGGCGTAGTGGTGTGCCTGACACGACTACGCTCGACGCCCGCCCATGGTAGCCGACCGGCAAGTGCGTCCAGTTCGGCATTAGTGCGTTTTCTTTGCCGCGGAACATTACCCCGACGTTTGTCGCATGTTCGCGCGATGCGTAAAAGTCTGTATAGTCGCCAATTTTGGCTGGCATGTGCATGTGAACGGAGCTCATGGGTACGGCAACTGCGTCCACATTGCTTTGTTTGCGCACAGTGTGGGTTTCGTCGGACAGAAACTGTTGCAAAGACTGGCGTACGCTGCGCCATATTGGGCGGTTCAGGCTCATAAACTCGTTGAGCTGTGGGCTGCCAAACACTTGCGAGGCGTCCAGGCCTTCGATTCCTGCAAACAGCCCGGTCTTGGCTAGTGCGCTCATACATAGCACATAGTCGCCAATAGCTACTCCGACCCGACGATTCGGCATAGAGTCTGTAGTAAAGATTCCATACGGCAGGTTCTGGATGGAAAAGTCGCTGTCTGGAGCAACGTCAACAAAGGTACACTTCATATTTGAGCCTTGATCAGTAGAAAAAGAAGACAAGATGCACAAAATGTAGTGCTGGCTAGGATCCTCGTCTATTTTATACATGTCATGTGTCGAGATACTTTCCCACGAACTAAATATCGTGGGAATACGTACTGCTGGCACCCTCGTCCGCATATCCGTCAACGCCCTCAAACAACTGGCACAAGTGTTAACGATGCAAACAATCATCTGTACAAACCTGGATTTTATATAGAATAAAACATTGACGTCATCATCACATGTGTCCCACAACTATAGACAGCGCATCGAAAACACGATTTCGAATAGTAGTTTTTTGTGGACAAACAAACATACGCTTCAGTACTTTGTTTCTCAGTTCTGCGTTCTTTTGTTGTTTTATCCAAATCTACGTTGTCAACCATAAATAAGGAATATGGGCAGGGCCAATATTAAACAGCCAGTGCCTCTGACGCCGCCCACCACGATGCGAGCAAGTGACTTGGAGAGAATTGTAATAATATCAGGCCCGCAGTCAGCGCTACCAACGCCGTGCCAGCAACACATCATAGACTCTGGGTTCTTGTATCGACCAGTAGTAGACACACACGAGGGCGTGGAGCGGCTATACGCAAAATACAATCTACCATTGTTTGAGATAATTGACGAGAGTAGCTCAAAAGCAGACTATCTCAGCACACAGAACGATAAAGAGAGGGCAGGACCGGTGCTACGACGCAGGCACAAGCAATCAACTCATGCAAACGGTCTGGGTGTCAAAACATATGGGAAGCATGCTGTCGGCGAGTCGGGGCTGGAGGATATAAGCACAGAACATTATCAAAAGCTGCATCGGAAACCCGAATACATTGAGAAACGTGTGCGCAATCGAGAAATCGAACTTTATCAGTATGCGCGGTGGCAGGATGGACAAAGAAAAGAGTCAGAGCGCCGGCGACAGCAGCTGTCTCGGTACAACCAGGGGTATGTTCATCATACGGGTGACGGCCCTGCTGGCAGCGAAGCCGGCACACAAGCATCGAGCCAGTGCGCGTCACCGCTTCATATGAGCCATGTGGAAAGCAGCAAGGATAAACCATCAGTAAACACTATTGGAGGGCTAGATGCACACGACACTAATGATGTCGGACACAGGGTTCGAAAGCGCGCCAAGCCTGCTGTGGGCATGCGCAAAGACATTGTTGCGCCAAGAGCCAAAAACTCGCCACGCACTCGTGCAGCCTCGCCAGCGCCAAGCAGCCGATCGAACTCGCAATGCAGCGTAGGTGCGGATATTGGGACTGGGCATTTGGCGGAGCTCCGGTTGTCTGACGAGGGCACAACCAAAGAAGGCGATTCGAGTGCAGGACTGCAGACAATCCTTACCGAGGCAGAGAGAAAGACGGCGCATTTGGCGGGCAACATTTTGGAGCAGTTTATGGTGCAAGCGGCGCGTCTTCCCATGCAGACCATGCCAGAGTCGCCGGCACCATCTGTGCGTAGTGCATTGCCAGATGAATCGGCGTCAGCATCTGAAGATGAATCCGAGGACAGTGGCAGTGGAGACGAGTCAAAGGACGCTGAAAGCGAAGACCAGAGCGACGCTAGCGACGAGTCTGTGGACGAATCAGTGGACGAACCAGTGGACGAACCAGTGGACTGCACGGGATGCCGCAGCTGCTGTCCGCGCGAGTTTGTTCTGCCTCCCCGGCTCACCGACTATATACTCAAGCAGCGCAAAACGCAAGCCAAGGAGAACGAGTGCAAGCGCAAAGCTAAAAAATAAAGTGTTTGTAAATATTCAGAGCCAATAAACACAAGCTGTCTGCGAGATAAGGTATCATTCAATGTCTTTGCGCTGAGGCAAACTCGTGGCGCAACCTTTTGCTGAGCAGTGGCGGTCGAGTGCTGGATCAGCCGAACCTGACTGTGGCGGTATGCGTCAGACGTTGCGTACTTGCAAGGCGCATCGGCGGCATTGCCCAAAGCGGACCTGCAGTGCTCGGCCAGCGAGCTAGACTCGCGCGATGGCTGAGTCGACCAAATTTGTGCACAATACAGCACATCTGTAAACAGCCATGAAATCAAGTTGAGAATTAGGCTAAAAATAGGGCACATTTTTGTGAAGCCTTGCCCCGCCAAAGTTGGAATATTGTGCCATTAAAATGACACTACTTGCTGGATCCCCAGCACAAACGCAAGTGTCCAGTCCACGTATGAAACGGCCTGTCTCGGCTTCCAAATGGACGGGGCCTGCCCTTTTTGGCACTCGTTCTTTGCGCATATTGGCCATACGTTTGTCCCGTCTGCTTAATCGACTTTTTCCGTTTGTCAGGCGTGCTGTCCTTTTCTTTCCTTTACTCTTTCTTAAGTCCCTCGACTTTTAGCTCTTGTGCTCTCCCCTGCCTCCCCTTCAGTGCAAACCGTGTAGGCTCCCTCTTTCTGCTAAAAAGCAAAGAAGCGGGTATTTCTGCTTCCACTCTTCTTTCGCTTTCGATTATTTAGCTGCCGCCAAGCTATCCTAGAAAATCTTTGTATCCACTTTGTTTAAACTAGGAATTTGCTGGCCAAGCGTTGGGAAAAGCAGCTCTTGTTCCCAATTCACAGACAACAGTGAGCACTGAACGCCAGTTTCAACGCTTTCTTCTTTCACATATACGCATTTCTCTCACTGCTCTTTTTATTCCATCGATTGAACGCACTTTGCTTGTTCTCTATTTGGGAAGCAGGCTCGAACAATAAGCCGCGCTACATGCTTGAATGCCGGAACGTCCACAGCACTCTTTGGCGGCTCCGAGGCAGCAGCAGCGGCACAGCAGCACGCACCCTTCAACTACTAGCACTTGTACTGCCCCTGTGGTAGCAACGAGTCGCAGTGACAGCAGTATATACATCCCAGCAAACCGCCCGTCGCGGACTCAGCAACAGCTCACAATGACGTCTGATTTGCTTGAATTGCGTGGTCGTCCGCGTGTTCCGCCAAAGCCTGCCAATTTGCGGCCAAACTTACCTGCAGTGCCGTCGCATACGGCGTTGGTCGCAGCAGACGCGGTGAACGCGCTAAACACGTCGAGCGACTCGCCGAGCCACTCGATGCAGTCGACAACCATGGCGCTCAACGCGGCTGTAGCGACACCAAAGTCGCCGCCTCGGACACTGACTCAGCAGCCGTCGGTTGACGGCCAGAGTGCCTCGGCTGACTATACATCGTCAACAAAGCCACCCGTGCTGGGCAGTAAAGCATCGGCTGCGGCGAGCGTTAGCAAACAATCAATCCGGAAGCGAGCTGTTGACGACTTTGAATTTGGCCGAACCCTGGGCGAGGGCTCGTACTCTACTGTTGTCGAGGCCACTGAGAAGGCAACTGGACGCGTTTATGCGGCCAAGATTCTTGACAAGCGGCATATCATCAAGGAGAAAAAGATTAAGTATGTCAACATTGAGCGCGATATTTTGCAGGCTCTGAACCACCCGTTTATCGTCCGACTTCACTATGCGTTTCAGGACTCGCATAGCCTGTATTTTATTATTGATTTGGCAGCCAACGGCGAGCTGCTGTCGTGGATTCGCAAGGTAAGCTAATCCGGATTATTTCTTGGTTGGTCAGCTGAACAGCCGGGCCATTTGGTCTGTCAGGGGCAGAAGGGGCTATGTACACCTAACATGTGTCTGAGGCAGCCACGCTGGCTAGTGTTGTATATGGTATACATTGCCATCTTGCCAGCTGCATTTTGCGGCCAATACACCACCATGTTGTGTCACGCCGCCAATGTATGCACACAGTATGTGGATGAGTGGTAGAATGAGCGGAATTGCCAGGCCTGCGCCTGCGCACGCTTGCATGTGCATTTTCGATCTGGGTTATTTTGCTAACTACGCACCATGTGCCACGTGAACTATTGTTGATAAGCGCAATTGTAGCTTGGTGGGTTGTCAGAGGAATGCGCGCAGTTCTACTTGGCCGAGATTATTACGGCAGTCGAGTACATGCACGCAGAGCGCACGCTGCACCGGGACATCAAGCCAGAGAACATCCTGCTCGGCAGTGACATGCACATTCTGGTCACGGACTTTGGCACGGCAAAGATGTTTAAAAAGGACGAGCCAGACCAGCGCGCATATTCGTTTGTTGGCACTGCAGAGTATGTATCGCCCGAGCTGCTGACCGACAAGGCGGCGGACCAGAACTCGGACCTGTGGGCTGTCGGCTGCATTGCCTACCAGCTGCTCACTGGACGGCCGCCGTTCAAAGGGTCGAACGAGTACCAGACGTTCCAAAAAGTGCTAAAGCTCGACTACACTTTCCCACCCAACATGCCGCCGCAAGCACGTGACTTGGTAGAGCGCATTTTGGCGCTGGACCCAGAGAAGCGGTTGGGAGCTACTCACCGTGGCGGATTCAAAGAGCTAAAAGAGCACCCGTTTTTTCACGGGTTTGAGTGGCAGGGCATCGGCACGCGCACTCCGCCGTCGATGGAAGGTTCTCCATCGAGCGAGCCGCCGCGAGCCGCACCACCGGCAATTCCGCCCAAACCAGCTGTGCTGCGGCAACAGACCGCGCCTGCTGGAGTGGCAGGCGATGCAGGCGATGGCATGTATGTACTGCGGAGCTCCAGCAGCGACGGCTTTGGCACTGAAAAGACGTCTGACTCGTTTTCGGCATCGCCGACTACTTCGACAGACCCACTTGCGGGCTTTGTTCCGCCCAATCTTAACGCGTATCAGATGGAGCCGCCGATATCGCCGCGGCAGATGCCAGTGCATCTTTCAACTCACGGACGCAGTGGTATGGCCAACCTGGCGCCTCCGCCGCCACCTCCACCGCCAAACTCGCATTACTTGCAGCAGGATATGACATCGACCAACTCGTCAGGGACGCAGATGGGCATGCGGACGATTGTGCCGTATCCGGCATATGGGCAGCTGTCTGTGCAGTCGACGGACCCCAGCGAGATATACAATGTGCGGCTGGACGACCATGTTCCGGCGCCGCTGAAGGCGGAGGAGATGGCCGAAGTGGAGAGCTACCACCGCAACAATGGGCGGTATGCGCAGCCCATGTCGCCGTCAACTACAGACTATTATGCAAATGCATCGTATCGGCCGCCCGGGCAGCCTACCCGCTCGGTATACACTACTGACTACAGAACAGATAGACACACAGCTGGCGGCAGCAGGAACTCGTGGATGTCTCAGATTAAGGCGGCATTGTGCTGTGGGAGCTGAGCGTGGTGGGAGATGACAATGCATGCCAATGGTCCCAAGCCTGTATGCTGCGGGAAAATGTACACATTTGTACTCTGTTTCTTTCTTTGCCAAGGCCTGGCCTCTGGTTTTCTCCTGTAGAGGCGGCGATCTGGCCTTTCTTATTTATTTTGCTCATGTTCCTTGGAGGATCATTTGGTTCTCTTGTTTTCATTTTTCTGTAAATTTATTGACGACCAACGAGGCTGGCGTTTAAAATACTAGTGGGGAGGATATTTTTGTTTGAATGGCTGGGAAGTACAACAAACAAAATGTGGGGGTGCGTCAGCGTGCAGACTGAAACAGGCGTGTTCTAGGATTTGCCCGCAATGCCTCTGAGTGGAAGAAAGGTGCTTATGTGTTTTGGGCAAAATTGAGACATGCATACGGATATTGAAAGTAAACATGTCAAAAATGTACCATTTCTCTTCTCAAATTTTGGCCAAGACAATTGATCAAGGGCGAGAGAGCGCTGAATGTGGAAACAGTTTCTATGCAGCTGCAGTCCACGAAATTAAAATTTCAGACACATCTGTTGTTTTTTATGTAGCAAATCCTCCAGATGTCAATAAATAAGGCGAAATAAATATAGTGCATAATATTGTAAGACCGAGAGAAAAAGTGCAGCAACGAGACAAAAAAGAACACGGGAATAAAAAAGTACTTGCAAGTTAGGATTGGAAAGAGCCATTTGAAACCGAGAACTCGGCAATGGGTGCAGCGGTGGCGACCATAGAAGCCGAAAATGGGTCAGATGCGGATGCAGCGGGCTGTGATGAGGCCATCAGGGAAGACAGGCTGGCGGCAACCAAAGAGGCGCTGACCAGCGAGCTGGCCAGCTCATCGTGATCGGACGCAGTAGTGTACAGTTCAAAGGCAGAGTTGGCGACGGGGTCTTCGGGAGCGACAAACGACGTGTTGACAGACAGTGCGGGCTCAGACATCGGGACCGCGCATGGCATCGAGAACGTCGGAGCAATAGGCAATGGTGCCATGGCCAGTTCGTCCAAATACGGGCTGTTCGTGTGAGCAGCACTTAGACCGAGCAGCTGTGGGCTGGCGTGGCTGATAGACGAAGCCAGCGACAGCGCGCCGTAGTAGCACATGCTGTTGTACTCGGCCTGTGTCGAGTGGAACGAGTCGTCGAGGCCCATCGACTGTGCACGGGCAATCTCAGGTGCCGAGCCGGCAGCTAGCGACGCAACGGCTGCCCGCATTGGTGGAGTGGCCAAGAGAGACGATGACTTTGCGGCCAGCTGTTTGCGCAGCTCGGCAGTGACGCAGCGCCGGCGCTTGGGGTTTGACTGTGACAGAAGAGGCGACGCCGATGTGGCCCGTTGGTTTGGTGTGGCTGTTGGCGGCAGAGTCAGGCTGCGCCTCCGCGACGGGTTGAACCCTGCAGGCTGTGTCATGTCATCGAGCGGCGCACTGGCCACATCCGACGGGGTCTCGCTCGACTCGCGCGGGCGCTTGCCTGTCGCCGTGGCATTAATAGCCTTCTTCATGTCGTACACTTTCTTCTCCTCGCGGTACTGGCAGCGGAACTGGTTCTTGACCTCTTCGCTCTCGGCCTTCCAGTACTCGCCGGCCAGCCGCGAAATGTCTGTCTGGCTGACTTCGGGGTGCAACCGCTTGAGCTCGGCAATCTTGTAGCTGCGGTACTTTATAAAGGCGTTGATAGGTTTGGCCGACTTTTCCTTGGGCTTGCGCGGCTGCGGAGCTGCAGTTGGTGTGGGCTGCTGGGCTACCGCAGGCGGAGCCATATGGGCCGGCTGTGTGTGGTTCGAGTGCTTTGACTGCGCGCGGGGCTTGCGCAGGCTGCCCAGCACTTGGTCGATGCTTGACGCTAGTGGGATAAAGACCACGCTGTGATTAGGGATGTGCTCAATGTACAGCCGTCCGTCGGTTGCGCACAGCTGCTGCGCGCGATGCTCGCTTGTAGCGCCTTGCATCTCGTCGTGCCGGTAGATGGAGCACGGAGACGCCTTGCTGCCGATCCGCGACGAGCACGGAAGCTGGCTGACAGCGGGCATGCCGCCCATGGCTGCGACGGCGGGCTGCGGCGCCGGGCCGCTCGCAAATGTGTCCATGGGACCGGCCATGTGCATCGGTCCCATCATGGGCGTCATACCCATGCTCGGGTACCGCAGGGAATTCATATAGGCATCGGCGCTGGGCGCATATGCAAATTGGCTCTGGTAGCTATCCATAGTAACAAATGCCAAGTGAGAGGGGAGTGAGTTTGCGGGGGTGAAAGAATGCAGGTACTTTGACACAAAGAGGAAAGGGGCTTGGAGTTATAATGCAAGTACAAAGGTGTTCGTTAACAGATGTAGTGCTGAAGGAAAAGTAACTATTGCGAGTGCAAGGGACCGATAGAAAGAAAGGGCGGGAGGAGCAGGCGTATTTAAAGGACGCGGGGAGGTCAACAAAGACCACTCGAGTCGGACGGTGCGATAAGGTGGTGGAAGAGAGGCGAAGGGGGGTGCGTTGAGAAAGGGTTGCGTGCCTCCACGCCCTGCCAGCTTTATGTACACTTGTGCTGACACAAATGCGCTTGGTCGGGACAACGCCAGAGAGGGATTGTTCGGCTGGCGCGACGCAGAGTCGCGGGGCACGGGCAATCCAGGCGCGATGCATCTGTCGTGCATGATTCCGTGAGCAGGGGGTGTTTTCAAGGGGGGTGTGAGTTGCTGCATTTGCCTCCCCCTGCTGCCGGATCATCCCGCCAGACATCGGATGGCCGAAAAGGAGGCACTTGGCGTCTGTCTTAAAGAATGTGCGCTTTTGGATTTACCCGTTTTGCCTTCAGACTGCGCCATTCCCGCCCATCGCTGTGCTGGCTCCTTGGGCCTGAGGCAGGGATTAGCAAGTATATCTCCGTCAGAAGGACCAAACAAAACAACAACAGAGCACGCCATTCGCCGCAGCGGCCAGAGATGTTTCTCGGCTGCATCCACATACCTATCCACGTGAACAACATCCAGCCCTCGCTGTTACCGGTTGGGGAGGAACTGAAAAGTTGGCTGGGCCTTTGGCCAAGCGAAATCCCGAGTTGGGGTGGTACCATATCCAAGAACCATGCTCATCCCGGACTTTGCACATGTAGAATGAAAAATGCGCTCGGTCCGCTGCTGATCGGGAACGCGGTCCTTGAAAAAGGCACACGTTTCTGCTTATCGTGAAATCAGAAACCAAATAAATGACCCGTCTTTGGGCGGAAGGCAAAAGTGGGTCACAAATTGCTGGGTGCGCCGTTTGCGGCTTGCTGAACAAAAGCTATTTTCTGATAGCTCCAGCGGCAAACGCCTAGTCACCCTGCTCTTTGTAAAGGCAAGCAGGGGTCTGCTGGAAGCAGCAAGCCAGGCCTCTAGTTCCTATTTTTCCATGTCTCGGACGATCCGGCATCAGTTCAAAATACACTGCACTCGTCTCTGCGGTCTTGCAAAATGCAGCATCAAGCGGTGCTTTTGCCTGTGTTGCGCGAGTCGATCAGTTAATGGCGGAACAGCCATTTCGGACCATTTTGCCCCCAATGGACCGCCGGCCAAGATCCTCTGCAGGCGTGACCAGAATGTAAAAATGGAAAAATACGCACATCTATTTTGTACTTTTGTGTACAGCACGAAAGTGCTTGTGGGAAATCAGCTTGCAAGTACAACTTTTCGATATCCGATCGCCACGCTGTTATTTGCATTTACGCCCGGGATGCCTGACACGGGCTGCGGGCTGTCATTGGCTGGACCCTTGTTGCCCTATCTCTACTGCAAGCTCCTGAGCATGGCCCCGCTCTGCCACTGCAGGACGTGTGCGCGGGCGGCATTGCCGCTGTTCTTGAAGCAGCGATGGGAGTGTGCTGCTGCCGAACGGGCATGCGTATATGTCGCAGATGCACATCCATAGCGCTGCAATAATTGCTATTTTGATATGTGGAATTTTCCTACTTTGCTTCCCAAACAAGAACTAAACTGCACGCATCGACTGTGCTGCGTGCGGTCTCTATATTGTTCGGCTGTGTCGTGGCACATTTGAGTGTTTTCCTGTCAGCCGACAACGCGCTCAGCCGTGTTGAGAAACAAGGGGCGCATAGCTCCCTTCTCTGCAGGATGTTTGACGCTGCACGTTCACATTAATGCATACATCGTGCGACGTTTCCGCACTGCAATTCTAGCTGCAGAGCTTCCCATCCAGCTTGGCATTTCAAACGTGACAAATTCAGACAACACGCTGAACTCGTATGCTGCATACATACATTCCACCAGATATCGCTAGTTTTATTTATTTTCAAAGACCGCTCGGGCCGCATATTGCATTGTCTCGATGATGCAAGTTGTATATTTATCCCGAGTGTACATTGCAGCCAGCTGATACGTCTGCTTCAAACTGCAGTAGCCTATCCTTCAAGTTCCTGTTGCACGTCTGCGTTTGAATTCCAGCAATCACCAGCCTGTCCAGGTGCCAGCTTCCTCGACCTTGTAATTATTACTGTGGATTTCTTTTCAATGCTAAATTTAGCGTGGAGCCATATCAGTTGTAAATCAGGTTGAAAGAGTGAATAATTTTAACTGCACATCTTGTGGATACTCCAAAAACATTTGCTTATCACTTTTCCTCATTTAGAAGAGTTGTTCCTGAGCCGGTCTGGAAATCAAAGAGCGACATTTGAGGCCTGAAATTTGCCAATTGGCTGGCCCAGAGCAGCCACGCTCGATTTCAAATCGGTTGGCTGGCAACTGCTTCCCCCTTCCACGCCTGATGCCCGGCGTGCATTTACCCCGCTGTTAGGAGGACTATCGATTTGCAAAACCAAATTTACATTTCCCCTTCTCCGTGGTAATCGTCCCTCACCTGCCATTTTCCGTAACTTTGGATGCTCTTTCATGCACCGATTGCTGAGCCAAGCTTGGTTTACTTTTATTCCCTCGCCACATTTCTGGTCAGATGACCGTGCTTGATCGCCATTTTGCCTGCATGCCCTACCCCGCAATACAACAAAAACATTGATCGCTTTTGAGCGTCAGACTGACATGAGACTTGTCCGCAAAAATATGCATCTGCGAGCCACTGACCAAAGCTCGTGCTTCCTCAAATGTCTTTAGCCGCGGGCTAAAACGGCAGACTTGTTTTGTGTGGCACCCCCACGCTCACGTTCAGTGTTAATCTGTTGTTGGGGGAGTGGCAATTCAAGCCACGATCGCGGCGGGGCAGTCAATCGTCAAAGTTGACATGCCATTTGAAACTGCGTCTAACCGGACTTCAGTCACCTGGTCAGATATTACCAGCAATCAATCAGCTGGCTAGTTCTGTATTTGATTATGCAGACACGGCACCGTGTTGAAACTGCTTGCACTAAATCCGAATGCATTCCGCTCCTTGGTTTATGTGAATGTGTCTATATCGGCATTGTTTTACCAGAACAACTCTGGGTGCATTTAAAATAAATAAAATAATCTAGCCCGTGAGCTTATCGGGAAAGACCACATGAGTATGCACGAGTCACAAGGACAATGGTTGTCAGTTGTGTATCGATAATTTAAGCTTGAAGCAGTCTGTGCTTGTTTCGGTTTGAGTGCCTTGCTTCTGATGCAATGCATTGCACTGAATTATGCACTGAATTTGCAGTCTTGGCAGCATGACATGTAAATATCTGACAACGTCTGGCTGAGCATGTCTGCATGCAGCTTGAAGCAGATGCCAGGCGTTTACCCCGATCAGAAGCAGCACCCAGCAAAATTTCACTAAGCCTGATTAACTAAAAAATAATCTAATTCATGAACACGTCATTGGCCCTGCTGAAAAAGGGTTTCTGCTTTCCTTATTTCTTGGCAAGTTTTTTTGGTTTAAAAACAGCTTGTATTGTAATTGCGCTATAAATTCAATGGAGCTCTCGGCAGAGTTTTCTCGAGTGCTGCGCTGCAAGGCAGTCAGTCAAACATCGGACACAATTTATTCCGACAAAGTGTACCTTCCGTCATCATTTCTCTCGTCGTTATTAGACTCGCGAAACAGAACGAATAACCAGGACAGTGCACACAACCAATCCATGGTGGCCCGTCATCGACAACTGTCACAAACTCGGCCCGATACAAATAATGCGTCTGACTATGCGTTTGGCGACAGCGACCAGCTTCCGTCACCGCTGATATTCCGGCTTGTGCGGCGATCGGCAGTATCTCCCAGTGAAAAGGCGAAGCATGCTGACCTCAAGGCTGTATACTGCGGGGTGCGAGAATTTAGCAGCGAAGAGGGCCATGTCGGTGTTCCTGAATGGCTTATGCACGATGCTGGGCTGGTCACAGGTGATTCAGTAGCTGTGGAGTTTGTGCGGCCTGAGAAAGGGCTATTTGCGCAGCTGCAAGCCCTGGATGGGGCAGCAAAGCTGGTAGATGACTTGCGTGCACTGTTAGAAGCCCACATGCGCTTCAAACTTACAACGCTGGCGGTTGGCGAGACATTCCAAGTGCCGGTTGGCGGCATGGATCGCCCGCTGTCATTTTCGGTTGTTGCACTGGAGCCAATGAATGTGGTAGATATTGTTGACACGGATCTTTCAGTCGATATTGTGCACGCCGATGGTAGTGTGATAAACAGCCAGATGGATGATGACAGCATAGGCGAGCTGGTTCCTGGCGTTGCACATAATGTGGACGTAGCTGGTGGCCAATCGCGAATATTTCAGTTGCATATACCGGCTCAATCCAAGAGCATAGATGTGGTGGTTACGTGTCAGTCTGGCGGTGACGTGTCTGTGTGCGCAAGTCGCCTAGTACGCAATGTAAGCATCCTTGACAATACATGGTTTGACTATTCGTTACCGTCGAAGCAGCCAAAAAGGCTGCGTATTGAGCACAATGAACTTCCCAGCGGGTCTAACAATATATACGTGTCGATAATTGGGTTTGCTACAACCACGCGGGCAACAGTTGAAGTGCATTTTGATGCACAGCGTGAGCCTGAGTCTACAGTTTTGGCAGAAACTGCGTTAGAAGCGGGGCCAAACGAGTCAGTTTGTACAAATTGCGGCTCAAATGTGCCAAAGGACCGGTTTATAATGCACCAGACGGTCTGTGAACGACATAATTGCAAGTGTCAGCACTGTCCGCGCGTATTCAAGCGTGGTAGTGTTGAGTTTGAGCAGCACTGGCACTGCGATATGTGTACCGAGGCCGGAGATGTGAACGATCGAGACAAGCACATTTACTTTAGCCATACACCGCGCGCATGCTCGTGCGACCCTGCTCACATGTATCCATCGGTTGTAGAGCTGGCAGCGCATCGACGGACAGAGTGTCCTGAGCGCCTGATTGAGTGCCAGTACTGCCACACTAACGTTGCGCAAGGCTCACTGGCCACAACCGCCGAAGCGATTTTGCGGGGTCAGCGTGAGCACGAATGGAGCTGCGGCAGTCGGTCCATCTCCTGCGTCAAATGCAAGGCGTATGTTCCGATTCGCCAAGTGAAAACACACATGCAGCTTCACGAGATGAAGGAGCAGCGGGCACGGGCAAACATTGTGCCTTGTGTGAACCGAGAGTGCACCCGCGAACGAGGCGATAATCCACTCGGGCTGTGCGCAATCTGCTTTGGCCCGTTTTACTCTGGGCAGCATGACCCTGACAACCAAAGGCTTCTCAAGCGCCTGGCGCGCAATATGCACAGTCAACTAACAAGCGGGTGTGGCAGCAAGCAGTGCCGAAATCTGCACTGTGCGTCGGGGCGAGCGAATGCCAGCGGTGACGTTGTGCCGCTGACACAAACCGCAGCAGCAGCAATGCTTATTCCTGTATTAAAGGCATATGCACCTCTTGCTACCGCCACTAATGGGCATTTAACTATAGACTACTCTGACATTGACCTGCACTTGTGTGTATAGTTTTTTGTTGCTGTTACTCTTATTGATATTATATCTGCTGACGCGCAAAAGCAAGTCAATTAACGTGAAGCTAACTAAAGGCAAAATATGTAAAAATAGCAAGTGCTGGTTGGTGTGGGTTTGGCAGGAGTGGGCGATGTCTGTGACGGAGTCCCAGATGGCGTGGCCCCGTCGGCAGGAGGGCCCACAGTGTAGCCACCGTCATTGAGCTTTATCCACGGCAAGAAATAGCTAATACGTGTGTACATGCCAAAGCTGCCGTCTTCTCCGCAAGTGGCCTCGCCTTTGCGGTTGGTGCCGTAGCTGACCAGGCCAGCAAGATAGTGCTTGCCGTTCTTCTTAATAGTGGATCCGGTCCCCGAATCACCCTGGCAGGCATCAACTCCAACATCGTAGTGGGCATCAGTACATATCTGTGAGCCATTGGCGTCGTTATACCTGGGCTCAATCACCTGGCAGGCCTTTGGCTCGGAAATGTGAGCCGTTTGTGTCAGCAGTGACGGTGGGTTGTCGGAAGAGGTACCGTGGGAGCGAGTGGTGCCCCAGCCAAAGATATTCATGGCTTGCTTAGGCGCAATGTTCTTATCATATATCGGAACCGCCTCAACGATGCCCTTTTCAAACTTGATTTCAGGTACTTTCAAAATGGCAATATCGTTGCGGAAATCATCTTGGTTGTATTCCGGGTGGAGGGTCACTTTGGTTGGCTGGATGTACTTTGTGCTCTTTGACGAAACTGAGCCGTAGAAGACGTATGTGTCTTTGGGACTTCTGACTCCGCCACTTGATCTCAGTTGGACACAGTGCCCAGCAGTCAAAATGGTAGTTGAGTCGATGATTGTGCCACCACACAGCCCATGTCGGTTTCCAGAAACAAAGATAAGTCGCACCAAGAACGGCGCGTCTCCCTGAGCTGCCATGGTGCCGTTGGTGATTCGGTTGTCGCTGGTGACACTAGGAAACTTGCCAGGCACCGACCCGAGAACAGCCGCTCGAGCAGCAAGTGCTCCCAACAGCGGCAGTACAAAAGTTGTGCAGAGCTTCATTTTAATAAAATTAAAGTGTATTAGGACGGTTAGGAAGAATATTGTGCACTGGAATTCCTTGTTAGCTGCCTGTATCTCTGAGCATAGACTTGCGTTTAAATACAAACGTTGCCTTTCGGCTAGTCTCTAAAAAGCATTGCATTTGCTTAAACGTAGCATAAAGACACTTTCTTTATATTCAAGCGACTGGTGAGAGCGCACATTGGGCTGTGCGGGTCGCAATAGCAGAGCAACGAAGCCATGAAATAAATGGTATGTATTCAGTATATGGCCATTTGCACGTATATGCAAGATGCGATTATCTGGCGAGGGCGTTCTGACGACCAGATTGTCTAGCAACCACTATTAAGCCAACAATGGCTACTTGAACCACAAGTAAAGAAGCTGGACGCTATCTTTGTTCTGTGCTTGTCATAAGATTATTGTCTCTAACCAAGCCTAAAACTACGTCATTTTCATAAGATTGCGTTGGTTGAGCAGTTCTAATTGCCCCTGCAGCAGTAAATCATTTTGGGCTCCATGAAACACCATGAGCTGGTCTGCAGTGTAGCACATGGCGCAATTGCATCGTGTGGCCGGTCCATCGACCAGAAACGAGTGTCTATTTCGACAGAGCGTTTTTCAGGCGCATGGCGAAAAGGCAGGATTTTCAAAAGCCAAAAAGGCCCACCAGCCGCTTTCGCAAACAACAAGCGTTGATTGGATTGTTCCTGGGATTGTGTCTGCTGCTGTTGGTCCGCCAATTGTCCTGATCTTTCAAGTTTTCGCTTAGTTTCCAAAAGTTTTGAGCTGCCAACTCCGTCTTCTCTTCTTTCCACCCAAACTGCCTATTTGCTTTGCTTGTTAGCTCCCATCACCTTAATTTCCCGTTTACCGTCCTCTTTTACCCTCTTTGCCCAGCCATGAAGCTTTCTGCTGTCGCTCTTGCGCTTGCCACTGCCGGCAGTGGCGTCTACGGTCTCGAGAAGCGCATCGTCGGCGGGTCGGCGGTCTCCTCCAGCGCGTTTTCGTTTGTGACCAACATTGTCATTGATGGCGACAGCAGCACGTTGGTCTGCACAGGTGCGCTCATTTCACCGACGGTCGTGATTACCTCTGCGTACTGCGTTGCGGATCCCATCAGCAACAAGGCGCTGGCATCCAATCGCATTGCTGTTGGCCAAGGCAAGATTTCCAGCATTCTGGGAAGCGCAGGTAGCAAGATTGAGCTTACCAAGGTCCTAGCTGCAGGCTACGCCATTCCGCAGACCGTCAATGTACATCCTGGCTACAATTCGATTGCGTACTCTGACAATGTTGCCGTGCTGGTGCTGGAGAAGCCGCTGGTCAATGCCACTAGTGCCAATGTGGGCGCAAAGATTATCAAGAAGCCCAGCACAACCGCCAACGCTGCATACACTGCTGTTGGCTGGGGTGCAACCTCGAACGACGGCGCCTCGTATCCCAACCAACTGCAGCAGACCACACTAGCAGTCGGCAGCAAGTCGGTGTGCTCGGACATTTGGGCGCCTTATACAAACTTGACCAACTCATTGTGCCTGGCCCCTACCAAGCCCTCGTCAAACGTCTGCAGCGGCGACGGTCTGCTAGTCAAAGTTGCCACTGACCAGTCGGTTGGTCTGGCCGGCATCCTCAACCTGGTTGCCACCGAAGACGACGTGCCAGCTGTCAAGTGCACCGAAGAGGGCGCAGTTGACTTCTTCACCACGTTTAGCAATTATATTGCCTGGCTGACTCAGATCACTCCCCTCAAGGAGTCTGACTTTGTGTCCACTGCGTCGTTCTCTTACGACTCGGCCGACATTGACGCTGACGATCAGTCGTCGTCTGACTCCGAGTCCGATTCTGATAGCTTTAGCGACGAGAACAGCTTGGATGATGTAGATTCCGAGAGCAGTGATGCCAGCCGCAACTTTAAGTTTGCTGCTCCTTTGGTTGCCATGGCATCGGTTGCCTTTGGTGCGTTGTTTTAATGACTTTTTTGTGAACCCTAAGCAACTATAAATCTGAAACATGCATTCCCGAGTATAAAACGAGAGCTATATTGATAAAATAATAAAATTGTGCTTAGAGCCGATGAAAATTCAAACCAAAAGGCCAAGCTACAATACAAGCAGTGCGGATAGAGTTGTAAGCAGACCAAAGCTGTATGCGAGCTTGGAATTTCCTGCACCACAAAAGTAGTTGGCCCCGTATCTGTAGCAGTCGGAATCATCGCCTTCACCATCCTCGCCACCGTAAGGATCAAATACACTAGTAGGGTCAGTATTGGTCGGCGGTGATGAGGGAGATGATGTAGCAGGTGAACCGGGATTATTGCCGGGGGTAGAATAGGGAACATAAGTGTTATTGCAGTTTATATCGCCCTCATTACCCTGGTCATTCAAAACATAAATTTTGTCACCCCAAACAATCCCATTGTTGTTAATCATATATGTATAAGAGTCGATACTGGCCTTGGTGCCATGAACATCCCTGTACTTTGCTCTGGTAACCAAAAACCGCTTAAGCCATTCAAGTTCATCCACTTGATACCCGCTGATTGTGAGCGTATTGGATGAGCTGCCAGAGATATCTGCAGTGATAGCCTTGTTAGTAGCATCAATCATGCCACCAAGTTCATCGCTGCTAGAGCCAATTCCGTGGGCAATGGCAGCATCATACAGTTGTGCTTGGACAATACTTAGTTTCAACCCAAGCTGATCAGCCAGACTCTGAGACGGATTATAATAGTCTTCTTCAAACACAGAACCCTGTGCTGACCAGAACTTTTGGTCAGTACCAACGCTGGACCAAGCATTGCAAAACCCATTCAAGCTGATTGCCGAGTCACTGCTACCACCTGAGTTTTTGACAATTACACCATCAAACTGGCTAAATACATCGACGCCACCTGTAAGAGAATGGTAGGCATTAATAACCTTCCACGCTGACCCATCTTTGGTAGAAAATCTGGCAATACCAGCTACGTATTCATCTGACGAAGATTTCTCACAGCTTCCATATGGAAACTCGATTTGACCAGCTTGAAGCACGTTGGTGAGCTGTATTGCAAGGCTCTTGGGACACCCACTCAGCCCGGCGTCTGCTGTTCCCAGAAAAGCAGCAGCCAGAGCACTGACTAGCGAATAATGAGTGAGCTTCATGGGCTTAATAAATAGCAAAAAACACTAATAGAACTGGAAATAACAACTAAAACAAGGAATAAACGCGGCAGAAATGTTCAAATATAGTATCTTTTAAAAGCATAAAACAATTGCTTGGAAGCTCCATACGCCAAGTAGGTAAGTCTGCTTTGAATAACAGCTGTTTCCTTTGAATTATATCAGCTACCTTTGTGCTTTATGACCAAAAAAGACAGGCTTGCACATGAACAATTTGGCAAAAGAGATGCTCAAAGAAACAACGAGGTGGAGCGTATCATACAAAGGACGCCTTAAGCGCAGTTGGCCTTATACGTCATGCCGTATATCTGCTGATAAGCGCTAGTACTACCAAACCCATTCAAGCTTTATCAACAAAAAGACTGGTACCAGACATAAGAGTATAGCAAATAACTTTGTTAGCGTATTCGCTAAAATAGGCGACAGTATTTAATCCGTTAGAAAGACAAACTAATATTCACTTAAACCAGCTTCTTGGCCTCAAAGAAGCGACGTAGATGACGCAACTGCCAGAAGCACACTGCGCCGACAATTGCAAGCTGGACAAACGCCCAGTAGATGACGCGCCGTCTGATTGACGACGTCGCCGCGTCAAACTCTAGCTCTCTCTCCCGCTGGTACTTTTGCTCAACCTTGATCTCTTCGAGCTGAGCATTAAGAATGCGGATCTTTTCCGAAATATCCTTGATCTTCTCGATGGCCGCCCGGCCTCCATCATCGGCCTCACCAATGCCAATGTCTAGAGTAAACTTGACAATCGACGACGTCAGCCAGCCACCAGCCTGGGCACCGTGCGCCTGAACGCAGATTGTGTGCTCGCCAGCGTTTCCAGCAGTAAACGAAAACTTGCCCTGATGGCTTCCCTTCTGGTTCATGACACGGTGAAGCGCGTCATTGTCGTCAGCGGTCATGCTAACGGTAATTCCAGCGTTTTCAATGTACCGCTTCTCGGCTTCGCGCCACTCCTCGGTCTTGTAGTGACCAGTGACCAAAAATCCCTTGGGAAGCTCTTCAAGGAAGCATTGCTGCTCGCCATCGCGCAGATAGAAATGCAGGCCATTTGTCAGGCTGGCAATTGCCAGAATTGCAAATAAAAACGCCGAACGAAGCATCTCCCCTTCTCGTGTGTGCGTGTGTCTCTCTCGCTAAAGAACAAAGAAATAATATACGGTCGAGATGACAGCAGGAGCAAGCAATGTGCAATCGCAAATTGAAGAGCCAAGCGTGGTTAACGATTAATGTCGGCTCACATGCGTGTGCTGGTGATCAGTGATTGGCTAGACTCGGCTCGGTCCTGGCTCGTTGGACCATATTTTGGTGCTCCGCCAAACGGTCCGCAATGCAATCAGCCGGGATCTGGAGAAATACTTTTAGTGACAGCTAGTGCTGGATCCGAGTCAATTCTAACAACAAGCACTTGAAGGTTGCACCCCAGACCGCACATGTATCTGGTGTGTTATTTGGCTTTTTACATTCCAAACCAGGACAAAGGATGACAGTGCTGATCTCGCACTTTCTGTTTGGAATGTACTTCAAGTGCGCAAAAACTGCACAAGACCAAACACGCGGTCTGCCAAAGCAGGTAATAAAAGTGATTCCGGTGTTTTCTCGATTTGGACTCGCGATGGTGGGCGATTGACCAACGCATGTGCAAGGCCAAATCTTACGCTCAGCCCTTTGTACATACAACGACGGATGCTCGTTGAACCATGTGTGAGAGCATGCTCGCATATGCGCAATCAGAAAGCTTGCTTTTCAGTTTGATGTGCGGACCTCTGCTAAACCACCATGCGGTTGGTTCCAAATTTCTTGATATTTTGTAGCGAGCTCTTTTTGCGGCATAATAGTTGATCGCCAAACCGCATGGACACAATCATGTTCGGTGCTGCATCGCAATTACCATGTAGAAAGCTATGGCAAATGCAAAAGCATTCAGCGCAGTTTATTGTTTTCGTATAGATCCGCCGTCGTTGGACGCCTATTTAAGAGCAATGATCCTGGAAAACTGGCGAAAGTTGAACGTCGTCGCAAACCTCAATACCCTGTTCCCCTCGGATTTCGCTACCTTATCCACCCTTTCTTCCGCTCTCCATTCCATATTTTGGCTGTGAATTGACTCTTGGCTGGTTCCATTGATCACTTCACGACTTTTATATTCCAATTCCTGTCCTTTTCTGTTTTACCTTTGTCTAAACAATGAAGGCCGCTTTTTCGCTTGGATCAGCGCTTATGCTGCTTGCTGGCTTTGCCAATGCTCATACTTATTTGAGCAAGCTGACTCTTGGTGGTGTCCAGGAGAGCGAGGGCCAGTGCATCCGCCCGTACCCTGCTGACCGCAACTTCCCTGTCAAGGATGTGACGTCTACTGACATAACCTGCGGTGTTGGCGGTGTCTCCAAGACTGCCAGCGAGACGTGCCCGGTAAAGGCAGGCTCGACGATCACTGTCGAGTGGCACCATGACAACGACTCGGCCAGCGATGACATTATTGACATCTCCCATCTGGGCCCGTGCATGGTATACATGGCGCCGCTGGAGAGCAACGGATCCGGCAACGTGTGGTTCAAGATCTTTGAGGATGGCTACGATGCCGCGACCAGCACCTGGTGTGTTAACAAGATCCGCAATAACGGTGGTAAGCTTGATGTGGCACTGCCTGCCGACATCAAGTCGGGCGACTACCTGGTGCGCACAGAAATTATTGCGCTTCATGAATCCGACACAGACTATGCTGTGAACCCGGCCAGAGGAAGCCAATTCTACGTCAACTGCGCCCAGGTCTCGGTTACTAACGGTGGCAGCGCCGAACCGCAAGGCTATGCCATTCCGGGCATTTACAAGTCCAACGCCCCTGGAGTCATTTTCAATCTTTACTCGTCGTACTCCAGCTACCCGATTCCGGGCCCGGCCGTGTACGTTTCTGGCCCAGGTAATGGCAACGGAGAGTCCACCGACGAAAGCACTGATGTCCCGGTTGAAAGCACCGATTCTTCGGCTGAGGAGAGCAACTATTCTTCGGTTGAGAACACCGATGCTCCGACCGAGAACACCGGTTCTTCGGTTGAGGAGAGCACCGATTCTTCGGTTGAGGAGAGCAACTATTCTTCAGCTGAGGAGAACACCGATGCTCCGACCGAGAACACCGACGCTTCACAGAATTCGGCTACCGAGTCGCCAACCGAAGAGATCTCCACTGATGCCCCTGAAACCCCTACCTCAAGTGCCCCGGTGGTCACTTACACTACCACTATTACTGCTGCTCCGGGCAAGTGCCACTAATCAAACAAGTTTTGGAATATCTATGTTGCAAATTTATGTAATGAAGCATTCGACCAACCATTCCTAATGTTATTGTAAACTAAAAATGGGCAGCACAGGCGAAGCGCCTCTGCCAAAAAGAGCATTATGTGCTTGTTTGTTATTTAAAATATTCATTGTATTTGGCAACAAGCAATTGCGTTTGGTTTGATTGAAAACGCGTTGAAATAGCTTGACGTTGGTTTGTTTGCAAGCATCATTTATTATGAATGTTATAAAAATAGACATTACTGGTGGCGACCCTTGAATGTATCTCAATGACCACCGCGCCACAGATTACCAAAACCGCTACTATTCTGACAGCAAAGAAAGACCAAAAGGGGCCACGCCCTCGCATGAATATGCAATTCCAGGACAGAAATTTCTAATAAATAGGTAGTAAAATCCCACACCTGGGCTCCGGCCAGCGCCTCACCTTCGTCAGCAATTATTTCTTTGCTGTCAGCTATCTTCTTTGTTTATATACTATTATATTTGCTATGACCAGCCCAGAATACTATTTTAGCTATAAACCGGTGAATATTGCGCCTGAAGTTGTTGCAGTCATTTTTCTGACAATAGCAGTGCTTACGACGATACAAGCGTTCAAATCTCGGGGGCCAAAGTGGTTATTAGTGCTGCCAGTAACCGCGTTCTGTGAGGCTGTCGGGTATGCTTTCCGCGTGGTCTGCATATACTGGACTACGCTGGGAACGTTTACAGCAACCAGTCTATTTCTACTATTGCCTCCAAATGCGCTGGCGCTGACAAATTACAAGACGCTGGGCGAAATTGTGCGCAGGTCGCGAGTGTTGCTTCCAGACCACCAGAAACCTAAAGTGTTTTGGCTCAAACCGCGCTTTCTTACATGGTTTTTCTTTACAAGCGATGTGTTTTCATTTTTGCTTCAGGGCATTGGCGTGGGCATCTCGACGCAGGACGACAAGCGTGACTTGGCCAAATACACAGTGCTGGCCGGGCTATATGTGCAGTTGTTTTTCTTTGCTGTGTTCCTGGTCATTACAATGTACGTGCTTGTCGATAAGCGCTTTGTAGTGGCGTGCGGACCGCGTGATGTTAGTCCCCGACAAGCCAAGCGACGGCTATTCTGGGTGATTATTGCAACGACAATTCTATTGTATATTCGTTCCATATACCGCGTTGCCGAGTTTGTCGGCGGCTATGGCAGCAAAATATATGGCACTGAATGGCTGTTTTACTTGTTTGATACTGTGCTGGTGTTGATATCATTTGCAGTGTACATGCAGTCATTTATTGGATATCATTTCAGAAGCCATATGTACAATGACACAGTTGTCCCAGGCACGGGTGCTGGCAATACCAAGCTCCACGCGTACCAGATATCTGCGGAATACACAGAGCTGAATCAGAATCAGCAAAGTTACCACGCGTAGCCAAGCCACTTTTGTTAATATACTGTCGTAGTTATCATCAGTGTCATATCGCAAGGAACTGCGAATCACATGTATAAGCTATGCATGTCCAGGCAGCAGCATCTGCTGATTGGACAGCAAAAAATGTTTCGAACACCAAAAAATAGTTTGACATGTCCTTTTTCGGAAAAGACGTCTCTTTCTGGGTTGTCCATCTTTTCTACTGTTGGGATGGTCCTCGCCGCCCGCAATTGCGGTCCCCGTTTGTCTTTCTCTTTTCTGGTAAAAGTCTTATTAATTTTTCCATCTTTTTACTACCTATTTCTGGACGTTGTCCGCGAGCACAGGCTGCTTCTGACATTATGAGAATAAGACGCTCGGCGCAGGTCGCCGTTATTGTGCTGCTTGCTGTTTCGGCGCAGACAACTGTCCGCGCTCAGGGAAATGCCGTTGAAAGCTTTTTCTCTAGCCTCTTTAATGGTGGCGATGATGAGACCACGTCGGTTTCGACGCGGAGCTCGGCAACTAGAACTGACCCCAGGACTACGAGAACTCGGGACGACAATGATGATGATGATGATGATGATGACAACGACGAGACGACGACCAGAAGCTCGCGTACAAGGACGAATGACGAGACGAGCACCTCAAACACTCGCACTCGCTCTTCAACAACACACGACGAAGACTCGACAGAAAGCCCAACTTCTACAAAGGACGACGAGGATGATACCACTTCCGAATCAAAGCCTTCCAAGACAACCAGCTCCGAGTCAAAGTCTTCCGAGTCAACCAGCTCAGAGTCAAAGTCTTCCGAATCAACCAGCTCCGAGTCAACATCTGAGCCAACCAGTTCCGAGTCAACCAGTGAAAGTCCAACTCCCGAGTCGTCCACCTCAGAGACCGAGTCTTCCACTAGCGAGGATTCGTCATCGGATTCTAAGAGCGATGATAGCTCGTCAGAGGCTGGTGGCAAGCCGACAGGCAATTCCAAGTCATCTCAGCTGTCTGGCGGAGCAATTGCCGGTATTGTTGTTGGCATTGTGGCCTTTGTGATGATACTGGTTGGTGCGATTATTATCTGGATCCACAAAAAGCGCAAGATGCAACAGGCAATTCGGGATGTCAACTACTCTGAGTATCCCGAGTTTGATTTCTCGCAGCCCACGACACATGTTACCCAGACGAGGCCTCCAGAGACCATGTACATGCCACCTCCGCAACCGCAGCCACAGCCGCCGCAGCACCAACCATACAATTATAGCAACGGGCACATGGCCAGCCAACAACTGTACACTGGTCTGCCAGGGCCGCAGTGGCCACAACAGCAGCCTGGTGGATTCCACATTGCAAACACAGCTCAACCGCAACCACCCACGTTTATGCGCAACCTTGACAACCCATAAACTGAGCCTTAAACTGCCAAAGCGGTTCACCTTTTGACTTTAACTTACCAGTCTATAATTTAGAATAAAATTGTCCAATTATCAAAGCTCAATCATTATAGTGTTGTCAAACTGTTGTCTAAATTGCAAAAGCCACATTGGTATTGCCAAATCTATTTTGATATGTATAAAGACGGGGCTGCACGTCTGCGAGTGGGAAATGTTTTCCGTTTTCTCTTTTTCTTGTCTCTGGTTGTATTTCCAGTGCTTGTTAAACCTCCACAGGTTAATGTGTGCAGCTATTAACTAGTTTTATCTTTTATACGCATCTCCCACAAGTATATTCGCTTCTCATTGTTTGCATATATTTTATTGTTCTCGGGATGAGT
Source organism: Coemansia sp. RSA 720 (assembly GCA_027577495.1). Taxonomy (NCBI): domain Eukaryota; kingdom Fungi; phylum Kickxellomycota; class Kickxellomycetes; order Kickxellales; family Kickxellaceae; genus Coemansia; species Coemansia sp. RSA 720. The sequence goes on from JANBQV010000022.1 coordinate 153,467, forward strand.
CAGGACAACAAAGACACCATATCGAAGAATTTACGGCTACTCCGGACAACGTCCAATCTTGAAGCTCCAGTTGAACAGGATAGCCAAACACCTGAATACAACAATAACGAATCTGGCAAGCTGAGTGCACCGCCTGGGCACAAGAGGGAGGCATATGCATCACGGATGAGGAGGGTTCGCATGTTCAAAAGAGAATCACCTGTTAATGACGATTGTTTGCCAGCAGAGTGCAATAAAGAAACACCTGTACCGCAACTAAAAGTTCACAAGCTCAACCATTTCAGTTCTGTGGGTTCATCGAGCTCTTTCCTAATTAGCTACGCACCTGCTACGCATTATTTTGACCCTGCGATGCAAGCAGCGAGAGCTGTATATTCTATTAAACTAAACCGCTTGTTTGAAATATCGAAATACCTCAACGGCAGCAATGCGATATATATACCAGACATTATGCTTTCCGCCCCGTTTGAGTTTCAGCGACAGTCGTTTACAATTACGCCGCCAGCAGATTTTGGCCTCAAGCTTGGATCACACGAGCCTGTTGTGTGTCAGGCAATATTTGTTGCTATGCGGCCGCAGTTTGTGCAGCCCATCTACGAGAAGATTGTGTACATAGGTCAGACAAAACCCCAAGGGCCGTACAAGAGATTTTCACAGCTGAAGCGCTTTGAGTTTAGTCCAAAGGTTCCAGAGGAGATGAGCGATAAGTTACAGATTATTGACCCGTCGGATGAGATTAATGCAACCCGAGTGCCGACAAACGCCAGTTTTACTGACTCTTTTGACGCCATTGAACCTTTTATGATTACCGGTCCTAGACACGTTGGCAAGAGCCATATTATGCTTCAGGTAGCTGCGCGACTGGCTTGTGAACCGGGTGTAGTGGTAGCACACATTGGCAACTCACAAGAGTTGCTCCTTGACGACTCTGAGCACGACCGAGCCAAATACATCAGCTTTATTGAGCATATTGTGGGTGCGTTTAACAACTACTCGTTTATTACCAGCATTGTTGACAGATGGTACATTGATACAAACATGGGCACAGTCGAGCCAAAAATGCGGGACGCGACCACCGACTTTATGACCAGTCTGTATCAGCAGTGCCGGCTAAACGACATAACGCTGGCCTTTTTCCTGGAGCACTGTGAAGAAGTAATGTACGCGATGCCGTTTCAGACAATTGTCAGCATCAGCGACCTGCAAAACTCTTATGGCGCCATAGTTGTAATGACATCCAGCGATCCGACCACGCTACACTTTAAAGAACATATACAGTCGTACCAGTGCGTGATTTCAGGGCCGCTCAACTTAACGGATGCCAAAAACGTTTGCATCAACAACATTACGCGCATGGCGATTACGAGTAGCGAGCTATCAAAGCTACTTACGAGCGTCGAATATCACCCACTAGACGTTGCTAGAATCGTGCAGACTTTTGAAGCCCATATGTCAGACAACCAAGGCAATACGCAGAGTCTGGAGGCGCATCGTCAAGCTTCAATCCAGTATGCAATAACTGACCAGCGCCAGGCGCGACGCACTCGAATTACAGAGATGCACTTGTGGTTTGTGCAACATGCAATTGCAAATGCAGCAGCACAGCTGGACCCAAAGCTTATTCGGCGGGTCGATAGGGGCCAGAATGTTATCGACACTAATTCAACAGAGCTGCTGACTGAAAAGCGCGAGATAATGCGGTGCGTATTTATTCTGTACCACGCTTTGGAGCTGAAGCCAGGTGCAACCCGCGACACCCAGTTCATGGTGCCCGAAAGCAATTCAGCTAGCCGCAGTGGTGACCTTCAAAATGACAACGATCGTATGGCAACAAGGTACGCTACAAAGTGCCACCCACCTGTTTCACAAGACATTATGTATAACATACACTTTCAGGGAACAGTCACAGAGCAATTTGGCTGGCTGTTTGAGACCGAAAACCGGTATGATGTCGAGACGCGCATTCGGCAGCGCTACTTTGACATGTTATTTTTGGAGCAGGGCCGCTTCCATGGCACCGTGCGCAATCCACTCACTATGAAAGATTCGGTCGAGAACATGCCGTTTGTGTTTGCAAACAGTGCATTTGACACTGCGGGACTCGATGGTGTAGACACGCGTTGGTGCACAACATTTGATGAGGCGCTGAGTGTTGTGCGGCAGTACATTGTATCAACCCAGGACCTCGGGCCTGAGTATCTACCGCGCAAAGATCAAACGAACTTGGAGAACACAGTCATGTTTTACTTTCCCCGGCTTGGACTCAACGATGAGTGGATAGGCACAATGCGCTTCGTCACGCATTTCCAAGGCTCGTTTATGGCTGCAGTGACGCGTGTTGACATGTTTTCTGAGCAAAACAAGAGTCACCTGGGTGGATATACTGGATGTCGGTATGTTATTACATGGATTTCCACTGATCCAATCTACGTAGACAAGTCGGTGAGCGAGGCCGTGCATCCAGTGACACCGGCCATACAAAGCAAGACGAATATGGAAGCACTCGCTGCTGAGGTCTGTGAGAAAATGCCTCGCGATGCGACCGACTATGACGGTGAATTTGGATCTGAGTTGAGCTGGTCTGCCAAGGCTATCCGCATGTTTCCCGAAATACGCAGACGGACGCTTGATCTGGGATTCAGCCCTTCCTTGCTTGACAGAGTGCGGCTGCTGGCACTAACTGCTGAGAAGCGGTATGAAGCATTGGTTTCTGGGAAAGAGCGGCCTCTGGATAAACTGGTCAATCTCAGGGATTATTCCGATTTTATCGACGACATTGCAATTGCCTCGACTGCTACAAACAGCTTCAAGCCCGAGGTGAGGATACATATATAGTTGGCTAATATAGCCTTGCGTCAACAATTACTCGTGCTAATAAAAATAAATGGTGGTCTATCTAAAGCGGCGAAGCTCGTCGCATGCAGGTAAGGGAATGGCATGGGCGGTCTCTAGCCGCTTCTTGTCTGAGCCAAGACCAAACCATCCTTGCGACAGATAAATTTGGTTCCGCTTGTGCTCGCGCTCTTGGCGACAGCGCCGCTGGAGCTGCGAAATGTACTCCACCTCGACTTCGCGCTCAAACTGCCACAGCTGCGACGGCGTGCGATCCAATGCCGATTTAGAGAACTCGTTGCTGTTGACCCAGTACACGACGTTGCGGGCGTTGGTGACGCGCGAGTTTGAATACCGTGCAGTGCGCTCGAACGCAAAGCTGGGAGTCGAGTCGCCGCCAAACAGCAGGGATACTATCGAAGTTGCAAAGAACGAGAATATAAGTAGCAATATCGGCAGCATCTGCATGCATGACGCCCAGAGGCCTGTTGTCTGCCCGCCGTCCTGAGCCTGTGCGCCGCGCTGGTTAAACACAGGTCCACGCCCAAAGCGCACGCCGCTGCGCGGAATACCTCCGTTCGGACCAAACTGTACGTTGAATTGGCCAAAATCGCCACCAAAGAACATGTTAAACAAGTCTTCGGGCGAGATCTCGTCTTCGGCCGTGCGGTACCGCGAGTTGCCAAACATCCCGTTGAATGCCGCGTGCTGCTGCTGCTGAGCTGAGTACGACGGTCCACCTCCGCGCGATTCAGCGCCAAAGCGGTCGTAATGTGCGCGCTTGTCCTTATCGCTCAGCACGGTGAACGCATGAGCCACCAGCTTGAATGCTTCATCGGCGCCTGGGGCAGTGTTTTTGTCGGGATGGAACGCCAGGGCCGATTTGCGGTATGCCTTTTTTATTTCAACCTCGGTTGCTGTGCGCTCGATTGCGAGTACCTTGTAGTAGTCGTCTTTAATCTTCATTACTTTCTTAACTGCCGACACCTGCTCCTTCGTGTATGTCCGCTGTGTGTCACTGTCTGCTGCTGCCTTGCGGTTTCGAAGACCTTCTTTTTGCGACGCAGGCTGTGGTGTCCCTGAAGCTGAAGGCGTGTTGCTGCTGGTTCCAGCGCTAGCAGCTGGCTTTTCATCTGAAACACACTCTTTGGAGTACTGCTCCACCAGCCGCCCACTCAGTTCTGTCGGATACAACGCATGCGATTTGCGCGCAATCCGTAAACCACCGGCGTGGTCTCCGCTTTGCCACTTTCGCTGCGCAATCGCCAGTGCACGCTCTGCCTCATCACGATTGACCTCCATTTCAATTAAAAGAATATAAATCGAGATTGAAAAGATGAGAAAGAGAAGTACCTGTTCAAAAGTTAAATTTCCACGTGATAACCGATCACGCTTGGCGCTATTCAAGCCGAATTTAATGTTTCAAATAATTTATTGGAGTAAATATTAACGGAATATAAAGTAGTTGTCTCTTTAAAGTTGGTCTTTGTGTATAAATATAACACATAAGAAGGTGCCAGATCCTACTCATTGCTGACCAAACCCATCCATCTCAGTAACATATGCTGAGTAAGCTGCAGCGCTGGCTTCTGTGACAGAAGCCTGTTCAGCTGGTAATATACGCGTATCATTGTCATAAAAGTTAGAATATGGAGCAGAAGTAGCTATATTATCACCAAGATACGACCTAATTGGCAGCTGTTGTGCGTCATTCATAATATTAATGTCAGTGTTCATAAATGGATGTGTCAACTCTGAGTGATCAGATGAATTCAGGGTTGAAGGATCAACGCCAGCTTCCATGGTTGCATGCTGGTTGACATATGTGGTATCCTTTTCAGTTGCGGAAATATCTGCAACGGAGAAAGGCTGAACACTGCTCATGTTATATTCTGCAATGTTATCTTGGATGTATGTGGGGGTATTTGTCATGTTGGAAGAGTCTGACGGTATAAACATGGCAGATTTTATATCCTGCGAGTGGAGCATTTCATTGGCATTTCCATTGCTAAGAACATGATTGTTTAGCGCGCCAGTCTTGTAGTTTTCAGAAGGTGCAGATAATGTGTTGTCATCTGAACCCATCCGACCTAGTTTTTTGCCACCTGGACGCATCATGTTTTCCTTGAGATCATACTCTTGCTTCAGCTTGAGATACTCGTTTTGAAACCTTTCTTTGACTTCTTCGCTTTCATTCTTCCACAGACTGGCGGTTATGCATGAGATCTCAGTCTGACTAATATCAGGGTTGTTCTCGCGCAACTCCTTGCTCTTAAAGCTGCGGTACATTATAAACTTGTTGCTAGGCTTGGCTGAGTGCTCACGGGACATCCGAGAACTCTTTTTTGATATAGTCTTACCCAAGGTGCCGTGCAATGCATGTCCATTTTTATGCAACCCTACACCACCCAATATTTGCTGGATGGGACGGTTGTTGGGCACATAAACAAGACTGTATCCCTTTATATGTTCAACATAGACTGTGCCATCGGCTGTAACCATTTGACGGACATTGTGCTCATTGAAACTACCATCTTGTTCATCGCGGTAGTAGATAATACTGTTCTGATCCCCGATAATGCGCGTAGAGAAAGTCGTTGCCGATGCTGGCGCTGGCGAGGGCTTGGTGAATGCTGGTGTGTTGGCGTACTGCTGCATCACTGGCAGCTGCTGGTGATGGTCGAATGTAGCACCCATAAGCCCAGGTGTGCTACCGCCGGTCGAATATCCAGCAAGCGGCGTTGCCATAGGCATGCTGCCAAACTGGTTCGGGGGGTACATGTAGTGGAACTCGTTATTCATTGTTTTGAGACCTTGATATGCAAAATGAATGCAAAAGAAATGCCGAAAAGAAAACGGTTAATGTAAAAGAAATGCCAAAGGAGAAAATGCAACTAGAGAAAGAAAACGTAAAAGAAAAGAAACGCTTTCCAAGCTTACCATTATATACAACCTGGGCACTCTTCGGCGCAGAAGCTGGCAAACGGCCGCAGCGTGTTTGCTTCCGCATTCCATTGGCAGTCGAAAGGGGAGACTTTGCTAGTCATTCATTTGCAAGACTGCAACTTTTGATGGGGAGAAGCGGCCGAACGCCCAATTTGCTTTTTTGCATACGTACTTGAAGAACTAGTACTAATCGCAACATTGATATAATATGTTGTCTACTTGTTTCAACATTATTTCTAGAAGTTGAAGCTTTAAAAACCATTTACTACCGTAAAACAAAGAGTCGGTTTTGTTTACGCGGTAAAGGAAATGGGCAGAGGGAAAAGGAGCAAGCTCCGCCTTCGACAAAAGTCAGCAGAAAAATAGGCGGTGCTCTTTCTTTTGTAGGACGCCTATTTTAAAAGAAAGTTCGGCTGCACTTGTGTACGTGATCGATGCAAGGGGCTCTGCGCTTGCAAATTGGGATGCACAAGACTTTCCCGTTTTGGTGCTGCCCGTCATTTGATGTTCAGCTCTGAATGAGCCAGCCGGGATTGGTGTTTCATGTTTTAGTTGAGACTTTTTGCAGTCTCTCGGCAGCCGCTGGGGTGTTTAGTTGTGGTTGAAATTGTTCAACGTATTCACTTCAATTAGGCCACGTTGTACTGAATAATTTTGCGTTGTATTTGTTCTCGTATTGGGTTAGCAAATAAAATAATGATTGAGATTTTATTAGAAGAAAAAACTAGAAACAAGACACCGAGTCCCGCAAACGTTAAAAGAAACAAGCCATAAGAAATAGTCATAAAGGAATTAGAATGGAAATAAAGAAAACGTGCCGCTTTGAGCTCAGCCTTCGTGTATAAATACAGCAGTGATGTACCAAGAAGTAATTCGTCTTTCCGCCTATTGATCGGTGGAGTTGGACGTCTCGACAGCAGCTGTCAAGTTGGCTGAAGCATCGGCTTCTGTATAAGATAGCTGCTCAGTTGTTTGATCCCATTGTACATCAGCAGGCTGAGCAACTAGCGGTGTGGTTGTAGTGCCGTTGTAGAAGTTGCTGGTAGCGATAGATGCGGCAGCAGCAATATCGCTGACATCAGTGCTGATTACCAAGCTCTGTGCATCATCCATGGTGCTGATACCAGCGGCTATACCGGCATTAATAAACGAGTGCGCCAAGTCGGTGTGGTCGGATGAACCTAGAGTCGAGGGGTCCACACCAGTCGTCATGGCCGCATGCTGGCTGGCGTAGATGGCCTCCTGCTCGGCGACAGACATGTTGCCAACCGAGAATGGCTGGACGCCGTCCAGATTGAGCGTCGTCATATCGCCCTGCATGTACGCAGATCCGTTCATAATGGTAGGGATCGGGCTGGCGTTTATGTTGGTCGAGTCTGACAGTTCGGCGTACGCCAGCTGCAGATCGCTTGACTCGAAGGGCGACGAGTTTAAAAACGCCGAGCCGTTACGCGCGGCAACGTGCTTGCGCAGATCTGCGGCATAGTCTACCCGCGAGGCCGATGACGAGAGGACGGCCGACGGCATAGTGCGCGAGCGAGGCTTTCCGCCGGCGCTTCCATTTCCAAATCCAAGATTATTCGGAATGCTGTTCTTGCGGCGCTTGCTGCTTTCGGAAGACACAGAAAGCGTGTCATCGTCGGAATGTAGTTGTCCCAGCGTGTCGCTGCGAGGGCGTTTGTTTGTGTTTTTCTTGAGATCGTACTCGAGCTTCTGCTTGCGGTACTTTTCACGGAACTCGTTCTTGACTTCATCGCACTCCTCTTTCCACAGATCGCCGGCCATGCGCGAGATCTCAATCTGGTTGATCTCAGGGTTGTTCTCGCGCATCTCCTTGATCTTGAAGTTGCGGTACATGATAAATGCGTTGCTAGGCTTGGCCGAGCGCTCGCGGGGGGCGCCGCCGTTCTGGTTTTTTGCCGCACCTTTGTTCGAAGAGCCGTGCGGTACGCGTGCGTTTGTGTGAGAGCCTGCACCGCCCAGGACCTGCTCAATGGGACGGTTGTTGGGAACGTAGACAAGGCTGTATCCCGCAATGTGCTCGACAAAGACCGCTCCATCGGCCGTGATCATTTGGCGAACGTTGTGCTCGTTAAAGCTGTTGTTTTGTTCATCGTGGTAGTAGATAATGCTGTTCTGATCCCCGATGATGCGCGTAGAGAAAGTCATTGACGATGCTGGTGCTGGCGAGGGCTTGGTGAATGCCGGTGTGTTGGCGTACTGCTGCATCATTGAAAATTGCTGGTGGTCGGCTGGAGTACCCATAAGCCCGGGTGTGCTACCGCCGGTCGAATATCCGCCGAGAGATGCCGCCATAGGCATGCTGCCAAACTGGTTCGTAGGGTACATGTAGTGGAACTCGTTGTTCATTGTTTTGAGATCTTGATATGCAAAAGGTGATGCAAAAGAAATGTCAAAAAGGAATGGTTAAAGTGCGTAAATGCAGGGATGCAATGCTGAGATGTAAATGCCAAAGGAGAAAATGTAGGTGACTGGAGAACGGGAAAAGCAAAAAAGCAGAGTGCTTTCCAGCGGCTCCATTATATACGTCTTAGACGCGCTCCGCCGCCAAAGCCGCCAAACAGCTGCTGCGTGCTTGCCTCCGCATCCGATTAGCAGTCGGAGTAGAAAGGCTAGGCCATTTTTTCCTTTGTAGGACTGCAGATCTTGGCAGAAGAAGCGACCGAGCGCCTAATTCCTAGAAGCATGTGCATGCTCGAAGAACCAAACAAGACCAACCCTACAAAGGATTCCTTTGACGCGGTCTGCTGTCGGCCACTCGCCCAAACCATATCACGAGAACTCAACGCTTTTAAAAGAACCGCTGTTGCAAAGTCTTGGCCCCGTTTTATTTGCCTGGCAAAGGAAATGGACAGAGGAAAAGGGAGCAAGCTCCGCTCTCGACAAAAGCCAAAGGAAAGAGCACACCCTACCTTTCCTTTGCACGGACGTCTATTTTTGAAGCAAGTTTGGCTGCACCTGCGTATGCGATCGCTGCAAGGGTCTCTGCGCTTGCAAATTGGGATGAACACGGGGTTTTCTCCCGTTTGGTGCTGCCTGTCATTTGACGTTCAGCTCTGAATGAGCCAGCCGGTGATTGGTCTTTTTCTTCATGTTTTTGTTGATACTTTCCGCTGGCTTTTTAGCATCCGCTGGGATCTGTTGTGGTTGAATATGTTCTGTGTATACGCCGGCTCCTACTTTGATATTGTCGTATTAGTAAACCTTGATTAATAAACAAATATATAACACCATTTATAATCACATTGGCTTGAAACAGATTTGCTATGGCTTGCGCACATGGAGCCTTTAAAGTTGATAATAAAGTCTCACATCCCTTCACGAAAAATATATTTGCTATGCTCCAAAAGCTGAACATTTCTCAAAGATAAGCTGCCTTTTAAGCAAGTCAGACTTTTGGAATAACGGATAATATACACTTTATAACATGTTTCTAGGTTACTCTAGTACAACACGACCAAGCGGTGAAAATGATTTAGTGTAATGTCTTGAGCACAGGATGTCTCTCTGTAAAGTATCACCCTCGTCTGTTTAGCAACATTTCAGTAATGAAAACTTGGCACATAAACATGCATTCCAAATGAGATAAATGGCCACACCTATTTGGCTGAAAAGAACTTTGGCCGCGTGAACCATATCCAGCAACCGTTCAAGCTGGGACAAATAAGCGTGTTTCATATCTGGAACCAAATGTAGTATAGTGGCAATGGAAAATAAACTATGTACATTATGTTCGGCAACTAACAGCCAAAGAAATCATGTTGTAGTCACAGCACGGCTTTGTCCTTTGTGCTAATTACAGAAATCTTCTGGTTTGCCAAAGATGCAACCAAATCGAGTTGCGCATTGTTTTCTATTGTGGTATAGTATCGGTCCGTGTATTGGTCTGCTTTTTATTAAAACAAGCAGACAACTACTATTTTTCTGGAATTCAGTGAAAATTAATTTTACTGCCATCGGCTGAGAACGTTGTTGTTTCTTACTTTATATTGATTGACAAACAAAGATATCCCGCGAGAACAACGCGTTTACAAATCTGGAAAAGATGTAAACTAGAGGCTAGCAAAGTCCTGAGTCCAGTAAAGATCGGTGACGCCAAATCCAACCGTGTTGTAGTTGCCAACAATGTTCTCGTAGTGGCCGGGGCTGTTCTTCCAGCCAGTAACAACAGCTGTAACATCGGGGTAGTTCCAGGCAACATTCTCGGCAACGCCACGCCAATCGATGCCGTAGTTGGAACAGCGGTCGCCAAGACCACCCGCAGGATCCGAGTGCGTCATGGTAGAGACCGAGGCCTGGTAGTTCGAGTGTGCCTGGGCCATCGAGTTGAGGCGCTGGTCAATCTTCAGCGCGGGCTTGCCGACCTCGGCGCGAATGGCGTTAACTTGCTGGAGCATCTGCTGCATCCACTGCTCGGTGGACTGGTACGAGGGCTGAGACGACGAATACTCTGGCGCAGGCTGGCTGGCCGTCGAGTAGCTGGGCGTTTGTGCGTAGTCAGGCGTCTGCTGGTTGCCGTGAAGATACTTTGTAACTGTGTGCGTAATCGTCCGGATGGGGTTGGGCTGGTAGTTTGAGTTGACCGCATGGTAGTCACGACGAGCCTGCTCGGGGACCACCTCGACGGGAGCACCTGTGACCAGGGAGCTCATCAGCAGAGATGCAGCAACCGTAAACGAACCAAGGAGCTTGACCATTTTATTTTTTCGTGCACTGGCGTGTGTTGGTGTTATCAGAAAAAGGAAGAGCGAGAAGGAGCGAGAAGTCAAGTAACGGCAACTCTGATCAACAGACGAAGCAATATCTTAAAACGACGTGTGCAAGAAAAAAAGAAGAACTGAATGGTGCCAAGGAGAAGAAACACGCAGGCTGGGGTGCAGGCCGGATGGCTTTTGTAGTTGGCTGAAGAGCAGCAAGGAGTGAACGAATGACTGAATGGGCTGAATTGGGGGTGTGAAGTAGGGCGGTAGTAGCAAGGCAATCAGCCCGCCTGCCCTTGTTTTATGCAGCCAGCTTTTGCCCACTGCACCCCTGCACTGCCGCTCGATGGACCAGATATTCTTATCTTCATTCTCAGTCGTATAGGCGAACATTCCAGCGCTCTGCGTGAATATTGGCCAGACATGCATACATGCACAGGAGCTGCAATGCCGGGTCAGATACGAGCCGTGAAGGAGGCTTACTGTGCAAAGAAGTAAAAAAGCATCATGACAACTGGGTGGTCTCGCTGTATAATGGTCTTCTCTCTTTTGCGTTTATACACGTGGAAAAGCAACAATCGCTTCGAATGTTTCTATTCTGCATCGGGTGTTTGTGTGTCGCTCACTTTTCATTGTTCTGCCTTTCCCTCGCAGACCTTTTTGGGCCATGTCTGGTCCCTCCCTTTGGTCACCTGCGCCGGATCTGCACTCAAAGACATATTATAAATACAGGAATAATAAATGTTGATAGCCGCACCAAATCAAAAATAAAATGGCTGACTTTTTAATTAGAAATGATTTAGACATGTCATGTGCATTTGAACAAGCTGGCTGATTAAGCAGTGGGCATTTTGAATACTCGGCCTTTTATTTTTGTAGCGTGTGTAACTGGGTGAAAAAATTAAATAGACATGCGAGTCTACAATGAGCGAGGCTCTTGATAAACATGTCTACACTGCGTGCGTTTACACTACACATTATTATGCCACACACAAACTCAATAGTACACGCAGGTCGTTATTGGTTTTATACTCATATCAAGTTTAGTGAGTAAAATGTGGTTATCAAGCAAAAGAGCTACCAATATCTTGCAAGAAATCATAGTATTGAGGTTTTGTGTAAGGATACTTTAGCCTTAATTTTAGTCTTTCGTAAACACACATGTCGCCGAGAGCGACTACGTTATAAATTTTATTAAAATTTATAATTTCTTAACACTCACTTGTAATAAAATGGCGCAGACAGATGTAGAACATTTTATTTGCATTTTTGGACTACATGATATAGTTTTATTGCCTCGACTGGAAAGGATAATGGTAGTGTAAAAACTGCAGCCATGCATGATCTGTTTATTAAAACACATCTGGGCAGTTGAGCAAGCCCAGCTGGTAGCCATATCGTTGTTTTAATAACAATATGAATACTGGCAGTGATCAACGTAGCGTCTTTTTAATAAAAGGAATACATGAACAGTTCATCAAATAAGCAGCTCAAGTACCAATAGTTGACCCAAACTACACCAGTTGTTCTTGAAACAAAAAAGAACTGAAGCACTCTGCCGTCTAGCAAAATAAGCATCAAGAAAACAACAGCCGCCCACCGGTGCAAAATTCAGCAAAAAGGGGCTTTGCCGGGAATTGAACCCGGGACCTCTCGCACCCTAAGCGAGAATCATGCCTCTAGACCACAAAACCACTGATATCTGTTTCTAACCAGATCGCACATTTAATGACTAATTTTAAGAACAAATGATAAATCGCTGCCACTGTTTCAGCTGCGCTTGTTGTGTTTCAGCCATATCGTTGAATATTTCTGAAGCCGCAGTAACGCGAGTGCTGCGAGGAGTTATTTGTTGCGTGGTTATTCCGCAGCATTGGATATACTAACGTGCACAAGTGTTTATTATATAGTTCTAAATTCGCTCGATAACTTTTTTGCTGACTATAACGCGCAGCACAACAAAGAACATTGACGAGCACAGCATAAACACACCCGAGAAGATGATTGTGGGCTTGTAGTTGGTGCCGTT